>VZSF01003137.1:403201-545595 GCA_013398295.1 Chionis minor | reverse complement strand
TAACCATTCTATGATTCTATATGCCTGGTGTTCCTGATATCACGCAACTTCTATCAATCTCAAGAGAACAACTCAAAAATTGTCAATGGATGATGAGCTCACGGAATCTCTTAAAATCCTGTGTCCTTACTATAACAAACATTTTTCTTTAAGAATACTCAGACGAATAGCTTGAATTGCACATTCATTCATCAACAGAGTAGCAGGAAATGAAAAGGTGAGTAAACTGCATATACAGCAGTGTTTACCAGAAGTAGATAAACTCCTAAAGTAGGCCATTTCTGCTTAGCTTTTCACACTCAACTAACCATAACCAATTACAACCAATAACATGCTTTCTGATCTCTTTGGCTGAGTGATGATATTTTTGACCCATACACTTTACAGCTCCTTCTCTCTTATCTTTATCGATTATAAAAATAAATATATAGGCCACAAGCAACCTGGGGCTAGAGGAAGTGGCAATGATTTCATTTACTTAATTTAGGTGTTGAAGTTGGATGTGCATTTCAAGTGTGTCTCCTCTTCATAAACAGGTATCTAAATTCCCTGTACAGTCAACAGAAAACGTGTATTACTTTGAAGACTTTTAAAGAGGCCTTCAGTCTCCTCAGGTTTCACCAACAGAAAATCTTCAAAAGCTCATTTAGTGACACTGTTATGCAGTTAAAATGGAGGTCCAAATTTAGTGTCTTGAGCCAGGCTGAGGTGACTCCAACCTGATCTCAACCTCTTGAAAAAGAAGCCTGTGGTATGACCAAAAAAAAAAGCATTTACCATCTGTTTACATTCATTATACAACAACAGAAATTCAACTTCAGAGTTAACGTAGCCCTATACAGCATTAAACCATTATAAAATCCTGCAATTATGTTCCAACAAAATGATAAAAATAAAGCCCTGCGTTATCTAAGTATACCATGTTTAGTCCTAACAATAAGAACAAGCTTTCCCAGCTTCTCACTCTAATATAATGCTTATCACAATTTTTTCAAACTAGACGCATCTTAGTCAAATGCCAAAAGGTAGTTTAAGCGTGGCACTCCCATATTTGTATCATTACTACTGGGAAAAGTCACATAATGCTTTCAGGTTAGGAGGTCTAGTCATCATCAGATAGGAACTCTGTACCTACTGCACAAAACTAAATATATGCTAATAGTATGAAATCACATAACATTTCCTCTGCAATTCCTGCTCAAAAATACATGAAAGAAGCAGATAAGGTGTTCTGGCAAGTATCTTACAGAAACAAGTATTTCGTATATTTCAGGAGAAAATACACTAATGGATGCCACTAAACTTAGGAGAACTAGGATCCATTCGAAATACTACATACTATAAGGGTTATAACAAGGCTCACAAATCTGTATTAAAAACCCCCAAATAATTTATAAATTGAATACTTACCAATTTTTAAATCACATTCACATCATTTGTTTTTATCTATTTTGTGGTGCTAAATCAGTAGTAAACAATAAAAATACATATACTAGAACCACCAAACTCATTGCTACCCTGTATGTCCGTGTTTTACCATTACCATCTTCTTCACGTCAGCGAGTAATACAAGCTACAGCCTAAAATTAATTTTAACAAGGGCTTAAATAAAGCTAAAACAAGAATGAAGAAAGCTAACCTTACGTTGTTTTCAAATAAGCCATCAGCTTCCCTTTTACCCCTTTTTAATTATTTGGAAAAGTTTTAAGTACATTTGAAAAATCACTATTCGCACAAGAAGAATTTACTCTTTGTAAAATGGTATTTGGCCAGTGGAAGCTCCTCCTACTACCAAAGGCAGAAGATGATCTAGAAAAGCAATCCATGGGGTTTTATTCAAACAAAGATTAGCATTTCGTCAGTTCCTGTACATGTAATATTTATGGATGAAAAGAATTATAATATCCCAGTTCCATTAACATGGGAACTTGAATCGCGTTCTTTGTCAAATTTATTCAAAAGTCATCCTAGCCATTCATACCTTTTTTAGCAAACAAACTAAAAGCAGTGCTCTATTGGACACACTCACTTCTTCCCAAACATTCCCCATTTTAAACGGGACAGTTACGCTGACGGTCTCTGTAAGGTGCTCTGAGATCTAGCAGTTAATGTGATGGTTACTGTTATTTATTTGCAGACCATACCAACATTCCACAGATGAGTCACCTGCACATATAAAAGAACAAATAAAAGTATTAAGGGAAATACAAAGAACTTTGCTTCAGAAATGCAGCATGGCCACTGACAGCATGGATTTGCCCTTTGAAATCTACTGCTGTGGAGAGCAGGAAAAGAAAGGGAAGAAATAGGCATTATATATATATATATATGTGAAATGCTGCAGCTTGTCAGGCTCAGTAAATTATTTCTTTGGGTGGGAAACAACTGCTTTCTAAATGGAATGAATGATCAATATTCTGAGATGAATGCACTTTCTATATAATAATAAAACATGGTAACATTTTTTTTTAAATTGAGTTGAATCAACTCTTATCTAAATGAATCTGAGGAATAACAACAACAACCAAAAAGCTTAGCCAGTATAAATATTACAAGCTTAATTTTCTGCCTCCAACTTTAAAGGGCTTGTATGATTATTTTTTTTATCTGTTTATATACCAGATATTGACCTACACTATGATTTGTCAGAATAAATTCTCTGTTAAACATCTCTTTAAATTACAGAAACTACTATAAATATTATATATCAAAATTTCTATGCATATGATCAGAGATTAAAAATGCAAAGACTTAGGGAGATAATGTCTTTGAGGATTATTCACAAACTGAATACATTATTACCACTTAACAAACAAGAATAACATTGAGGGAAAACAACAAAAACCACCAGATCCTTTCACCTCCTACCTAGCTGAAATAGCCCAAATACCTCATTTGTTTCATTGAGACCTGAAATCTGATTGACATTATTTTATTGATATTTTCAGTTAAATTTTTGAATTTTAAATACTAATTTTTTTACAAAGCATGAAACCATTTTATTTCCAAAAGGTACATATTATGATCATGAATACATCAATGAGAAATGACCAGATAGATTAGGGATAATGTTTTCATGTACATTGAGGCCGAAATTGCAGTAGTCTTACATTCTTGCATTATTAATGTCCTTTCTAAAATTGACAAAAATAGAAAAGAAGTGTGGGCTTTTGAGCAAACTATCTTCAAGGACAGTTGAAACGAACTTTTGGTCTGTGAGTTTATTCCCACCTCAAGACAGCATATGTAGACACTCATGAGGCCTCATCATTCATCTTTGAATTTTAACGGGAATTTAAACCACTTTCTGTGATCTGCGGGATCTGCCTTCTGCTCCGATGATACGTGCAGGGATTTTGTCTGTTAGATTTTCTATTAAGAAATTTGCAATGAACTTATTTTTTACTCTTCAGAGGGTACAGTAATATGTACGTTATGCAATTTGAGTTCCAGTCATAAACTAAATGAAATACATGCTTAACTACCTTCCTGAAACATGTATTCTTTGCTAGAAAACCAAGGAAGTACTTTTCAGTGTGCTAATAATGCTTGATTAAAAAAAGATTGTGAGTGTTAATACAAAACAAGCCCTCCTATCCTTCACAATTATCTTTCAAACGTTAATATACTGAGTTCTTTCCGTTTGCTTTCTAAAAACCTGACTGAAATGCTAATACTGACATGTTGAAGGTTACATTTAAGTCAGGCATCTCGACTGCCCTCTGCTCCAAGGACTGCGTTTTCAGGCAGCTGGGAAGCCTGGCCATACTCCTGAAGGGTATTCACTAACCGAGGATTTTTTTCTCCCTGAGCATACGGAGATTGCACTAAGGAAAAGGAGTTTGTCACTGTTCAAAACAGGATGACAGATCCTTCCCTTGCTGTTGGTGTCTGAACAAATATAATGCTTGTTTCAGTCAGTTATTTAGACATGTTATGAAGGCGCAGAGCGTGATTCATGCAAAGTAGACTCCAGAGACAAAGCAAACAGGCTAGTTGTGGCTTGTTTGCTTTTGAGGGGAAACACTTGGGCTCAGCTCTGAAAACCAGATTCTGAAGAGTCGTCCTCTCTCCTCCTCCCCCTCCGTCTCACACATTCCCACCTACACCCACCGCTCACTCTGTTACACCAAAGCACTAGACTCCCCTTACCTATTCAAATCCCACAGGAAGTGCTATGTGATATTTTTGATTCATTAAAGAAATACTCAGCTGTGATACCTCAGTTCTCATATACCACCTTGGAAATACCAGGATTCTGGGGTTGGGTCGTGTCGTCTGCATGCAGAAGAAAGCCCACCAGCGTACTCCCCGTGGCTGATGACCTCTGTTGCTGACAATGGTACCGCTGGCTTTGAAGGCTTTCCATCACCTGGCAAATCCCTCTTCAAAGGCTTGCTGTCTCTGAAGGAAGTGTTGACACTACTTGCAAGGGTTGCTTTAAACGTTCTCAGCAAAGGCAGATAGAGCTGATGCAGGCATTAAACACCCTTTCACTTTTTCTACATTTTGGGAAAGGCGATACACTTGAAAGACATTTGCTGCATTGAAGGTGCACAGTGCAAATCAGAGATAAAAGAATTTCTGCTCTTACAGAACTCTCACGTTACATCGAGTGGGTACCTCCAAAGAATCACTTGGTGTTATTCGTATGGAGCCCACTACTATAATAATTTTGGATATTGCTGCAGTCTGAGATGGAGGTAGCTATAACTGCAGAAAGACACATAAGAAATAGACGCTCCTTCCCCATACAGATTAGTGCTGCATTTATTTCAGTTCCAGCAGGTAATTAGGATGTAATGCAGAGAAAAGCAAATGCTATTTTGTTTTTAGTGCAGATAAAAGGTGGCAATGAGTCATATTTGGCTACCTTAATTTCTGTAAAGTGAAGAATGGTTGTATATCTACGCTCTGTATTTCCACTCAAAGATAAGTCAGGAAATTACACAACCCAAATATTATGCATAGCCTCTTTAGTGAAATGGCAGCTGCTGGGCCTTTATTACACAGCTGGCATTTTGCGGACAGGCTGATTATATGTTATATACCATACAGAGGTAATTAGGTAGCAGCTATATTTGTGACTTTGCCAGCGAATGTTGTTACTTAGTCAGTACGTAGCTTGCTTTCAGTACTAATCACAATCATGTTCTTCATAATTTTATGGGAGGAAACAAGTCAGCGTTGAGAGCCTACGTTCCCAAATAGTTCTGGGTTGACATTAGGGACATAAAACGAATAGACTGTGGGAAGAAATTTTCAGTATCAGTGTTACACAAACCCTAAAAGTTTTATGGATATCATTAAATAATTACCTAAAAGTTCAAACATTTATTCATAGCTGAGCTGGCCGAAATTTTCCCTGTGAAGCACTGTTTTGTAGACTGGATAATGGCTGCCGGATTACCGGGATCTTCCTAAAATAAAATTACTATTGCTAGAAATGGGACAATTGGTTCTTCAGAAAAAAAAAAAAAAGAAAGTAAGTACACTAAAAAATACACCTTTTTATGTTTGAAAAAATATGGCAAAAATGGTGCAAGTGTTTGCAAAATGGTGTATCACTTTTTTAAAGAAAAAAAGAGGAAAACCAAATCTGAACATTGAGCAGAAAAAGTTCAATATGACGCCCTAAAGTATATTATAATAGATCTAAACCAATTCGCATGGAACAAGAGCAGATATTCCCTAGAACAGCCCTAGAACCTTTGGCAGGGTCAGAAGGTAATTTAGGATGAAAACTCTGTCCCTCACAGCAGAATTTTGAAAATAAAATGAAACTACCCATCCAATGTATCTTTTTGATTTCTTCAATGCCAAAATGAAATAAGGGTTTATTTATATGCAGTTCTGTTCCTTTTCATTTTGCTGTGATTCTGCTGATGGCAACTTCCCAATTAAGAGAAGGAATGGCAGATACTAAGTGATTCAGTTTACCTCAGGTATCTCAGGGGTACAGTTTGCTTTCCCCAAAATGCTATCATGTGATTCTTCAGTAAAAAATTATTCTTTGGAAACAAAGCACAGACTTTTATATGACAGCATCAACCTCTCTCCTGTTTTCCATACTCATTTTCTCCTTCCTCCTATCTGTGGTCATCCTTTTCCTCCTTTGTCTCCTTACCTAATCCCCTGGCATCTCGCAGTAGTTCTTTCATCTTTATGTTTTCATAGCAAGAAACTAAGCTCTATCTCTATTTCTCTCTTGTACGATTCAGAGATCCTCATATTCAGCATATTCTATTCCTTCACTGCTACTTTTCTCCCTTCCAACACTCTCAGTCAGACCCAGGAGCCCACTTCACACTCGTTTGAGAGGTACTACTCCTCCTGGAGAGGATTAGCTTGAATTTGCAGTGCTGCTTTTGTAAAGTACAATTCATGATGGACAACACCATTTTAGTGTTTGCTGCTACATTCCATTCGAGGAACTGGAAATTTCTTGTGCCCTATTCAAAGACAGTGTGCTGAACCTAAAAATTCATTTATAAAATAGATTAAGCACGCATAGGGATAAGGACAAAAAAAAAGGCTATGAAGTGATCACACACCAATAACCATTCTTTAGATTGCATATTAAAAAGTAATTATGACCACACAGAGGTACGCCAAATCAATAGTAAAAATAACTGGCCAATAATTTTCCTGTGTACCACAGAGTGAACATACATCTTATATACCAGCACACCCCAAAGAATTCTGATTCAGCATATCCATTGCCATCGAGGCCACAAATCTCATCAATCATTATAAATGTAAATAACTCCAAAAGAAAAGTGGAAACACACAAGGTCCAATTCCAGCCTTAGACACAGAACTTCTGTCATTCCCTACTTACTACAGCTATTAAAATTGGGAATTTTGCATGCACGAGAGAAATTTTCAGTTGTATGACCTTTTCTCTTCCTTCTAAACAATGAAACTGAGATCAGTTTGTGTACGTACAGCACGACATATAGGTAGACTACACTCAGCAGCTAAAGAATATTTGAAATATTAATGAATGAGACCTGTGTATCATTACAGTACTATCTCTGAATTTTACTTCACTTGCCCAGGGTTGGTGACTGCTCTACTTGGTTTGTTATTAATATCCACTGTAGCACCACCATGCCTGAGCTACTGTATATCGTTGCACAGGAAATACATGTTCTTTCCGACACCACACTTCTATGCTGTAAACAAAAATTATGTGAGATGGCTGAGTTTTTTGATAAATTTGTACAGAAAACTTTATGGAAGTTCACATAAAAATGCCTCCCTCTCTCTTTAACTCAGATAAGTAGCAGACTTACAGATATTAATGGGTGGCAGATGAAACCATTACTATAAATTAAGATTTTGCTTTTTAAAACCGAGTATTCTCAGTTTTGCCTTTTATGGAAAAAATCATTGAAAATGTCAATACTATATGCAAAATACATATTTTTTATACGTAACCCTATATGTCTTGTCTGTACCTGGAGGTGTGTGGAGAACTGTTTCTCCTCTTGAGATTTCTTTTTTCTCTCATATTTACTCTTACTCTTGAAATATGACAAAGCATCTTCTGAGTCATAAGATTTAAGTATTATTTTTTCATTTAACACTTTTTATCCTCTCCCATTTTAGCTCTACCGGAAAAGATACTGAAGCTCCTGAAAGGGCTTGTATATGAGTGTTTCCTGATGATGACTAAACAAGTCTGAAGGGTGTGAAGACAGGATGCACTCAGCACGGGAAATCCCATTTACACTAAACCTGTCATTCCAAAATCCCAGCTGAAAGCATAGATAATTTATTGTCAGAGAAAAGGCAGTTCTCTGGGGGAGCCAGATTCAAAGGGAGTCCATGAGAGCATCAGTGTGGGGCTGTGTGCTTCCCTGAAGTGCACAGCAAGCGCACACCCACCCATGCATTGGTGCACAGGAATTGCTAATTGTTATGTAGCACTCCTGTTGCTGATTAGGTTAAGAGGACAGCATCACTGGCTGTACAAAATAATAATGTACCTTAAACTACTTTAAATAGACTCAGAGAAAAGGCAGTTCTCTGGGGGAGCCAGATTCAAAGGGAGTCCATGAAATTATAACAATAAAATGAAAACTTTTTGAATTTTCTTTGATCTATTCTATTTCAAAATAAAACTGTGAAAAACACCTGGTGTGCCTTCTGCACAGATACAGACACCCTGAAACTGCCTATGCAGCACATACCTGTTCTATTAAACTACCATTTCAGGTTGAAATAAATAATTATTGTAAGATTCCCTTACCTGTACCTGTACATCTTTGCTGTCAGCAGAGGTATCACGAAATTGGAAGCTGATACACAGGATTTTTGAAGTCATGAAATTCAAGGGAGATGTTTTTCATAGAAGTCATACCACTAGCAGAGAGCTACACACTTTTTCATACCAAAGCTTAGAAGCAGCACTTCCACAACTTGGAACTTGGGCATTTCTAGCAGAACCCAATATATTTAGTGTGCAAATGTTGGGAAGTATTGAATTGTTGATCTTTTCTTTTAAATTTTCAAGCAAATGTTACTTCATATAAAGACAACAAAACATAGGAATTAAAGCAAGAATAAGGTACTGGAGTCTACATCTTTTTAAAGGATAAAGGCTTTTTTGGTGGATGATTGTAAGATAAGTTAGTCCATGTGTACCTCAAGAACTGATTCATTGTTGAAGGATTGCAGAAGGCTTTCAAATGCTGAAAAGAAGGCTGAGCACCCAACTGTCACGGTCATGAGGAAAGAGGCACCTACTTCAACCTGTGGAACCTTAAAATTTTTTCAACATTTCTGATGAAAAAGTTTGAGCATGTAAGAAAGCAGAGGTTTACTTCATTTTCTGAGCCTTTATGAAAAGCTGTGTGGTAAACAACTAAACAGAATTCACTCTTTTCCTGAAAACTTCCAAGGCAAACAATTAAAGTTTTGCAGAAAATCCTCTTTTTTTAAGACTCAACCAGCCTAAATGTGTTTCCATAAGTCCAAGCCACTTCTATGTGTAACACAAAACGGAAAGGTGGGTGAGAAAGGCATGGTTGTGTTTTAATTAGCTGGTGATTAACACAGGTGCAGATTTATTTTGATGACTTTTGGTCATCAAAATAAATGATGACTAGGCTACTCGATAAGCTTTTGACCAGGCTGACTTTTGATTCCTAAATTGCTAAACAAAACTGCTTAAAATGTATGAAAATTGCACTTGAACCTTCAGATTAGAATGGCTCTTATATGTAAGCATGTGGATAGTTTAATGGAAACCACCGTAACGGCTTAAATACAAGTCCATAGGTAAATGGTATGCCAGCTCAGGGTTGTGTATTTCCAAAATCAAAACACAATTAGTCCACTTGAACTAGAAAGTGACAGTCAAGGAAGGGCAGAACAGCCCTGCAAGGAATCAGTGTGAGACATTCAGAACGGTCTATTATAGCAGTTATCTGAAGGAAACAATGTTTCCTGTTACCCCTGCATACAAAGTAGTATGGTCTTCTATTGCATACACACTAGAGTTAGATTAATAAAATGAATTTTTTGTTTGAATTGTAATACACTTAACTGTGATCCCATTTCTTCTTCTATTTACTTTAGCTGAGCACTGGGCGGTAAGTTACTGCAAGAATCTTCATTAAATGAGCCACATTCAGTTAAATATTCAGAACACAGAAAATGAAGAGTGAATTTGAAATCAGGGGGTGTGTGCTGGCCATGAGGCACTACAGCAAACCCTTCCCTCGGGAGCACATCCAAATCCAATGATGTCAGCAGAGAGGCCTCCGTGAGAGCGAGCTTGAGGCCACTTCAGCAAAGAATAAAAACTGCCATGCAGGCTGCGTATCCAATTACAACAGCAACAGTAAATTGCTTTGAACAAATTTAAGTCCACAGGTTAATTGGAGTAAACAAATTCAAAGGAAAAAGGCTGAACTTGTAATAAACCAATCATTGTAAGACTGGAAAATAACTTAGCAAGACACTGAACTCTGACTAACTTTGACTAAAAATGCAGTAAAATTCTTGTGTCTTGAATAGCATTAGTTGTTCATTTGGAAGAACTCCAGGCTTAGGGCATGGAAGATCCGTGCACTATCAGCCTGAAGCTTTTCGCCCATTTTTGAGCAGGGATGAGTAAATTAGGAATAGGAACTCTACTGGTGGCTGTGAGGATATTTTGAAACTTGGAAGGTATGCTATAATATGATAGCAGAGCTTTGTGCAACTGATACGTCATAGTGATGCTTCTTTTTAGAAATTTACTTGCTGATCTAGCATTTTTATAACATGCAAATATTAAAAAAGTCATACTAATAAAAATATTAATATTATTATTAATAATAAATAATAAAGCATGTCAGTAATTTTCCTGAAATTATGAGTCAACAAAGATGCAATTGTTAACATTAAAGTTGCACTTAGAAACATACAGTTTCATGGGAAAACAATTTCTGCTAATAGAAGACTCGAATGAGGATCCTGCTTTTGCCTACCTAGGAAGCTTCTGTAAGGTTCATTTCCTGCTTACAAAGAATATGCGACTAAAATAAAAACGCTTTTAAGACATGAACTTATTGATAAGAATTTCCATTTTCTAGCCAGCACTAATAATACTACTAAACTGTAAATGGACTCACAATTATTTGTAACATAATCAGGGATGAGATGCTGGCTAATGTTAAGTTTTGAAGTAATCCTGGTTCTGTCATGCTCTGGCAAAGCTCACGGATCCAAGCACATCTAGAAGACTTCATTTCTAATTGGTGGTACTGAATTAAAAAACTGCACAGTTATCCTGACCTTATTTAAAAGCTGCTGATGATTCCCTCTACTGCTACAGAGCGTATATTTGGTAAGAAAGCAAAGGTTTAGATTCGCAGCCAGCGCGTAGCAGTTGCCTTGAGAAGAACGGGGCAGATTTACATCAGTGGAGGCACTGGCTTATAACCTTTGCACATGCTCAATGCAGCCCTCAGGAATTTTTTACTTTCTGCAGCAAATAAGCCCACTAATATCATAATAGTTCAGTAAGGCCAATAGATATCAATTTTCCTGAAAGTCTGCTGAATGCAAAAAGTGTTTTTTAAATCTGTGTCTTAAGACAGTATCTTAAAAAAGTAGAGCGCTCTGTGAAAAGTGAAATTGACCGTTCTTCAAAATCATGTAAATTAGAAACATTTGGCTTATCCACCAAAATCATTCCTAATATGTCCTAAGACTCCTGTAAATAGGAAAATTGGTTTTAATGATCTAGGGAGGTGGTATAGTGAGAATTGACAAATCCATACTAATTCTAAATGTCTCCTACATTCTTAGGTGTGGAGTTGTTAATATGATCACTTTCACCTGAAAAATTACTGATAGAAGTTTCATTAAACCATTAGCAACCATAATAATATATCTTTCAAATATTAGGCATTAATTAGAGTCACACATAATGAGGCTGGTAAGAATTTTAAGAGGACATATAAAGTCCATCTCTCTGTGCCAAGGTTGCACCAAGTACATCCACTACAATTTGAATAATAAATATGGGAAAATAAAATTTAATGGGTAAAATATAAAAAGGGAAGATTAGTAGATCAAGTTCTAGGTCCATTTTAATGCACATTTCAATAGCAAAGAATTTGATTTCTGTAAGCTTCAGTTTCCTAGTGTAACAGAAGTTGGATTTATCGAGAACAATGCGATAGGAAGACTTCCATTCAGGCCACTAAGCGTGGTAGACTGTATTCGACGGAATCTGACCATAACGCAATCGACCATTTTACTTCATTTGCCAGGATTTCACATTATTAATAATATGCTCTTCTCAAACCAGCACCTCTGTTCTTGAGCCGTGCAAATGACTCCCTCTTGAATAGCGGCCTGAAAAGTTTTCCCTGTAAGACCATGCTATTTCCAACTGCCTACCAACCTCTGTTCCGTAAGAAGACACTCCATTAACCTGAGAGAAATGCGCGCCCTGAGGAGTCTTCCCCACCCAGTCACCATCCTGGCAGGGTAGCCAGCTGCACGCCCTGCAGCCTAACGGACTTCAATAACGAGCCGCAAGAAATTCTTATGTGCCATATCCTGCACTGCTGTGGCACGATGAAAAAAATCCTGGCACGAGGATTTTTTTTGCTTGTTTACTGGGTGCAAGAAAATAACTGCATTAGAAAATAAGGTGTTCGGCTTTCAAATAAGAACCTTTTTATATAATGTATATTCACTGTTGCATTGTGACAACACTGCAGTAAAGCAAAAGAGTTTGCAAACTAATTTGCACACAAGCTGTGAGCCGCTTTTGTAGCCTCGAAACTCGTAATGTGTAATACTTATTTTCACAATAGGTTTTAAAAATATGGATGGCTTAATTACAGCTTTGAATAATGAAATTGCTTAATCATACTGACAGATGAAGCACCTGAAAGCCCCGATTATGTACTGTAGCTGCAGCATGTCTTTGTGCTGTCATGCTGTAACTTCAATGTGTCTTAGTAAATTAGATCCATAGTTCGTTCATGATGAGATAATTTTATTATAATCCACCTTTCTTGTTGCTAAATTGCATCAAGTAAGCATGTCAGTTCAGTAACACTTGCTGACTACAGTTAGGCAGCACTCTGTTTATTTTTTAACTGTAGAACTAGAGAGCTGCTCAGTTAGGCATTTTTACATAACTGCTCATCACGTGCTTGATCATATGCTTTTCTAGGCTTTGCTATTGCCAAGAGACTATCCAGATGTGGACAGTAAATCAATGGAAAAACACCACCATACTTTCTTCCTGAATGAACTGCGGACATCCAGAAACCATGGCTTCAAGGCTGGAATAAACAGCTCATGCACACAGATAAATGAATTGATATTTATTGATAATGCACGCCACGTATCTCCCCATCTGCATTTGGAAGGATAAAGATGTCAGTCCTACCTTTGTGAAACGCGCCCAACACCGCCCGAACGCTCCGAAGCCAGCCTGCTTTTCTTGGAAGATAAACAACAGAGAGGCCCCGGGAAATCACCTGAATAACAGATCCTGCTCTTCAGCAATGTTTTCAAAACAGCTCTGGCATGTTTTGTACAAACTCTGGTGGCGTAATGGATAAATCAGGGACAGTGTAAAACATAAATAGCTGGTAAATAAGAAAACAAATGTGACTATTCACCTTCACATGCATAGCTTGATTGGGAATTTCTGTTCTAGAGTACTGTAGAAACCAGGCAAGTTAACAGACACTTTAATCCTGCTTATTTAGCCGTATTAATAACTCTATACCAAAATATTTCCTATGTAAGACATTAAATTGATTTGGGGGCCTTCCCACAGTAAGCTGTAAGTTTGTAATAGTTATTATTTCATGGTGTTATAGCCACTTTTACAATCTTTTTCATTTCATACAGAATTTCTTTCATGGTGGCTTTTTTCCCCTCTTCTTTGATTTGATAAAAATAATGGGTGTCTCAGGGTATAAAGGGCTTGCTGGTTGCAACAGTTCTAACTTCCCTAGGTAACGAGCATAACTATGTATGCAAACGACAGATTCTCCTGTAAGCAAGAAATGAAATACACGTAATAGGTATCCTTTTCAGAAGAGTCGACAATAGCTTATCTTAAGTCTTTGGGAGCAGTAGGTCAGCGAAAACGGGTTTGAAAATCCCACACCATTATAATAAAACTGTCACAGTCAGAAAAATGAGAAAACTGCAAGATGCAGAATACAAATACACAGAAACTTGTCCAAATAATTCCAAGTAAATGCAAACAGGTGAATTATAAAATATTTTCTGCAGGCAGCTCAGTTGCTCCTTAAGAGTCACAGAAGTTTTACGGAAGCAAAGAGCAGTCACTGCATTTCACACTGGGCTGGACTGCAGAAATCAGAAATGCACAAAACCAGGCCAATTTATAGCGAATACTTCAGAGCTGGCCCAAAGGAACTTTTGCATGTCGTAAAGCAAGTTCTAGCCAGCCCCTGTGATTTGTCAAGATTTGGTTATTAGCAGTGATACTGCAGTTGCATTAAAAAGCTATATTAAACAAGCTTCTTTCAATTGGAGTCTCAAAGAATATTTTTGGTGTTTATCTGCACTGCTGATTCATCCTTGTACTAGCAAAAGCTGTTTTGAAGCAAGATACATAATAAAAGTTTATCAAAATAGCATTTAAAGATGGAAACTGGTAAACAAACTGTGTCAAAACAGATACTTGGAGTGCTGTGGATACTACAAAGACTTTTTAAGTCCTGGAATTATTTCATCTCTGCTGCAGGACTAGCATGATATGTTTATTATTTATCTCTCACTGGCTCTGTAGGAAAACACCTAACTTACCTCTTCCCATAGTTTTATTAAAGATTTATGCATAGAGAAGTGCAGGTCTGCAGATCAATTTGTAAAGTAAGTGATTAAGAGCATAAGGAACTCTTTTGAGTTTCAAGTAAAAATGAACAACTAACCTCTGTCATAAAAAAAAAGTTAACTTTCAATAGGTCATCATGTTGGAAAGCATGGGACTGAGAAGCCTGAGGTCTCTTCTATCTACAGGTGAAATTCAGCACACAGAAATGATGAAAGCTTGCACCATCCTATCCCCTCCGTGTACCCTTAACCCTCTAGGACTGAGAGCACTACGTATTTCCCACAAATACTCACTCATTTTCTTCCTCTCCGAGCCTCTCAAGAAGGCGGTCACTAGGGCTTTCATAATGTGAATGACTGTCACCTCAAAACTAGATGCACACAACTAACCAGTTTCTAAAAATCCAGCATATAAGAACAACTTTCACTCACAAATGCTGGAATTCAATGGAAATAGCTAATTTAAGTACGAAAAGGTCCAGATGCCAAATCCCTTTCATTTTGCCTTCTTATCATGTAATGTGCGTTTCTTCAAAAGTCAGTTCCTGCTCTATTATGTCCCGGCACAGTACCTTATTTTAAAAAGTAAATGGGAGTTGAAGGGCTTGACTGGACAAGACTGCTTGCTACAGGTAGAAGACCCTATTGTGTGTGGTCAGCGAAGTGGTTAAATGCAAACGGAAGCCTTGCCTTGATCCTTCACCATCTATGTGCACACACAGAAATGGAATGCATCATATTCAGACGTATCTAAACCTCTTTCATTCCTATTATGAAAGTGATTGTCTGGGGCTTTTCCACAATGAAAAGCACTGCAGGCTCATTTTGGATTATTCAAAGCAATTTATCTCATCTTAGAAAAGAAACAATAACTTTCTGCATGTTTATCTATTTTTTGCTGACTTAGAATGACTCCAGATCATGCAGTGCGTTCCCTGGTTTTTAAGGGATCGATACCAATTGTGCCTCTGGGCTGGAAGACTATTTTCAGGGTGACAGCATGGGTATAAACCAGAAAATAATTTCCCAGTGTGAATAAAAACAAGTACATGAGAAAAAAGTTTACCCCTGGCTAAGATCCCTTCTCCCACTCAAAGAAGTGTTCTTATTCTGTTGACTTATGGGAAAGAAAAATACCTCGTCTTGACTATCCTCCATATTAGTATGAGAAATGTAATATTCATGACGAACAGAGTGTGAAATACACTGTGCATTGTCCTATTTAATGTTATCTTTTCCACTGTCTCCAAAGGCTTGAATGCCTTGGTTTGTTATTCAGACTATTATTTTGATTTTGTTCTGTGCGGGCTATAGAAAACAGCACTTAAAATGGACAGAAATCGAGGGAGAGAGTTCTCACTGTATTCATCAGAAATGGGGAACGCGCAAGAATTGTCATTTCTTACAGCAGAAATTCAAGGATCAAAGGAGGTTTTTCCTGCAGATGACAATGAAAGGAAGGGGCACTAGTTCCAACCTTTACAACAGAGTTGCTAACAGAGCTCCCTGAAGTGCTTTTGGAAATACCTTTGCATTGAAAGAAAAAGAAGTGAGAATGCTTGATTGTTGTTGTTGTTGTTGTTGTTAACCTCTCTTGGGTGAAATCCTGCCCTTGTTAAAATCAATGAACACTTTCCCAGTGATTTCAGCGGAACTCCATTTCTAATACAGATGATCTCATTAAAAACTGATCTTTTTTGCGACACTGGTATATTTGCATCAAGGAATTCGACAAGGCTCGACAGAGCACCAAGGGCTGAAGGGAAATGTGATCAGAGATGTAAGCTAAGAAGTTCACCAACTCCCAAGTCTCCAAGGCTACTTTAGTGCTGTCTGGAGCTCAGGAAGCTCGGGCCCCCACCACGCCCATCCCGCATGCAATTATTCCGGGTGCAAGGGGAGGCTGGACAACCTGACCACTTTCTTAAAACTAGTCCCACTTCCATAACGTGAGCATATATGAGCATTCCAATAGATGGGAACCCTAACAGAAATCATCAGTTTTCTACAAAAAGCAAAGAAACAGTTTTTATGTTTCATACGTTATTTTTAAGTGACCCGAATTTATATTTGGCTGCCTAAATCATTCACTTGAAACCACATCTATGTTCGTACCCATTTGAGACAATTAGATGATGATTTAGGTGCCTTTTACTGACTTCGGTGACAAAACTTTTTCTAATAGGTGCTCAGGTTTAATGAGTCTTATAGCAAAGTATGAGAAAATAAATTATAAAAAAAGTTAACACATCATGATACTCAATTTAAACCTTTGAATGGGAAAACCAAGAAAAAAGGATACGATTCTGAAACAAAGGAAACACCTGCACTTCCAAGTAAATAGGAGTAAGTAAAAGGAATGAACCACCTTTAATTGGGCATTTACTGCAGTTGTTCGGGAACACCATGCGGTTTTTATTACCATGCACGCTTTAGAGACTTGACACTGATTTTCTTTAATGTGGTTCTTTCTATACCTTTTCTTCCAAATTACTACTCTAATGGATTCTCTCACAACTAAGATGGCTAATTTCCAAAAGGATGAAAGCAGGGGGCAAATCCAAATGATATCATTTTTTTTCCCTGTGTTTCGTATAAGTAACAAGGATACCTTCAGTTTAAAGTCTGTTACCTCTGATTATTAGCACTTTTTGCAGACACACTCATCGCACATGTTAGCAGTTCAATACCAAAGGCACAATGCCCAGGGTTATGGCACGCTCAGATCAGGCGTCCTCAGCACAGCAAGCAAAAAAATTAGCCTAGCAAAGTCCGTTAATTTTAATGTAACAAACAGGGCTAAACACACTGAAAGCCATTTTGAAAATAAATCCTTATGTCTAGTAACTAATTTAAAGACAGGATCTTCCCAGAGCTAACTTGGCAGCCACTGCTGTATGGCAGATTGAGACGCTTGCTATGCGTGACAGGGAAGACGGTGCACTGCATGGCAGGGCTTCAGGGGCACCGCTCCGTGCAGCCACATAAAACGTTCCGGGACTCCTTGCATTCAGCCAAGGATAGTCTGCAACTCAGCTGTACCCCACACCCACTGCCACAGAAACGGCATCTAGAGAACTAAATTAAACTGGGAATGACAACAAGCTCACATTCCCGGCCAGTGCCCTGAAAGAATGAGTAGTCTTGTGGACTGGGTAGAGCCCAAAGCAGCTGGTATAATAAATTTTACTACGCTGCAGTAAGGATGATAAATGATTTCACTAGTTTATGCTTCACCCTATTCCAAGGTCACCGGATTCCTCTCAGCTAAAACAAGCTATGGATTGTCGCAATCATAAAGCGAGCTCAGCAATAAAGTTCTGGGCCACATTGTACTCTACTGTGGCTCTGCCAACCTTTGAACTATCTTCCGGAGTCACATATGCAGTGCCGTTTACAGCATCCCATATCGCAGTGCACTGCAGATGGTGAGAATACACCTTAAATACACCTTAAATACAGCTTAATTCACACACTTTTCTTAAAAAAACAAGGAACCTGAGGAATCATTACAGAATGAACAGTTCTGAGGGTTAGAATTCCAGAGGTTTTTCAGCATCTCAAGATGCAAATAATCACCTGATAGGCTTTTCAGAAGAGCCTACCAGGCTAGAGCATTTGATCTGCATTTGAAAATCTAGCCCAAGTTTCTTTTCATATTGAGATCCAGAGTTTGCAGAGAGATGCTAACCTGCTTTTTGATGTGGTTTTAAAATATCCTGTGCTTTCTAAGGTAGACCATTCTAGGTTAGATAGAAGCTGGCATGATTTTACTACTTTGAAATGAAAGTTTCTGACTGCCTTGTCTTCAAAACCATGCAAATTCCTTACCAACCCACTATTCACATATGTTTTATTTTCAGTTTCTTTTAATTTACTCTACTATATAGGTCAGATGAAGCATTGAAGAAGAGGTAAAGAAGCAATCTCTACCAGGTCCCTCCATGACAAAACCACAACAGTATCACCATGACAATATGCATTAATCATCACGGAAGTCTGGTCACAAAACCCATAACAAACTTTATTTATACTTTAATCTTACCTTCTTTTTCATCTAGAAAGAGCAGTTAAAAATATATTGTGGAAATAAACTGACAGTAGCTGAATGAAAGGAAATGAATGATGTGACCTAAAAAATCTTGTTTCTCTCTCGTTTGCTTGATGCAGGAGTTCTCAACAGTAGTTAGGAAGGTGCTCCCTTCAGTGCCCAATCGCAGCTCAACTTTTCTGTAGCGCTCCAATTTGGGAGCATATTTTAGATTACACAAATGCTTACTGGCAGACAATGAAACACACAGTTTAGAACCAAACAGTAGAAATTAAAACAGTTAATGTGTCAAGCACTACTTTGAACTTTGAACTGAGATGGCTGTGACAAAATAACTTCTCTCCAGAAACATAACTCAAAGTACAATCGATTGAATCTCAAAATATCTCCAAGGACTGATTCAGTCATCCCTAGCTGAAATCTTCGGGTTCTTCTAGGATTCACATCACAAACAATGAGTTCCAGTCACCAGATATTTAGGACTCTACTTAAAAGTCAGCTGAAGATGCGAGAAGTTGTCTGCTGGTGCAGCTCGCCTAGGCTTATTAACTTCAGACAACTTTTGCAGACTTGCCCAAGGTATTCTTTATCCCTTGTTAGAGAAAAAATATCACTTGTACTTAATGAGTTAGATACACATGTTCTTAGCATGTTGTTTTGAAACAATGCACCCTCAAATTCATTCAGATCTCACAAATCAACAGACCATCCAGAAGTCGATTTCTGAGATGAGCAGCACTTTCTACAAGGAAAAAATACTTTCAAAATGTAGCTCATCAATAACATGGATGCTAATCAAATTCCAGTGCAAGGCTAATAATATGCAAAAATGTCCTTGATCTGAAAACAATAGTTCAGGCTACATCATCTTTTTTTATGATATAAGAAAGAAAACAAATAACTGGAAAGATGTTAGCATCTCCTGTACTTTCCAGTTTATGCCATTTATCCTGTCTATTTTTTAAAAGTATGGAAATGATGTGAGAAAGTAGAGTAAGAATAAAGTAATTGTACATGGCAATAGAGATGAAAAAGTTCTTTCACACAATCAAATACATCCCCTGTCGCTGGAAAATTATCTTTGACAGTACATTTTTCCTGTATTTTGTCATGGCTAAGTTGCAAGAGTTACACACAAATTTCACTTACCGAGAGGACATTGGTCCTTTCTCATTGTAAAGATACAGAAGAGGAGTTGGCTGCATTCAAAGTCAAAATACTTTACATAAACTTTGTATTACCATTAACGTAGATGCTTAGTACACAGTTTAACAATACAAATCCACCTTCAGCACTCAGAACAGCATTATCTGAGGTGGCATCAGTTACTCGTGACTTGTAATCTTCAAAGTTACCCCTTTCTAAAACTGTAAGATTTCATATCGAGTACAGCAGAAACTGGTTGCAAACTGGTTAATGGAAATGAAAAGCAAGTGCTACAACCATCACATGGTTTCTTACACATTCATCTGATAATCATGACAAAGATCATCTTTTTATAAGCATTTTGAAGGTGAATTAGGGAAGTAACCATTCCTTTATCTACATCTTCAATATCATAGTTTGGATTCAAAGACATGAAGAAACTTGCTTTGAGAAATTGCTGCTTTGCTGAACTCTGTCTTCTTTCATCCAAATGATCCTTATCCTGCTTAGAATTAATAAACCTATGAAAGGCAACTCTTATCTCTTTAATAATAATTTCCTTGCGATATACTCTTCATATTAAGGAGAAATTACGTACAGCACAGCAGATGAAAGTAGAAGTCTTCAGATTAGGTATACAATATATTACAAATGCCTTTCTGTGTGTCAGCATACTCTTTCTTGACAAGGTTTCCATCACTTCCAATGTGCTGATAAAGCAGATTTTTTTTTTAATGATAAATGGAAAACTTTTAGGAAACCATATAAAACGTCATGTCTCTATTGCCAAAGGATATAAAGCTCTACTTACTGTTTAAAACTACTCAATTAAAAAACCCTACTGTATTAAACGACTCAACCAAGTTAACTCATCTATCCCTTTTTATGTGGAACCCAATTAGACTCATGACAGTTACAAGTTGCAATATAATTGCAATAGACTTGGATTTCCCAAAGCAGTTATGCTAGGATTTGCGTTGCTCTCCATGATTTCTAAAGGGGATAAAGAGAAGGATGGGTTACAGATACAAGAAAACCACAGGTACCTGATCCAGTTTCCAGTGGAATTCTGCAGGACGAAAGGTGTCAGCCTGATCAAAGTCTTTGCGCAACAGAAATACTAATCGGCAGTTGTGCACGTACAGGGCATAGTGATGTCGGTTCATCTCTGAAAGGAGGGACCAATAACATGAGTGATCTGAATTATCATCAACACTTCTGTTTGTGTGAATGTGTTTGAAAGCAATATACACCTAAAGGACAAAACCCATCCAAATAAAAAAAACCCAAAAAATTGACTTTTCTCAGTATCATGGATCATTATGGTTCTCAGGGAAGCCACATACGGGAAGCATCTTCCTGAATTCCTGTATTAGTCTTGTTTTTGGAAGAGCTATGTCCAAACTAATAAATAAAATCCAAATCAATATGTAATCTAACTAGTTTCAATAAAGAATTAGAACTGTTTTTCCAAATCTAAAGAATAAGAAAAATTAAACCTAATTTAATTATATTATCAACCAATTCCTATAAATTCCTACAGATGCCTTCAGAGATTATCCAAGAGAACCAGTGCTCGAAACTTCGGTAGACACCAGTCCCCTCAACAGGCTACCAAGTCAGCAATGCTTAGATTGGCACCATCCCAGTCTACTAACTTTTTTTCCCAACCAAATTAACTGAGGAGAGATGGCACCACTCTGCTAACTTTGTCACGCCCTTTGCCAAACATTTTTTTTAATACACAGACTCACCTGTCTTGTCAGAGTTGCAGAGAATAGTCTCTTTCTCAGCTCTTAATCCTGGACTAGGTCCATGTTTCATCCACAGAGAGATGGTGAATTGATCAGTTAAGTTCTTTGGGACTATTCCATCTGGGATTTTGGCTCCTTGCTTTCCATCAAATTTAAAAATCATGTCATTGCTATCCATGAGAAGGCCAGCTGTCCAGTTAGTTGTTGCACTGGGAGATGGTAACAGGTCAATGGCACCTGAGGAAGCTCCTGCAAATGAAATATGAGTAACATGACGAGACACTAAAGAAAGAGCTGTGAAGATTAATTTAATATAGGCCAGAGATTTGATTCAAACTCTTTTAGATTATTTGTACTAGCAAACGGTCCTACTAGCTTCACGGTCAAATCACATACACATTATATAATACCGACCATAGTAAGCCAATGAGAGTTCTCTAGATTAAATGTATTGCACAGAAAACTACAGAAAATATTTTAAAATTATCTTTCTTGAAACTTCACTTTACTTTCTAGATTCATTAATGACATTTCTCCAGTTATTTCAAGAATGGCTATGACTAAACACGCGAAGAGTAAAATCAAATTCTCTACATCCAGCTGGGAAGCTTTACATCTTCCCTACCTGACAGCATGGAGATTATGGTGTGTGGGGATGATGTGTTGCAAAATACAGGACAGTGGGGATTGATGTCAGACAAGTTTCCTAATGTCCAGTAGATAGCCATGGATATTCACAATAATGTTGGGATGAATGTCAATACATACAGAGTATTCACCATAAAGCAGGATAATACCACTTCAATGCCATCTTCTGGCAGATACATGATGGTTGTAACTTCATGTATTCTTGGGCAATGATAGAGCTAAGAGTTTCAAGTGGCACTCATAATTCAGATTAGCTACTTCCCCAACCCAAAAGTAAATCATTTGCAAAGTGGTTCCCCGCTACACAGTATTTGGTTGTTAGAATTAATTAGAAAAAAAACAACCAACAATCCTACGAATGGAAAACACCGTGGTGCCAAGACCTGATAAAAAAGCACAATTCTTCACAGCTCTGTGTTTTCTTACATCTTAACAATTGTCAGACACTTTTAAAAAGATGTAATGAGCTACTTGGCTGGTGAAAAATAGCGTTTAGCAGAAAGCATGCTTGCCAGAGTAAAAAGCACAGTCTTTGTATTCTTGTTGATACTTTGTTAGGGAAGAATATGGTGAACAAGCCACACCTGAATAAAACATCACAAACTAGTAAGATATCCCACCCTCCTTCAGCATCCAAGGAAAGAAAAAAGATCCCAACTCTCTGGAGAAGTGTAGAATTTTAAGCCAAGAATGAGTGGAATTGTATTCTATGGGTTTTTAAAAATATGGTAATGTTACGAAAACATTCACATAATTCAGTAACTGAGTTTCTTACACAATTCTCCCAAATTTATTACTATAAATTGAGGTTATTTTGAAGTGATAATAATGCCAAACCTAACACCTACATGTTTAGAATTTGAGTACAAAGTGTTTTTATTTTATAAATTTCAATTGTGGATAATACACCACACCACATTGCCTAATACACAGATGTTATCAACAGGAATACATCAAACTCAATCTGTCCAGATGGCACAATTTGTGATAAAATTTCTATTTCTTTTTTTTTTTTTTAATTCAAGCCACTAAAAATAAAATTACTGGCATGGGACACAAGTAAACCCATAATTTCTCAATCAATTTCCTTTTGTGCTAATTTTTATGGTCATTTTGTAAACTAACAGAAGGAACAGATATTGCTTGCACCATGGTGTATATCAAAGGAAATGTGCTTCTAAATTGGCACATGCTTATATTAGGTAAATTATGGGCTCAAAAAGATGCTTCATCCCTCACTCTATCTACTCTGGACATAAAAATTTGGAAACATCTATTTTTTCCACTGGAATGAGTCTGTGGGAAGAGTCCAAAATGGAAGTCTCTCATAGTGCTTGTTAAACTCTGACTCAGCAAGGTGCGTAAGAACTACCTTATTTTCCCAACTTAAGGTCAGGGTTGTGTAAGAGCATTTGGGTAATCAGTACCAAGCTCAACAGGTTCTACTTTATCTGTGAATCTTCTTATGCAGATTTATGGGTTACTTTGGAGCCTCATCCTGTTAGTGTGTGTTAATCCTGCCCTGAGAACAACTACTGGATTATATGCTTGGGAGATTTAGCTGGAAGGAATCATACTCTTTCGATCCTAATAAATCCAACCAGCATCCCAAGCTGCTCAGACACTTACATACACAGACCTGGAGCAGTACAAACAGGATGTGTGTGGAGGTGTTCCCAGAAGAGTCTTACCATGCTACTGCATCAGTGTGCTTCCAAAATGTAGGGGCTGATGCCCTTTTTCTTCTCAAACGCTTCCAGAACAATGCAGGAGCCGCTGCATTAAGGACAGCTTTGGCCTGAGAGCCCCGGGGTACCCTGTGCATGTTAAAGTGCTTGTTTTCACAAGCAACTGACAGTCGGCCCCACCACCTCTCTCCCCACCCTTCATGTTTGTCCTGCAAACTTTGTGCCAGGTTAAGTGCAGGCTGCTGCTCCTTGCTGAACTGGACCAGACTGTTGGCTTGGCTGGAAGCTGGCCATCCAAATAAAACCAAGCCCAAGTTATTAATTTTCAGTCAGATCAACAACTTTCTTTGAGCCTCCTGCAAATCTACACAGCCCAGGATAAAGGAGAGAGGCAGGATCTACCCTCTTAGCTGGAGCATGGCCTTGAGTCTGATACTCAGTGCTTCTGCATTTCAGTTTCCCACCTGCCACGTGTGAGAATTAGCAATCCCATCATTTTCTATTTTATCCACGTTTAGAGGGAAAGAAAACAGCACCATAGTCATATTTCCACCATATTCTAGGCCCCCTAAGTGACTATTTTTTTTAAGTGAGATTTAGTCCAAATGGTGTCTTTTATACATTCTTTATTTTTTATTATTGTTGGATGACAAGGTGAAAAAATGCCCACTAAAATGCTTTAAGGAACAACATGAATAACTCCTTGACTTTAAAATGACTCAAGCGTCATTTAATCATTTAAACTGCCCACCTTGACCATCGAAGTGAGTACAAATCACTGGGTTATTAAAAGGCAGACTTAAACCATCAGTCATATAAAAAATTGAATCTTAACGTGCTGTTCTTTGCATCTGAATCCTCAAGATTTCCAACAGGTAAATGAAAAAATGAGCACAGGATTTATAAACTGAGTCCTTAATTATAGAGAAAGAATCTTGCATTTTATATGGCACAGATGAATGTTTGTCTGTGATCACTCAGTTCTGCACTCTGCAATTGCATGGTGCTTTACTGGTAGAAAAAAAATCAGAGTTTTCTTCCCTTTCAAAGAATTTATTCATCCAACCATTAGATACAATAAGGTCATTTCTGGGGAAAAACCTGATTTCCAGAAATAATTTAACCTGCTTTTCATAAGACTTCTCTCTATATTAAGGATGGTGAAAAATACTAAATACTAAAGTGTAAGCTAGTCCAAATGCAATTCTAATGTAAAGTTCATTTTCATTTACAACCTTTTTATCAAAGTCCTATTATAAGTTTCTACCCTACCTGTTCTTCTCTATGGAAGCTCTTCTATATGGAAACCGGATAGAAAAAATAATCATTCAGCAGTGAGAATTTTTCCTCCCACTTACATATACTTACATTTTATCTGCTTTCTCAAGTGCTTTACATTCTGTTCCTTCACAGATGTGCTGAGCCAAAACTGGGAGCTCAGCAGTAATGTTAGACAGTGCACCTGCCCACCTGCTCCAGGGCTGCCGGCAGCTACTACAATGGCATTGACAGACCTGCTGAAATGTTTTTAATCGTTCTGCTTTTCACCACCTTAGGCCTACACATGGTGCAGACAATGAATTAAGATTGGACTAGTATTGGGAAACATCTAGTTTATTCAGAGAAAAAGAAAGACTTGAAATTCCCTTTCCTACAGTTAAAGTGTCAGCAGGTAATGTAGTCAAGCCACACTCTGTGAACTGAACTCCGTAGACTTTGCACAACCTTCCTCAACTAAGTAATTTACACCAGCAGAAAATACCTACTTTCAGTCCTACACTTAAAATGATAGTAATGTCTGATAATTGCTGTTAGTGCTTTATCTCAGTGTCATCATTTGGTGGTTTAGATCTTGTACGTAGCAATCTCCTCCGAATGATTGTGTCATTTGTGGTTCAGGTCTGGAACAAGCATAAAGCCATGTTCTTTGTGCTGCCGATACAGGTTCTTAGAGCAGGCAAAAGTACTTGACTTGAGCTGCAACACATTTATTTTTATTCCAATGCTAGTGTTTTATGAAATCAAGTCCCTGACAGGTCACACAGCCTTGCTCAACCTCTCAGTTGTAACATCATTAACACGATGAAGATGCATACTGTTAGCAGATGGGTTTTCTCCTGCTTTTCTAGGACCCCAGTCAGTTGGATAAAGACACAGATTTAAAATTATGACTGCTTCTGTAATCTTAACTAAGCAATTTTCAGACTGAAAATATTCAGATTTTATGAGAATGCTATTACTCCTACTCACCTTTACCTCACTCTCCCAATCTCCATAGGTAATTGGTAATTGTAACTGCAAACTATTTTCCCCTGGGAATTGGTGCTCTGTTTTTAATAACTTAGTAACACTGGTTGAAAAATTTCAGTTACAAAATTATTTCTTAAAGGTTACTATATTGATCTTAAGATATCTGCAACACTACTGTGTGGTTATCAAAGCAAATGTAAGCCATAGAGCAGAGCACCACAAACCAAAATCCACGCATTTAAATGGAAAAAAATTTGTACATTTGTTACTGTAGCTCAGACAGGAGCCAGGTAAAGAGACATTTTGGAGAAGATAAGAATCAATATTCCACACCATCAGGAATTCAGATGAGGACCCTAAGAAGACAGGATTTTAGAGGAGGAGGAGAGACAGCAGATTTCAAAAGGCAAAAGATAAATGGCCTAATGTGTGGCCATTGCTTTGCCATACACATAATCTTACAGTCACAAAAATACAGCAGTGTCCTCAAGTATTTAATCTACCTTTCAAAATTAATTTTAGACCAAGTTATCAAAAAGCAGGAAATGGGAAGAAAATAACAACGAAACCTTTCTCCACCAGGACATCTATTTTCTGAAATTCATGTGTCTCAAATATTTTTGCTCAAATGATTGCCTCAAACGTTCCTTTACTTTTTGTTTGTTTTTACTCTGGTGCAGTACTTAGCAGCAGAACAGAAAGCTGAGTCAGGAAGACTGAAACACAAGACGGAGATTCAATTCTCATCAAAGCCTATGGTCTTCCTATGATGGCAAATCCATACCTGGAATTTCACTACACTGTCACTCCAATATTAGTAGTGGAGGGAAGAGTGAGAAAGTAGTGGAATGAGGAAAGAAGGAAAACAGAGAAGGGAAGAGGAGCAGAAGAGAAAAAAAATTAAGCAGAGGGAAGGTATGAAAAACAGTGAAAAGTAATGGAAAAGAATGGAGCACCAGTCAAATATCACCACCCCTTTCATTTTCATTGCTGCAATCCAAAATGAACCAGCTGAACTAAAGCCACGTATTGTATGGTCACAAGGAACTGATGCTTCAGCTGGAAAAAAATTATTATTATATCAACTGAAAGCCATATTCCTACCACATAATTTCTGCAGAGATTTTTCTGAGTACGTTTCACGATCACAGCCCTTTCCAATGTAATTGTTCTGTAGTTCAATGGTGGTATGTATCGAGGAAACTGGCCCATCACACGTTTCTAGATGAATGCTGGGAAACAAAGGTATGCTGCCAGAACCGGGCTTGTATTCAATCCGTTTGTTCCAGTCTGGAAAAAAGAAAACAAACCAAAAAGATCCAAGGGTGATTACAAAAGGGAAGGGAGTTATATTATTTTAAATGAGAAATTGTTCTCAAAGTTCACTGCTTAAGACAAAAATAAGTTTTTGAACTTGGCATCAATCAGTTAGTGTCCTAAAAAATGGGGGTTTGCCCCTCTGTAAAAGAGTGTCAGGCTCAGTTAAGTAATACTACTGCTGCTAGAGTCACACAGACATGGAGTACACACATATCCTGGCATGAAGTGCTAATTGGTGTCAGTCTGGATCTCCAATGCCCATGTCCCTGTGACAGTCTACAAGCTAGCTCTACAGGAATGAGGTTGTCGGCTGCACTGAATTTGGTCAGATTTCATAGTTCTGTGATACAGAACAAGTACCTCCAAGGACCATCAGTCTCACTGGACCGTGACCAAAAGCTAATATAACACATCTGCAGTGCCACTTCTTGTCTTCACGTGTCTTCCTAATTTTGTGAAGTATTAACGACAGAAAGTTACAGCCGAAAGGACTGCTCATGCTTTCAGTCAGATCTGACTGATCTGTGGTTTTACTAATGCAGATGTCTCACAGCCCACAACATTTAAACTATCACCTGCCTTAGGCAGCCACCTGCACACGCCGCACATACCACTATGCTTCTCAACTGAAGCATTTAATTTTTAAATTCAATTAATTATGGTGTTTCCATCCTGCTTCAGAGAAAACCCAAACAAGCAGCTTTAATTAAAAGTATTAATTTCAGTTATCTTTACAGTCTGTATTTTCATAGACTCATAGAATGGTTTGGATTGGAAGAGACCTTCCCTTAGTCCAACCCCCCTGCCATGGGCAGGGACATCTTTCAGTAGACCAGGTTGTTCAAAGCCCCATCCAGCCTGGCTTTGAACACCTCTAGGGATGGGGCACCCACAGCTTCTCTGGGCAACCTGTGCCAGTGCCTCACCATCCTTATAGTAAAGAATTTCTTCCTTATAGCCAATCTAAATCTACCCTCTTTCTGTTTAAAATTATTACCTCTTGTCCTGTCACTGCAGGTGTTGGTAAAAAGTTTCTCTCTGTCTTTCTTATAAGCCCACTTTAAGTATTGAGAGGCCACAGTAAGGTCTCCCCAGAGCCTTCTCTTCTCCGAGCTGAACAACCCCAACTCTCTCNTCTGGGCAACCTGTGCCAGTGCCT
This sequence comes from Chionis minor, assembly GCA_013398295.1. NCBI lineage: Eukaryota > Metazoa > Chordata > Aves > Charadriiformes > Chionidae > Chionis > Chionis minor. The sequence continues at coordinate 517,242 of VZSF01003137.1, read as the reverse complement.
CACCATCCTTATAGTAAAGAATTTCTTCCTTATAGCCAATCTAAATCTACCCTCTTTCTGTTTAAAATTATTACCTCTTGTCCTGTCACTGCAGGTGTTGGTAAAAAGTTTCTCTCTGTCTTTCTTATAAGCCCACTTTAAGTATTGAGAGGCCACAGTAAGGTCTCCCCAGAGCCTTCTCTTCTCCGAGCTGAACAACCCCAACTCTCTCAGCCTGTCCTCACTGCAGAGGTGTTTGAGCACTTTGGCCCTCCTCTGGACCTGTTCTAACAGGCTCACGTCTTTCTCCTACGTTTTAGCCAATTCCAGCCAAGCTACCGCACAACATAAATAAGAATACCACATTAATACAGAGATGCAAATAGTAATTATGTTGAAGTCACAAAACTATTCAACTCTGCCATATAATGTGCACATCTATGCACATTGTAAAATTTGTCAAAAGAAGTACTCTTGCATATGCAGCTGAAGATTCACTGACTTTTTTAAATCCTAGGTAAAAGAGGATGCCATAAATGGAAAAAGTCTAGGTCCCGGCAGTGAATGAAATCTCTTAAAGCAAATGAACAGAGCTAGTCTTTCTAAATATCAGTGGAAGGAAAAGTAATAAAAAAATATATATACATGCCTTTAGTAGGTGAAGGAGTTTGGTGTTTTTCAACAGACCTCATTTTCAGAAAGCTTAAAAAAACACACTCTCTCCCACCGTCTTAAACCACATTAAAAATTTATCAGAAAATCTGAAGCAAACATTTCAAAACACAGAGCAGTCATTAGCCCAGAGTTCAGACAAAGGAGATCGGATGCTGACAGTCACTGGTACGCATTTCAAAATTCTCAGATTTTCTTCATGACTTTTAATCGAAATAGCAATCATGTAGGATTTTGTTCTCAAGAGGAAGCCGAGACTTCATGGAACATTCCAAAAGTATGTTTAGTGTCTATTTTTACTAAAATCTTTAGGACCTGTACATCACTGACTAAAAGAACTATGACTACTTTATTGCCTGATTGTCAGCTGAGTTGCGATTTTAGTAGTAATTTTCAGGTAATGATATTCAGCCCATTCATTCCATGTTAAGTTAGATTTGATCTGCAGTATTGCATAATTTGTCTGCAATTGTCAATTTGTACAGTTCCCTTAGAATTTCAAGTATGATAGAAGGTACATCATTACAATAACATATTACTGTTCCTTATCCATTCCAGAAACTCAAGGCTAACATTTTTCCAATGAAACAAGAGCAAAAAATTCTTTCAGATACTTAAGGTAAAAATAAAACAATTTGTTGTTTTGTATACATGCTAGTAACATATGAATTATTGATCTCTACAATCTCTTATTCACCAGTTAAAACATTATATTCGTCTACAAGGAAAAACAGACAGTTTCATATACACCTGAAACATTTCTGACTATCTCACCAGCTTTCAGGTTTCAGCTATGTATTCATTTCTCAGCTATATCAAATTATCATGCAAAATATTCATTAGTTTATGTGAGGTGTGACTGAATTATTAACTGTAACCTATCTGCAAGTACACACTCACCTCCAGTTATATGAAGAATGTCTTATAAAAAACATACTATATAAAACGCCACTACTCACAGGGAAGAATAACGGAAGACCTCTCTTTCTGCCACATGAATGTCCCTTGGATTGGAAGAGGTGCTTGATTTCACAGTATTACCTTTCAACTTGGCAAAAATGGTAATTTGTACCCAGAGATAATAAACCTTGAACGTTCTAAAACACACACATTTATCTCGGTTCAAAATTGTAGAACATCAACTAGATGTTCTAGATCAAAGACCCTTGAACTAGGGTCATTGTATGTTAGTCCTCTGCAGCGTCATAGTCCAATCCTCATCCTAAATGCTATCAGCATGTCTTTCACTGGCTTAGCGCAGACTTAAGAAGTCTGCCAAGGAGCCTGTCTCCGTGCAGAAGGCATTCCCAGGCAGACACGAGGCAATACTGGAGTATGATACAATCCTGTGATAGCAGAACAGTTCTTAAATGTAGTACTAGCTCTGACACAAATCAGCTGGCTTATTGATGTAGTATCTGCCCCCACAGCATTTCAGCACTCCAGAGGTGTTGAAGCTGAGGCCAGCCCCCTCTGTATCTCACCATCGGTGAAGCAGTGATGTTGGAAAAGGCATAAAGTTAGAACAAGCAACAGGAAGTAGTGGCAGTGTGAAGAGCTTATTGTGAGAAAAACCTTTTATTTGATTTGAATGTGGTGAAGATTGTTATTTTTCTTTCTCCCAGAATGACATCCTGTATTGGACACATTCAAAAGATGAGCACCTTCCCCTCAGGAAAAAGTGGTAGCACTGTTTTGATTCCTCTAGAACGGACTCAGAGGAAGAGTCTTATCTAACCTGAGTCTAACAAAAGCCTCAGAATTTCAGATATTTAAAAACTGTATCTTAAAATGTGACTCATGTCTAGGGTTACGCAAACAGTCAGAAGATACATAATCCCATCTGAAATGGTAGGTTGCACTGGATGAGCTAAACTCAACCAACATCTTTCCTCCTTTGCCACAAACTGACATGTGATGACACGACATTACAGTGCAAACCTCCCCAGTAGCGGTGGAAGACTAATCGCATGGGAAAACTTTGAATAAAATTACCCTTGTTTAGCCCTGCAGAAGACAGCCTTTGTTGAATTTTTTTTTTATTCAACATGCTTTTGCTTGCTACTTGTGGTATAAAGCTCTTCCAGACAATATAAGAGAGCCCCAGCTGGATTATACCTACAACATAACCACATTAGAGTCTAAGTATCACAATGCCAAGTTTGTGGTTCAGATTTCATCAATTATAAAACAACTATGTAAACTTAGATCTTGATCCTGAGATCCTCAAACTATCCCAAGATCAAAGTGGATCAAACTCTAGTGACAGTTTGAGCCTTTAAAAGTAAATCCCAAGGTGCTAAATAAATTTTCTTTTTAACAGAAGGATAATGTAAAGACTTTCCTTGAGCACTACACTTAACAGTTCTGTGACTCTCTTTCCTTGTGATTCATGTATTATATTTTAATTCATTTCTAATGCTTGATGACACTGAGAATGATTTAATCTGATTTTTTCTTGAAGGCACTCATGCAGAGGAGGTATGACCTGATTTATATCTCCTCCTACATGTGTGTGGCCATGAACTTTTATTCCACCTCAGGACATTAAAAATGATGGCAAGATAATTAAAAACAATTGCAACACAACTTCTACTATGCCAGTGAAATGCTAAACTTCTCTCATGCCAGACTGAAAACGTACATCCTGGCAGCTAAATGTGAAATAAAATCTGTGTAGTGCTATTAGTGAGTCTCTGCAGCATCTCTAGATAACAGCTGGAACATAAGGTTCCCAGAGCAACATAACTGGTAGATTTTCCATTTCCTCCACAGCATCTTTACATCTGTTGGCTGGATACTTGGCTAAAGGTTATTCTGCTTTATTTTTATATACCTATACTTCACAGCTTTGCTGAAATATTTTTTTAATTAAACATTTTCCTCTCTATTAATTTGAAAATCTGAAACAATCTAGAATAAACAAAAATAACAATATACACAAAGCATTTCAAACAAGATCAGAAATGTCTCTAGTCTTGTCACAAGTACACTTATTTTCATGATTTATGAAACTCCCTGTATCTTAAAAGCAGCAGTCAGGCAGCTCTCGATGCTGACCAATGATGTTTGGAAGAGCAGTGCACTGTGCTCATGAAACAATTTTCTTTCAACACCATGAATTTGCTGGAAAGTGCACATGTTGCCAGAATATCATATGTTCCAGCCACCTCAATAAATACCTGGTGCACAGTTAGGCATTCTCCACATGTGAAAGATCACCAGCCATTAGACATTTCCAAAATGTACACACTTTGGTACTTGAATTTCTACTTTGCACTAAAGGTAAAGGATTTTTCAGCAAAACAGACACAGGGTAATAGTTCCTGAATGTTTTGTCTTGGGCAGCATTCTCCCTTTATCTATGGACTTAAAAATTGTGCCATTCTAAAAAACCCAATCCAAATAGTTCAAAGGATTTTCATTTCCCATTTGAAAAGAAAACAAAGCCCCAAGACACACAAAGCAATTACCTTATCTGTTCTGCTCCCCCATTCCCTGATTAACCCTCCTCAAAACTTATGAAAAAGTTTTACTTGCAAAAAAGGAAATCTCAGCCTTGCAACAGACCTTTCAAGAAATTCTGAATGTTGTTTCTTGAAACAGATTACAGGTAAACAAAATTGAATTAACGTTATTATTTTAAGTTCAAAGTCTATCATTAATATTAAAACGGATCATCTGCTATGCCTTGTCATCGCAGAAGTAAAATTAGAGAAAAGACCGGTAGTGCCTGGATGCCTGGCCCTTTCTTAAATTCCTCTGTTTCTGTGAAGATCCCAAACTACTTAAAATAACCAGGTCTGTTCAAGGTTGTCTAAGGAGTTTCCCATTGGTGAAACTGATCATTTTACAAAGGAGTGAATTTGGTAGGATGGGAGTTAGTTAACTGGCCACAGACCAGCTAGTAAGCATCAGCAGAATGCTGCTTCCAGGATCCATCAATGTCACCATGTGCTGCCCAGAATATCATTTTCTAAAAACTATTTGCTAAGTTTTAAAGGGTCAAGCAGTCACCACTGACAAAAAAAAAAAAAAAAAAGCTTTTTCTCCTGGGAACCAAGTATGGAGCTTTATGTCGGTTGCCACAACTCCCGCCACGGTTAGTGGACATGTATTGCACTAGGGAAGTTTGGTAGAAATTATTCCAAAAATGAAACAAAATTTAAGTATTAGCTAGCTAGGATCATGCTTCTCATGTGTGTTTAATAATCATAAATAACACACATAAGGATCATTTAGGATATTTTATTAAATGACATTTCCCACTATTTTAAAATAAATATATATGTACATAATATACATATGTACATACATATATATGAATAACATATACATACATATGAATGTATACATAAAATATAAATGTTTTTAACCAACAGTGCAAAATAATCCTTAAAATTCTGTTCATATTTTAAGGGAGAAAAGCTAATTTCTCATCCAGCACCACCAGTCATATATAACTAAAAAAAAGCCTAATAAACATTTACAGGTTTGACAGCTAATCTACAAGCTAGTAACATGCAAATGACTAGGACTGCTAAATGTGATGCCACATACAAATTGAAGCATGTTAAACATGATGAGTGATTTGTTAAGGAAACGATAATCAGAAAGTCTGACCCAGTTAAAGCCTCTCGATAGCGAAGACTAACTTCCAAAGCCCTGCTAAGGCACCATGGCTTGCTAAGAGCTTTGCACGCAGATCTCATGAGCATAAAGAAACATTCCCATACACCTTTGTCTTCCTGCAGCATGCTGATAATTCCAAAAGCAACAAAAAAGAGAGAGACAGAAATCTGGACTACTGCAGGCTACTGGTAAAGTCTGCTGTTGCGGGAATTAGTGAACCATAATGGAATAGCAGCTGTGTCTGAACTAGTGACACTGAATACTCCATCAAGTGATAAAACCCCAAGCCCTAATGGTGCCTAACTATGCAAAATAAACATATAAGAATCTAAAAAATAGGAAACAACAGCACAGGTTAAACTATCATTTGTGGTGAGATTGCGTTTTAATAATAGGTGTTCACCACAGCAAACGGGGCTGTGGTGAGAGAATTCTAATGAGAAGGACAACCTACCACAAAAAGATGTCATTATAGGAAGATGCAGCTTCCTAGTTATCCTGGAGAACAAAGGCTGTGACTAGTGTTTGGATCCTGGTATTCCAAGGCATTTCTCTACTGAGGGGTATGCAAAGATCTCATATTCTGAAAGACAGACTCTGAAACACTACATGGACAAGTCACCAAAAGCAAATGAACTGAGGATGCCAAAACTTGTGCGGGAAGTCTGCAATTTTTAACCTCACGGTGCAAAGATACGTGGAAGCTTTTACGTGCAGGAGGGCGGAGGGGTGGAATCAGAGGGAAAAGCTTCAAATCTAACTGGATATCCTGTAGTGTTTTAACTCTAGAGCAGAATTAATGGAACCACCAGCTGTCAGCTACACCTCAGAGGTAGGAACTTTCTCAATGAAATGGGAATTGGCCCAGTGAAGCTCATGGAGATCTTTCAGTGAAAATTTTTTTGTACTTGTAAATGCAGAAAGGCGAACAAAGGAGTGAACTTCCACAGAGGTGTATGGAAATATAAATCTAGTTAAATAAGTCTAAAATGAACTTTTTCTTGCATCAGTTAAGATGGAAAAGACAGGTTTTAGTATTTCAATTGTAAATATACAGAACTGCCTAAAGAGAGGGCAGTGATGGGTTACTCTGAAAACGTAAGGTTCATGGTACACAGGGAAGTAACTACTAAAGACCCTTGTGATTGTTATTTGATACTTCTATTAATGGTCTTGGCACAAAACCAGGGCTGTGTTAATTACCTCTGCTAGTGACAAAACTGGAAGGCAATTCTACATTGAAAGTCAATATAGAAAGAGGATATCCCAAACACAGAATAAGATGACCTTGAGAACTGGTGTTATAGAAATATTGCTTTGTAGTAATGACACAAAGCGCCAGCTAATGCTCAGGAAATCATCAAACTAGTGTGCCATCACTGAAAAACGACACATGGAAAAAGAGCCCATTCCATTAAGTCAATGACAGCATGTCCATGAGCTACCAGTTTGATACAGCCAGGCAAAAGAAAGGTAGCCTTGGAAAGCACTGTCTTCCCAGTAAGAAGCTATGGTAAAAAGAAGCATGTGAAAACACCTTATGCAGAGTGTTCAGGAAACATGTATTTCGCTGTAATACATACACAGAATTCGCTGAGGAAAGGAGAGCATATCTTAAAAGTTAGATTGAAACGGATATGACCGCTTTCTCTAAATATGCCTGGCAAAAGAAAAAATAATGCTGATACAAGTAGGTAAATGAGTATGAACTTATGTGAACTTTGAGCTCAAAAATCAAAGGTACTCAGAAGTTCAATTAATTTTCAAATGTCTGAAATGGGTATTCTACTAAATGATGCCATTCAAGTTAATAGCTGAATGTAAGCACTTTGTTAGGATTACTTTGTTTTAAGGATGTGTGGCTAATGCATGCACAGTAGCTCTAAGACTAGACTGGCATAAGGCTTCCTGCTTTGCAATAAATTTCATTTTTAAAACACAGATAAATATCTTACAGCTAAGCATTGCATTTTAAACTGCTAGGTATGTGCACAAGAAGAATAGAAATTGATTTATATTTATTGCAGAAAATACCTGGGCTTTTAAAATTGTTCCTAAAGACTAGGAATATTATTCTCATATGTAAGGTTTCTGTACTTGACCACCTTCCTCCAAATACCCAATTGCTTCAGTAATCATATCGCTCCTTGTTAAAAGCACTGACAGCTCAAAAGCCAATACAGTTTTGGTTTCCCTGTGTAACTGGATTTTACTAGAAAGCCCACATGAATACCATTCTAAAATCACTCAGCATCTACTGCAAATAACATCTATGAAGTATGTTGACTCAGAAGTTATCTAAGATCCCTCTGCTACTAAAAGAGAAGGTCCTGCCCTTCTCTGAACAAAAGAAAGATTATACTTCAGCAGGAAAAGCAGGCTGATCTGACCTGTACACAATCTATGAATGACTATTCAACATTGAAGAGGTGATAAGAATGTGCCTTCTGGTGGCAGCAAAACCCCAGGTCACCTTAGTGAGGCCTACACGCCTTACAAAAGAACTAACACGCAATATCTTTGACACATTAACTACTCTTACTAAATATTTTTCTAGTCTATTAGGTAAATAAACAGAGAAGCTTTTACTTCAAAATTATTGTTTAGCAAACACTAAGTGAAAAGTCATTGAATTTCTAAGGAATGCCTGTTTTTTAAGATGAATTTTTAAGGAAATTCTCCTTTATATTGTTAACACGGCTAATTAGTTAACTGTGTATATGGGTTCATCGGACTTGAAGATCAGTGCAGGAAATCTTTTCAAACTAGTAAAACACTTCAGGCTGGATGCTGTGAAATCCTGCTTTCTAATCAGAGTCCTAATTTTCTCTTAAATTGGAAATCAGTGAGCATTGCTTATGCAAGAGCCATATTAAATTTGGCAGAAAAAAATTAAGTCCTCTTTGGTCAGAGGAGACAATGTGACTTTTCATTTTGAACTTGACTTTATTACATACTTATCTCCCCAAGAAACACATTCAACCTTCCCTACTTGTTTCAGAAAAGACAAGGTCCTCTGATACTTTATTGGGGTATTCAGCTGATTGGTTTAGAATAGCTTTTTTGTTTTATGCCTTAGTAACTGCTTTCTGTCCGAAATAAATTGCATTTTGGGGAACAACGTGACTTTTGGTTTAATTGTCAATAGTTAAGCAGACCTCTAGCAGTCTCAAAACATATTTTAAGTCTTTGAGGACATGATTCTGCCCTTATTTTTTTGAGGCTAAACTCCTCTTTATTTTCTCCCTATGTAGTACACTATTCACCAGAGAGCTTGGTACAGGAATAATTGTTTTCAACTTTCTGCTATCTTGCATCTTTCAGCATATTGTTTTATATTTTATTTCCATTTGTTGTCCCACTAGGGGGGATAGTAACTTCTTCAGTTTTATTAAGACTGTTCCTAAAAGTAGCAGAAATGAGAAAAGACACTATTACAGTACCACCAATGAGCTACAGGAAACATGGGCTAGATTAAAGGTTTTTGACTCTTTATTTCACCTATGGATATTTAGTACTGTGTTGCCCCAAGTCTGTCTACCCTGTTTTGAATAAGGCAGAAGTAACTTTACAGAAATCAATATTCGTGACATTAAAACTACTGTAGTGAAAAGAACCACACTGGAAGGGAATCTACAGGAAAAAGCGTAGCATCTGCTCTGTGTTCATAGAACTGAGACAAAGGCAGAGCCCTGGAGGAATGGAGAGAACACCCAGGAATGTGCTGAAGATAATAGGGTTTTTCTTAGTATGGAAACTCACTAACTGTATTAAAAAAATTAAAATTTAAAAACTCCCCAGAAATAACTTCAACTGCAAATGTACCCATTACGGTGTCAGAAATACTCTAATCTACCTTTTCTTTATAATGTAGTCTCTTTACTAACCCGGCAGTAAGTGACCACTCCTTTGAGTGAAAATCATGAAAACTGACACACAGATAACATGAAGAGAATTTGGACCATAGCTGTGAAAGTCAGTTGACAAAACACACTAATAAGAATTTCCAATTAAAATAAACGATTAGGAATTAATTCAGTTACATTGATTCCCATTTTTAACTTGCTTAGGATACTAATAACGTTTCAGAGTAATCCGCTCAGAATGCTTTTATGTCAGTTTGGGTCAAGTTTGTTTCTAAAGTAGCCTCTTTATAATAGAGTGAAGGCTTCTTGTTTGCTGAAAATGTCTGTGTGGGAATGCTTGTTAATTGTATATTCATGTCGATCTCCAAAGAGTAGGGAAGTAGCTCCTAGATTTAATGAAGACTTAAATGATATTAGTCCAAGGGAATATTGTTTAAAGGATAGCGCCTTGGCTTGTTGAGTCTTATTTGCTCTGCTATACACGTCAGTCACGTGGAGTTGGCCTCCAGAAACAGGAATAATCTTGTACGTTGTTTTACATAAACCTATTCTTCCCTGTCCCACCCCTGCACAATGGAGGCTATTTGAAGGGCATCAGCATTGAAATTTATTGCACTGAAATTTTTAACACTGAATTTGTACTAGACTACTCACTCTCTATTCATGATAATCACAGAAAGAACTGCGCAATATTTCAGATTACTAAAGCCAGTAACTTTTAAGAACTAACTGCCGATGCTATAAATTGAAACTCCAAGTATTTCTTTGTTGAAGCTAACACTGAATAACAAGAAAAAAAGTCATATATTGTATTTTGGCAACTCCTATATTATAACCAAAGGCTCAGAATATTCATCTTTTCTGTCAAGCAAAACATTATTGTACCTCCCTTAGTCATCCAATCTTTTCAAATAGATCATTATTTCAAAGAAGATGGAGCATACCTGCTGGCTGCCTCTGTAGGGAGGTCAGAGTGACTGACACAGGGAAGAAAGAACACTACAAATATCCTCCATTCCCAGTCTACAGTTTTCTTCTTTAAGTACTGAAAATACTATTAGTAAGTTTAGCTTATTTAACTTTTTTTTACTGGCAACACTTAAGTTTTACAGATTTTGTCTCAAACTGGAAATAAACATCACTTCTATGATTATCTTCACCTCTAAAAAATAACTGGGCACTAAAAAAATCTCATTAAGAGAAATATAGAAATTTTTGGAAGTATTATGTTGCAGCTCGTTTTCAAATTATAATTAATGACTTAGTAAATAAGAACTAAAGTCATATCTACCCAACTGTTTACCTAAAGACCTTATACCCTGAGTAGGCAAACACTATCCACTTGCCCTTTGTGCCATTTGACGTGGAGATGTACCAGTGAAGTGAAGCTGTCACCTGTTTGACAGATGGAAAGGTACAATTCCACAAAGATGGCATGGAATATGCCAGAGCAGAACATAATGAGTTATTTCATGCTTCTATCTTGCCTATGATAAAGACCCATCATAAAACTTCATCATACCAGAAGGGAGAAAGAATAGTTGTGCCGAATTGCCATAGAAATAAACAAAAAGCCCAAATTCAAGCATAACGAATGCTATCAAAGTATACCCTTTCCTATCTGAGATGCTTTAGGCAACCTGCTTTAAACTTTCTTCTATATTGCTTTTTTTTTTTTTTTTAAGAGTTGTTGCTTTATCTATGCTGTTTTTTCTACTTTCTCACCATCAAACTGAAAATAAAAAGCTGGCGACCTCTCATATTAAACACCTAGTGTTAACCAAACCATCAGCCACGTACAGCTCTGATTTCTAGAAGAGAAGAAAATCAGTTTTGCATATGTAAAATAACAGTAGCTGAATTACAGCTTTTCATTAAGAACTTAAATAACATGTAAAGTCTTTGCACAATCTAAGATGAACAAAGCATCAAAAAAATTAAAGCGAGCCTTATTTGAGTTTTTTTCTATTACTTTTCTTAGCTACCTGGTATCCATACCCACCGGATGGGACCAGCAATGACCATCTGTCCTATAACTGATGCTTGGACTATGAAAGAAGTATGACAATATTGGGCAATATAAACATACCGTTAGTAAGGTATCCTTGCAAAAATTAGTCAATCCATAAAATACCCAAATGGAAATAACATGGAAATTTTCTAAAAAATCAGCAATTGCACACATTTTAATACAAACCCCAAGGTAATTTGGGAGTATTTAATTTATTTGAGATGATGCCATAAAATGGAAACAGAACATTTCTACAGTGTAAAGAGACCGTATTGGTTTTATAGAATAAATAAATCATGGGGTCTAAAACAATAAAATCAGTTAGAAAATGTGGAAATAGTCCATAGGTATTCTATTTTTTTTTAATAAAAATGCCCTTCAAAATACTTGGCTGGGTGGGGAACTAGTATATCACTGAAAAACTAAAATGTGGTTCTGCTCTATGTGAGGACTGTGAAAATGGAATCATGCTATTGCACACATTTCATTACAAGGTCCTTCAGACCATGGCTTCTCATTTTACAAAGAAAACCTTTTTTCCTTCTAAATGTCAGTCTGCAAATTTACCTTCAAGTACAACAGCCAAACTGATTTTTTTCTTTCTTGAACATACCCTTTAAAGATTACAGTTATGAAGGTCAGGCCGGTCCTGAATGAAATTTGCATAATGTGGTTACATCTAGTTGGTTTGTCCGTAATCCAGACCTCATTTTCATCTTAATTCCTAATAATTTGTGTCATATCTATCTTCCTAGTACATTGCTAGCTGGGTTTTTCTCCATTTTAGACAGAGTAGACTGTAGATCCTCAACCTCCTTAGAAAATCAATTCCTACTGAAACGTCTCAATATGAAGACAGTAATTAGGATGCAAAAATGCCTTTCACTCCCACTGCTGGTTGAGCATGCCTTGACTCATGCATGCATGCATGCGAAAGCCAATTTTGTACCTGGAACAAGATAATCTGAACAACTCTGGCACACATGGGAAAAGCATCTGTCATAGTAGCTTCAAAAGTTTTATTGAAAAGAGTAGTAGGAGTAAGGCAAATCAGAAGCTCTTTTTTTAACCTTTCAGTATATTCAGACCAAATTGCAAGACAGAATAGAAAACTGTCTTTTTTCTTATCTCTCCTTTGCTTTGACTAGAGAAGAAACATGGCAAATGTAAACAAGCATGGGATTATTATCCACTTTTTAACAGGCTTGGAATGAAGTAAGCATAAGAAATAGCAAGAGTTTTCAGTATCACTGCAATAAGCACCCTAGTTTCCTTACTGTGAGGTGGAGGAAAAACAGCAAAGGAGAGATTTAAACAAAAAAGTAAAATATATAAAATATATAAACTATTAAACCTTACCTTGCCAGCCTGGTTTGCACACTGGTTTGACATTAACTCGTACTAAGACATCTTCTGTTGCATGTTTTTGCCCACAGTCAAAAGCTGTTACCATTATCTCATACTGGTGCTGTTTATCATAGCTCAGTTTCTCGGTGTTTCTGATGTTACCTATAGATTCAATATAAGATACCATTCAGAAATTACTTATTGGCTAAGTATATACAGACTATAATATTTGGGTCCTGGTTAATCAAGTCCCTCGTGACCAGAAAGCTCTTCAAAGCCCATGGGACATCCACAGGCAGGACAGTTATGAGGAATGGGAAGTATTTTCTTTCAATCCAGCAGAGAAATAAAGAAGTTCTCGGGCATATAATATCGACATGTCTACATTAGACAACATCTGCTCAACAACACTTTATAAAGTAGGATCGTAAAACTAATTTGCAGTTACATCTTGAAACATAAAGTAGGAGTAAGTGCAACCTCATTTTCCACATCTTCCCAGAATACACTGCTTTAATATGGCAGTCACATTCCTGAACTCCTCCTCAGCCTCAGTATCTTCCTTTTTTCTCTTAAGCCAATACCCTTTAGGTGAGAAAGATTTCTAGCCCTTTAACACCTTTCCTTGGGTTTTAAAATCAGGAAAAGCCCCAGAATCACCTTCTACATTAGACCTCTTAGGAGTATGTGATGTGACAGCACAGAATTACCACATAGAAAATAAAACTCAGCAACAATAGAGATTATCTGCTGAACCTCACATACATATATAAAGGTCCCAAATTACCTGTTTTGGGAACAAAGACATTACAGCTTCCACAAGGAAAGGGAAAGATCTTTCTCAGAGTACTTCCTGCAGGATTGGAAGATTACCATTCAGAATGTATGTTTGTGTAATTAACAACTTCAGCATTCTAATCCTGCCCATTTCCACTGAAATGCACTTCTTGCTCAGATTGAAACTCGAGACTCTTTAATATGTTTCACACTTTTCCTCAGAGCTGTTCGTTACACCGTGTCTCTGAATGAGAATCTTGAATTCAACAAACAAAGCTGCTCTGGAACAACGCAACACAAAATTACTGTTTTCAAGCACAGATCTGCAAAATCATGTTGTTTGGGCTAAATTTGGAATGGCGAGCACCCAAAGCCTGGAGTTTAGTCAAATACAGTGACCTGATTCCCACAGGTGCTGGTTACAGTATTTGTTGTTAGGCATGCTGGCATTGTTTGGGGGTGGGAGGAGGGGTCCATTCAAACAAATGATACAGGCAAAAGCACACAAATGAAACTTCTTAAATAAGTCTTTAACTAAGCCTCTATTAATTTGGCAAGTAAAGACTTTTAGCAGGTCTCTCTCTCTGATGCACAATCCTTATCTTGTCGGAGTCCAACACTTTTCTGACTGCTACATTAAAGCCAACTTTAGTAGTGTAATTGAAACTGACACAAAACTTTTCAGGCCAGGTCTGAAGGAAAGCTGCTTTTGCCACTACCATCATCTTCCGGTTCAAAATTTGTAGTTTAAATAGACCTTTACATCTGCAGCTGTAAATCAGGCCCAATACCCCATTTTCTGTTGACTTCTGAGACTTTACCCCTACCTTTCTGAGCAGGACACCGAGGGGGACAAGCCCTGTCACTAATTTTATGCCTCAAATGGAGCAGCAGAAGGACGTGCTGAAGGCTACTATGGCAACAGTACTCTGTCTGCAGCCTCCTTGGTTCTCTCGCGCGGGCACCTCATCTTGCCAGGCATTTAAGTCCACCATGTAGACAGCTTTTCCCGTCACAAAAGCAACTGCAATAACAATATCAACTACTTCATTATTTTTGAGTTAGTAATTGGGAAAACAATTTAATCTGCCCATTTTACTATCTCGAGTTGCTTGATTAGTACCTGCCTAAGAGGATTTAATGAAAAACTGGCATTGCATACTTAATTATTCATTTAATATCTGCTCAGTTGTTCTTTTCTTTCTGCATTTATTATTTCTGTCCTGATTCTGGCAGGGACAGGGTTAATATCTGGCACAGCACAGGTATTCCACACCACGTGACGCCATTCCCACTATTTAGGGGAGCTAGCCGGGGAGGGGAGTGCCCAGTTTGGGAGCGGGCGGGGACGGTCCGGGTCCGGTCGGTGCGCGTCGGTACGGTACCCCTATTTATACATTCCTCTGCCAGTACTATTGTTGTTTTGTCAATTTTTCTTTTTTTGTTCTGTTAAATTGCTTTTTATCTCAACCCACGAGTTTTTGCCTTTTTATTCCAATTTTCCCTCGCTGCTGCGAGGTTTGGGTGAGCGGCCGCGTGGTTCTTTGTGCCGGCTGAGGCCAAACCACGACAATTTCTTATGTGAATTCCCCTATTTGGTCCCCCTTGGCATTATATCAGTCCATGATCAGCAAAGATAATTCTCAAGAAACCAAAATTATCTGAATCTAAATTAGCAGACTGCTAGAATTTGTGTGGCACACTAATGGTCCTCTAAGATTTATAAATCATTACAACGTATTTGTATTTCACTAAATCTGTCTTCCAAGATTTGTATTTTATTATGGACTTTTAAGATTTGGACTACAAAGATTCTGACTATTAGGTGTTATTCTGAAAGGTCATTTGGATGTCTTGCAGATATTACTCAATAGTTTATTTATTTCCTAATTATTCTATTTTTCTGTTAGCTCTGCTTTATGCTTGTTTGTTATTTTACAATTTAATCAATATGATTAAAAAGTAGATACAGAAGGGAAGCACTATAAATACAGACTAATTAAAGTTTTAGAGACAATAAACTGAGAATTTCTATTTACATCTCACCCATAAACAAAAAGGTAATCAGTAACATTAAAAAAAGAAAATTTTAATGGGAGAAGTAAGTACTTTTCTACACAGTTCACAATAAGGGCATAAAACTAATTTTTTTCAGTCTTTCTAAATCTCTGCCTTTTCCTGGAAATACCCAAAGCTGTAACAGATTTAAAAAACAAGAAACAGTTAAGTGACAACAGGAATATAAAAAGTCCTGCCTGAGGACACACACATTTCCACCTCTGTTTCTTCCGGGTCAGTTTTGGAGATACTTTGGCAGAGGCTTTTATGGCCATCTTTCATTTTATTTTGGTCAGAAGAACAGGCAAAGACTTGTTGAATTTACTATGACGATTTCCTCTTAAATTCCATACGTAGTTCCTGTGTGTACAAGAGGTATGAAACCGAATCTCCTAACTCTTACAAGAGATGAGGGCTACCTTTGTCACACGAGAGGCCTCTGACTTCAGTCTGCTCACAGGAGCGGCAGCTCAACATTCCCAGCTGCCAAGAGCCACCAGGAGCTGTATTTGACCACAAGTCAATTGAAGGATTAGAACTCCTTCTTGTCAAAAAGGTGCGCTTTTCAATGATAACAGAAAGAAATTGTGGTTTAATAAGTAAATCCACCATCTGGGACTGATACCGGCGTGCTTTCCTCACATGCTCCCTGCTTTTGGGGCCCTCTGCAATGTTTAGGTTTGAGTCTAAGCATCTGTTTAAATACTCTTTCCGGGCAATGAAATTCTACGCTTATGCTACTGAAACACAGAAAAAATCCTAGCTTGCAGAAGACACAGGAACCTAGATTTGTTTTTCACAATGGGTATAAAAACCTACGAACAAAATCCTAATCAGCACATTAGTAAGAGACAGTGCTAGGCATCTCATACATCTATTGTAATCATCCTATATGGAACAAAAATGGGCACAATGCCAAAGAATTTGCACCAGAAAAAGTTTGTATCAGCTAGCATAGAGACATTCTCAGCAGTGAAATATGTTGAAACTAAGCAACATACTTCTGTTACAAAATGAAAGTATAACCATCTATTCCACCTCTGTCTCTAATCCCAGTGGGTTTAAGCAATTACCATTATCTAAAAAAATTGCAAATTAGACTGCAATTACTGTTGATGGTGGCAGCACCGTGCTTTTAGTGAACAAACACATCAAAAATATTAATTGCATTCATGACCAAGAAACTGCAAATATTAGAACCTTATACCAATTATTCACTGCAGGCTTTAAAGTCGTGTTTAAATCAGTGATTTTCTCATTGCCTTTGCCAAAAAGCAGGTCCCAGGCACATGAGGACAAAGAAGTAACCAAGGATTCCTGACGCTTCACATGCTTTTGATCATGCCTCTGACTGTAAGAAACCCATGATCACTCATGAACCAGCTGCACTGTGTGACGGGAGCTGAAAAGGCATAAACAACAGAAACATCTGCTCTGTATCATGCTACTATCAGTGTACTATTTATCCATGATATCTGTCACAAACCTGGTATGAAATTATGAAACCAACTGCAACACATGTAAATAACCGGCCCCATACTGGCAAGTCACGTGGAGCTCTGGAAAAATAACAGTTTCCAACAGAAATATGGAGAACTTCCTTTTGTGACAACATGGGAAATCTCAGAATTAGAAGAAAATTCATAAAGCTTCTAGGGAATTGCACACAAACATCTAGTTCTAAATGCCCGCTTCCTGTGAAAAAGCCTCTGCGCAGTTGCTCTGGCAAAAGATTACTGTGCCAGCTGACCTCATTTACTTATCCACAAACATACTCATTATGATTATACCTCCTATATAGTATACTTGCCTCCCCATGTATTATAACAAGATGGCTTTTTTCCCCAATGTCATTTACAATTTATTGATGCTAACAGGTTATTATCTTTTGATGCTCAGCTGTGCATTGTGCAAGAACTGCACAAATAAAAATGAGTAATTTTTGAATAGGGGAAAGGGTTTTTATAAAACATCACAACATGAAAATGACTGCTTAGAGAAAACAGTAGCTCCATGCATGCTTTCATTTTCCAATTTGGCCAAAAATCAGATTTAACTTCCAAAGAGTATTCTCCTCCTACAGACAACACGGATTAAACGCTTCTGTTAGAGAAGATAAATCAGAGCACTGCTGGACATGCACACAGGGTGCTTGCTCTGAGGAAACAAGGTCTGTGAGCACAGGTATTTCCATTTTGAACTTCTGCACAGGTGTGTACACGTGAGTATCAATAACAAGGACTCTTATCTACAAAGTGATGCCAATATGAGACTGCTGAAGTACTTAAAAGACAAAGCTACCATTTTGTATTGCCTGAAGCAAGCAAAGAATGGGCGGGAAGATCCTCAACGCATTTTTAATGCAGACCAGCCACCTCTCCCAAACTCAGTGTCAAGTTTTGTGCTTTTCCCTAGTGAGAACTTGATGGGGAAAAGCAGGAAGCCGACAGACAGGGCCACCAAGGCCAAAAATTGATGCATATGGAAAACTTAATACGGTTTATTATTTTTCCTATAGTATTATATACATTAGAAAACCAACTAAAATCTAAAACCATAAAAAAATACTACTTTTGAAGGCATATTTTCTTCCATACTGCAGAATAATGGATCTGCTCAGGAAGCACCCCAAATGGGTAGATCTGTGGACCCACACCGTGAAAGTTTTAACAATCAATAAATATATCCAGAATATTGTCAATTCTACGTTTAGACCCTGCTCCAGAAAGTTCAGAAGAATGGGACTAGCTATAAACCAGTGAATAAACCCTACTAGGTGGGGCTACATGCTGCATTAGGAAATGCCATCAATTGGATGGGAAACTAGATCTGAGACAATTAAAAGAACGGATTGAGTGACAGAGAAACATATTGGTCATCTAAAACTGGGGTTTTAATTTCCATAATAAATTACTGTGGCACTTTCTGACCAAATCTTATGTAAAAGGGATGGAATTTCCCAGTGTAATGGTTCCTTCATTCTCAGAGATCAGAACAGGATTACCCTTGAGTTAAAAGTCAATCCAGATTATCAGCTAGTATCAATAGGTAATTACACTACCTACAGAAATTACTGCTATCTGTCCCAGAACCTGCAATTGCTCCTTCTCCATACTCACCGTTTCTGTCAATAGCAAAAGGAACATCAGTTGTGACAATTTCATAGTTGCAGATCTGGCTATACTGTGGGGAACAGTCCTCGTCAATGGCTTCTACCTGCAGTATGCTGTCATAGATCTTGCCCTCTGTCACAGTGGCCTTATACACACTCTCCTTGAAAGCCGGTGAAAACTCATTGACATCCTTTACCTGGATATGGACCACTGCCCTAAAATAGGTAAATAAAGACATCAAAGAGAAACATTAATTTGTCACAACACATCACTAACAGTTTGTTTTCAAAACACTTGAAAAAGCTAAAAAGCATATCTAGAAAACTATGTAAACATCCACTAAAATGAGGTATTATTAAATGTCTATTTTTAATTTGCCCAATTTAACATCTTAATGCAGCACTAAGTAAAAACCTAGTGCCACAGCTTGTAGTGAGAGGGCTTCATGATGGTCCCTATTAAAATTGGTTTGCCTCTTAAAATGGAACCCAGCAGAAAGTCAATGTTATCATGTCAGTGTAAAAGGGGTTAATAAGCAAAAAAAAAAAAAAAAGGAAGAGAATGACATTAGTCTTACTTATTCATTATTCTTACTTATTACTTATTGAGCTTTGAGGGTCAAAAATAACAGGCCATTAGGATTTAATGACTCTAAAGACCTTCCTTTGGAAGAATTTGCCATCTGGTTTGATAGCCAAGGTAACAGAGAGAGACAGAGAAGTGAAGGGATGTTCTAGATCAGTGGCAGAGCCAGCAGTAAAGGTTGGGACCCCAGAGAGCCTAGCTTAGCATGTGGTTTACTACACAAGGCACTATGAGAAAGCATAACAAAGTCTTGTCCCAACGGCCCAGATTTCACTTCGTTAGGATTAGACCAAAATTTTCTACAAGTGGAACATACTAGCTTGTTTCTGACACGTGAGGGAAAAACATCATAAACTTTAATAATATGAAGCAAAAAGTGTTTCTGTGACTTGATGGTTATTTGATATTGCAGGCTTCCTTCTAAATGTATATTCTTTTAAAATACCCTGTTAAAGTTCAGCATGCTCTACAGAGCTAATTAAATTTTTAATCGTCGTGTGTCCTGGATAAGCAAAAGGAAAAATGATTACTATTAATCATTTATTTAAATGGCTCTCAGCAAAACGAACAATTTGTACAGCAGTTATACATCTATGCGTGAGTTAAATTCATCTTTAATGACAAATGGTCTGGAGCTTCGTTTCATGAATTGAAGGTGAAAAAAGGCACTGGGCCGTTCAAGCTTATGCAGGGAATTGGCTCCACAGTAAAATGTATCACCTACTAACCTTCAATACCCCCCCCTTCCAGAGGATTTGAATTCCTCTGAGACTTGCTGTCCAAAAGCTGAGGTCAGAAACACACTGTGCAAAGGCAACACTGCTGCAGCTCATGCACATACTGAAAAAAAGGGCGATTTCTCTTTTCTTACTACTTGAAAAGAGATGAACAGAGAGAAAACCTATTTAGAATTCGTAAGTATCAGTTAAAAGCTAGCTTCCATATCCCTGATGATCTGTTTAGTCAATATATTTAATGTGAAAGCAAAAATGGAAAAATAAACTAAAACTGAGATGCATTTCTCCACTTGAACAGGCATCCTATTAAAAGCTTCAACTGGAACCACTGCAGAATAGGTCAAATTGCAGGAGACTAAAGAGAAAAACATTTTGTAAAAGGAAAAAGAAATAAAAAGCGGATGGGCTACTGCAACAATGGTTCATCTTTGTTTTATTTGCCTTCTACCAAACTACAACATAAAAAGGAGCCCTTCAATCTGGTCTGTACTGGAGAGCAAATATATGCTAAAGCGAAGAAAAAATTCTCTTCATTTTCACCCACTTGTGAGATTTCTTCCAGTTTGTTCCACCTGGTCCTGATCCACAGTCGTAGGCCTGGATGATGAACGTATATTCCTTCTGCAGTTCACAGTCAATAGGGCTTCTTGCTCGAAGACGACCTTCTCCAGATGTCTTGTTTAGCACAACAGCTTCAAAGGGCATTTCTTGTCCGTGGATTTTAAAAGCACAGATTTCACCTGTGAGGAACAGTATAAAATAATCATAACCAAGGAGGTCTAACTCTTACGTACTAGAGTGACACGGGAGAAGTTAGCACTCATTTGTATCTCACATGCTGTTTTAGATAGGGCAGTATAGACTCAGGCATCAGTTTATAACGCATCCAAAAGGACCATTGGCCACGTGCTCGTACAGCATCATGCGGCGAGTGCAGCTCTAGTCACGTACTTACCTCGTCCTCAGTCATTACTAAATAGTTTCTTAAAGCACTAAAGACTATTCCCTAGATATAGTATTAACATCAAAGTTGAGCTAAATTATTTTTGAGCTAAGTTAGGAAGACTATATTTAGTAAAAGACAATAACAGGAAGAAAGTAGAGAGTATTTCAGAGGTGGTCTTTTCTAGCTGCTGTCTCTTCTTCCTTGCACCACTGGAGCTGCCAGGTGGTAGCAGATGTTCAGATTCTTGCAGTTTGGTTTCCCAACAGTGAAAAAACTAATGATGCAGAACGTGGGTACAGTCAAAATATATCTTGCTTTATTTACAGACATAGATCATCTTTCGAACAGAAATAGTTGAAGGAACAGAGACAAGTGTCCCTTTTGGACATCTCGGTCACCCCCCCACCTTCACACGCTCATACATGAATGCCTTCTTGGCAGCAACTCACTCTGCCTCCAAACTGCCTCCTAACACAATAGATCCATAGTTTCTCTCAGAGGAATACTACATAACAAAACAGATGATATAGCAAGGACTAAAAAAATTGATACAAAAGACAACATTAAAAATCTTCTGAGAATATGAGTCTGTAAGGGGAAAAAACCCCCAGTTTCTAGTGATCCTTTTTTTAATTCTCCACACTGATAGCAAGGATATGCATGCTGGTTTCATTTAATTTTATCCACTCCAGAATCCAACTTTAAAAATGAAATATTTATACAAAGACCAATATTTTTACGACACATTACACACATGCTCTTTTATGAGCAAGTCAGTCTCAGGACATGCATTATAGATTCAAAGCAGTCTCCCACTCACATAATCCTTTTCCATTTATTTCCAATTTACAGTTGCAGCCTTTTGGAAATCTCCTTGCCAATCATATCTGAGTCAACTGCCAAATTCTAAATTAACTGTGAATCTATGACCTCTAACTCAAGCCTGGCTCCTCTCTCTCTTTTTCTATTAGAATATATTGTTTATTTTTAGAGAAGAGGGTTGACAGTGACTTTATAGAAGTGTTGGAGTTCATAATTCCTATTATGTGCGAGGAAGAAAAAATGGGAAGGGGGTGGTGGGGATTAGGTACACTTAGAGTATGAATACCGACTCAAACACCCCCACGTAGGTTTCCCTTGGTTATAATGGGAGCTGAAGCTGAGCTCAGCTATATACACTGACATCTAGGCAGATGAATCCCATACTTAACAACTGTAATCAATCCTATGAATGTCTTTACAGGATCAGCACACAGTCATTTCAGTAATTACGAGGCACAGGGAAAATACATTAAGTATTTGCTTGCTCCAGCCCCTCACTCAAGTGGCATGAAAGGGCGGTGTCATTTCTCAAGACAGACAAAAGATGTGCTCTTTTCCAGGCTCTCTTTCTTTCACCCTCAGTGAGCCCAAATCTTGGGGCTATAGAAGAAGGAATTGATTTTAGCCTGAGAATCAGACTCTGAAAAAGACTAATACTTTGCATATCCATAAAAGCAGGCCCCACAAGGTTTATGAACTGTTGCATAGGAAACAAAGCATAAGATGAAGAGAGGGCTGAAGTGAAGCCATTTGTTCAGCTTTGATCGTGGGCACTGACCACTGAGTTTGTATCTCAATGCTGTCACACATACCTTTCAAAAAAACTACCCTGATTTTCCCCAAACTTCAAAGCAAAGCATTCGTCTAAAATGATACTGTGGATTTCAGTTTTATTTTAACTGAACACTAAAATAACAGCATAAACGTGGGAAGTCTAACGGAAAAATAGTATTTATTGTGTTCTATAAAAGTGGACTTCATAGTTTCTTAGTACCAAAGAAATTATGCACAGGTTTGTTTTTTTTTTCCTCAGATGCACAATCCACCAAGAGAAATCATGAGCTTCAGTGTTTTGTGTTTACTATTTTATTGATCCACTGTTTGATTGTAAACAATAGAGCATTTGCAGACATCCAAGCCTACTGTTTTTAAAAAACAAAAATAGCTCAGGGCAAAAAAAGTTCTCTCAGCCTTAGTCTAAATATTTATCATTTTTCCCTCTCCCAATGCAGAGGTCTGATGCAAAGCAATCATAGAAGCAGCACATGTTCTAATTAGTTCTCAGAAAATATTTTAGAAGTTTCTATATGCTACTCCTAGGCTAGATACTCCAGCTTTATATATAACTCGATTTTGTTTTTCATATCCTTATTTGCCAGAGATAAAATAATAACAGCTGCATGGATACAGGGAGATATTTGTAAACACACTGCAAAAAAGCCACATACACCTCCAGATTCTAGCTCTAGCAACATCCTTATATAAAAACAATTGTATATGTTTTTAATACCTAGGTAAGTATTTTTTCAGGAGAGTGATTCTACTACTGTTTCCAAAGAAATGAGTTAACACTATTGAAAAATGAAAATGTATAGTAATCATAATGATTCTAAAAAGGTGCTTTAATGACTATATTGGAAATGGAAATGATAACAGAGTTGTAACAGCTGTAACACAGCAGAAAATTAAGTAAAGTCCACCTTTACCCAGAGAAACTAACACACATTTACAGATACATAGAACTACTACTGCTACTATACATTACAAATAGAGTCTTTAAAATGTAACAGATACTATTTTTCGTCATTAAATGGTGCTACAGGGCTTTATTTAAACCCAGCTGAGCCAACCCCAGACCCACCTGATGCCAATGGGAATTGTGCCAAGCTTGTATTATGTACTGGGTTCTTAGCTACGTAAGAGGGAGGTTTAGGTTGGATATTAGGAAAAAATTCTTTACAGAAAGGGTTGTCAAGCATTGGAACAGGCTGCCCAGGGAAGTGGTGGAATCACCATCCCTGGAGGTATTTAAAAGACAGGTAGACGTGGTGCTGAGGGACATGGTTTAGGGGTGGTTTTGGCATAGGTTTATGGTTGGACTCAATGATCTCAAAGGTCTCTTCCAACCCAAGTGATTCTGTGATTCTGTAGTGCTACGTAACTGGTCTGAGGAAAGGAGACAGGGTCTCGCTCTTATTCAGGCTCACCACTTATGTTACAGAACAACCAGTCAGGACCTTGGCACCACCCACCTTCCTTCTCCTTTGTAAAACTGAAATAATTAGAGTGCAAACTGGGACATTGTTTTCCTCACAACAGACAACACAGCAAAATCCTAAGCTTTGTTCTTCATTCCATTTGAATGGGTTTGCAAACAGGTGCACACAGGATTTAGCGATCATGAAAACGGTGGTGGCAGTGAGTTGATAAAGTTGGGGTAAATTGGTGATACTACACAAAGGTAGAAACACATGCACAAAATCCTATAGCAACTGCATCCAGGGAAAATCTCTCTTCTCCCAGGGCCAGGGTGTACAACCTGAGGGTTTCCAGTTGCTTCCTAAAAAATCTTCTCGTTGCAGGGTTTATTTACTAAGAATTGCTTCATTTTAATACATGTTTTTATTAAATTCTGGACATTATATTTATTTTCAAATCATTCATACTAGCATTAGCCATAAGCACCTGTTACTTTTGAAGCCTACATAATTTTGAGAGCTCTGGTAGAGATTCATACGTCACTGCTACAGGGATAATAATCATAAAATTTCCTCTGTAAAAATTATAATAGCCTGCAAAAAGCTATTGACAGTTTATCCTTTCTGAAATATCATCAACAATCTTTCCACTGTTTAAAAATTCCTAAATACAATCTTTCATACTCTGCAACATTAACATGCAGATTTTAGTGATTATGAGCCTTAATCAACAAAATTGTATTACAAATTACTGCCTTTTATACAAAAAACAAAACTCACACTTCTTTCAATAGAAATCCCCAATATTACTCCTTTAGCAACTCACAGAATCATTCACTTGAACTCAATTTCAGAAGTTATAAGAAAAACTGCATGCTTATTTTGCCTTTCACAGCTACCTTTGCTTTCTCAACAGCTTTCATTACACCAAGAATACAGAAGACTTCAAGTGAAAAACCTGGTATCTCTGACATTTGATAATTTGCATCAATAGTTAATAAAAGGCAACAGTTGTACATGAATCAGCAACCACCAGATGCTGTTTCATCTCCTTGTATGAGGTTCAACAAGGCCAAGTGCTGGGTCCTGCACTTGGGTCACATCAACCCCCCTGCGGCGCTGCAGGCTGGGGGCAGACTGGCTGGAAAGCTGCCCGGTGGAAAAGGACCTGGGGCTGTTGGTCGACAGCCGGCTGAATGTGAGCCAGCAGGGTGCCCAGGTGGCCAAGGCAGCCAACAGCATCCTGGCCTGTATCAGCAACGGTGTGGCCAGCAGGACTAGGGCAGTGATCATCTCCCTGTGCTCGGCACTAGTGAGGCCCCACCTCAAATCCTGTGTGCAGTTTTGGGGCGCTCACTACAAGACAGACATTGAGGTGCTGGAGCGTGTCCAGAGAAGGGCAACGGAGCTGGTGAGGGGTCTGGAGCACAAGTCTTGCGAGGAGCAGCTGAGGGACCTGGGGTTGTTCAGCCTGGAGAGAAGGAGCCTGAGGGGAGACTCCGCTCTCTACAACTACCTGAGAGGAGGGTGTAGTCAGGTCAGTCTCTTCTCCCAAGTAACAGGCGACAGGACAAGAAGAAACAGACTCAAGTTGCACCGGGGCGGGGGGGAGTTAGATTGAAAAAGTTTATTCACTGAAAGGGTTGCCAAGCATTGGAACAGGCTGCCCAGTGTCGTGATGGAATCACCATCCCTGGAGGTATTCAAAAGCCGGGTAGACATGGTGCTGAGGGACATGGTTGAGTGGTGAACTTGGCAGTGCTAGGTTAACAGTTGGATTCAATGGTTTAAAGGTCTTTTCCAACCAATGATTAACTCCAACCAGAGTTCCCTGCATGTTCTATCCTCTCCACTGGCCTTATGATTGCTTATGGAGTAGAGTTTACACAACTGTCTTCAGGACATGTCTATGTGCGTGAGTGTATGCACATGTATTTGTTCCTGTCATTAACTCCCAAACTATTTCCTAATTCCAGCTATGTTTTTAAAAGATGAGTTGTTTCCCACAAGTGCTATGAAATTATGCAGCTGCACAATACAGAGACACAACAGAAACGGTGTAGGGGTGATAAAGAGGTCACATCTCACTAAATAGCAAACAGTCCACAAAAAGACCTTTTGAAAGCTCAAAATTCTATCTTGCTTCAATTCTATCTTGCACCTTTTCGGTACCAGTAAATCAAACATGAAGCTCAAACCTGTAGCAAACCAGGTTTCATTAGTTCACTGCTGACAAAATGACTCATTTATATTCATATCCTGTTCTGACTTTATTACTCTCTAGCCTTTTATTATATTTTTATGTGTGTTTTTCTCAGATGCACAAATCAATATAGCTGATCATTTATTTAGAATAAAGGCTGTGGTTTTATACTTCCTGAGGAAGCACAGTGCCCCTGAAAGATCCCGAAGTGCCTAAGAATCAAACCTGCGTGATCACACCAAATCCACTCAACACCTTAAGAGAGACAAATAAGCTATTCAGGAGAGATGCACCTTGAGTTTTAATTCAAAGAACAGAGACAGGAACACCATGACCAAGGTGTCACCATGACCTCTGAAGACTTGCGTATGAATGACAATAACACTGTTTTTTCCTTATGTGTGTCCTTCAAAAACTTGATTCAGCTACATGGATCCATCATGTCATAACACAGGTATTTGTCAATTGAAGTATTGATAGTAATGAATCTTCTTCATATACTACATGGCACAACTAGGCTTTCAAGAATTTTATAAAATGTATACATTTGCTTGTGGATATGACTTTCCTCTTGTTATAACTGAAGGTTTTAAACCACCCTTGTCAGTGAAATTGAAGTTCTTTTAGTCTGAATCAAATCTGAATCTTTAACCCTTTACATGTGCCCTTTCCACATACAGATGGACATCCAAAGACAGGCATGCTGTTCTTTGAACGTTGATTGTCAAAGACGTCTGGTGGCAGCTGGACGGAAATCTGCAAATAAGCTATGCACTTAGGACTACTATTCAACTCGATGTCTGTTTCCTCAGAAATGCAACATGAACTCACTACGTGCAGTCAATGCTGGGGTTTTCAATAAGTTTGTTTAGGGGTTGCTGTTTCTCTTTGGTGCGTTGTGTTTTTGTTGTGTTTTCAGGTTTTGTTGGGGTTTTTTTGTTGGGGGTTTTTTTGGTTTTTTTGTTTTTTGTTTTCTTTTTTTAAGCCCAGCCTTCCAGGATAACAACTTACACAAGTTTCTCTTCTGGAATCCTGCAAATATCTCCTGCAGTGCAGAGCTGCCAACCTGAGTGTCTCAGTGCCACTGGGAAGGTTTACTGCTTTGACAAGCTTTTCTATCATAAGCTGTAGCTACTGTTTAAATAATTACAGAACATAGGAGGTTACATTTTGAGGGAGGAAAGGGTAGTTGTTTGGCAAAAAGAGGCAAAATATTAATTTCAGATGTAAAATATCTTTAAGGATAGAAAAAAATTAAGTAAGGCAGTAACTACTGTATATGCTTTTCCAGCTCATTGAAGTCAATGCTATTAAACTCATACTGAAACAGTAAAATCCAAGAAGCAATACTGAAATCATAAACAGAGGCAGGTGTTCATATCTTTATAAAATTGAAAAAATTATTATTTCCTCATACCTAATTTTATGGGCAACAAGCTCTGCAAAGCAAGAACATAAATCCACTGCTACCCTTCCTATTCTGTTCCCATGGATTTGAAATTGGAAAAGTGAAGGAAACTGCACTTGCACTTCAAGCGATTCCTTGTTGCCGTAATCTCACACCAAACAAACCAGACTTCATTCTTCTGCTGAAGCAGGGACCCATTGCTTGGGATAAAAAGATAGTTCCTGTGGGCAGCATATAAGGAACAGGCATATCTGAGTCTCTTCCTGGCTTCACAATAAGCCTCACAGGGAAATTACTTAGGTCGTGAAGGTGCTCAGCAACAAAGCACCTGAAAAGCCCACTCTACAATTTTGTTTAAATAATCTTGTTTAAAACCTGTAATTTTTATGGACACGCAGGGATTATGGTGAGATATACCTCTGCTGGAATTTAGACCACCACTGCTTAGACACATAAGATGTTACACTGTGCACTCAGATCTACGTCAGAGATCCTCGCACTCCAGCTTAAATGATGGAGAAATTATACATGTTTATTTGAAGACTGCAATAAACATTGAGGTGGATCACAAAACATGTAACAAGGAGATAAAGGTCTGTGCACATAAAGATGTGTTTAGTTAACTAATGATTATACAGTTCTCAAGCATTCTCTTTTCTAAAAGCATAGAAATATGCTTTTCCACCTGACTGGGCCAATCTGGTCCAAACCATGACAAAAATATTGTCATTCATCCCTCCAAATACATATCAAGTTAGCCTTCTATTGTAAACAACTTCAAACATTTCTTAATCTTTTCTCCTTTCTGAAATCTGCAAGATTCAAGACAGAAAGCAAAGAAGGTATGATTTTTTCCGAACAGTACCAAAAAAGTATACTACTACAATCAATATATTGAGCTCCCTGCCCACGTGCAACAATAGAAAGCTTTTGTTAACCTCACGTTTCATGTTTTAAGTGTCCTGTGGATTCAGCATCTGAGTATCACACAAACACACACTCAACACATAGGAACAGCTAGTTCCTTATAGCATTAGAATGCCATAAGGCACAGCACAGCCTCTTTAACAGTTACATGATCATTACTGAGAAATATCTGCCTAGCCATTTTTTAGAATACTACATTATAACGAACTATCTGAAAAATAATCCTGCAACTGTGCAGCGAAACCTGCAAAAAAGCACATTAATAAAAGGATCTTTATCCTCCAGGAGCTAAGTGGAGTTCCCAGTTGGGTCATTTTCTGATACACTTTTTCACACACGTCAGTAACATTCATAAACACATGTACCAGACGTTGTCTTCACATAAACTACCTGCATTATTTGATTAGTGTTCATTTGAAGCTGCAACATTTGCAATCAGTGATTGCAGATTTCCTGTTCCCCTATCAGACAAAAGTCTGCTGAAGGAGATGAAACGTCACTTTGCTTCAGACAGTCATCTTTCAGTAAACACAGAAGCCCAGATGCTACCACTGCCCTAATTCCACATCTGTGTCTGAAAGAGGGATCACGAAACTATTTCACTTCTAGATTAGTGACGTCTAGATTAAGAAAAATAGAAGATAACTTGCTCAGTGACCCATTTTACTGTGTATATCCTTTGAAAAAGGTGAATCTATTTTTATGAGAGAGACCTAGAGGGCTCTGCATGTAAGATTAAAAAGGTTATTACAATACTTGCAACGATTTCTGGCCACTAAGTATTGCTGAGCTGTTAAAGAACAAATGCTAATAAAATACATAAAAGTAGCTAATGATGTATAACGTGACTAGAATTTCAAATGAAACAAAGACCGAGGATTAGGAGTGTTAGCTAGCAAATACGTACTGCTTACAGAATTCCGACAGTCTGGTAGGCAAACCTAACACAAATGTTTCGGGAAGCAGGATGTGTGCACCAACATTACCTAGTAGATCTGGCTCCCTTGTGAGATACACAGAGATAAATAAGAAAATGAACCACACCATGTCACACTCAGATTAGAAAATCAGCAGCTGTTTAGTCTATTGAGGACTCAGCAGACTGACACAAAATCTTACTTTTTAATTAAATCACTTTCCCCGGGGCCCTATATCAAGGCAGACAATTTCGGAGATAAAGAAGCTTGGAAAATGTTGCATTTATTAAAATTATTCCCCTGAATATTTTGAAATGTTTTGTTTTGGGGTATAGTTGGCTAATCCAAAGCACACAGCAGGTGACCAGTTCCTCAAAGGCATCACTCAGCTTTAACTTGAGATTTTATACTAGGAACTTTGGACTGGCTAGGGCATAAAATAAGCAGCAGACTTGACCACACAAGTCAAAGAAAAGGCAAGAACTAGGAGCTAGGGTGCTGTGGGAAAAATTTCAACACCATAAAATAATAATATGTAGACCAAAACAGGAAGGACCATTGGGATCTACAGAAAAGTGAGGCAGAAATAAAGGATTGCCTACCAGATGTTATCAACAGACCTGTGTCCTTCTGCCAGCATGCCAATATTTATGATAGCCATTCACTCTTTTTTTTTTTCTTCTCAGGTTTGTAGTTTGGAAGATCAGGTTGGTGACAATATAATGCCATTAAAAGCACTACGGAATCACCCAAGAGCAACAGGTGGTCATTGGAGGCTATGTTCAATCAGGAGTCTGGAGCTGAACGCCAACAGCACAAAGCTAGAAAGCCTGGAGTGAGAGCACTCTGGATGTGCACAGTAGACCTAAGAAAGGACTGCAGGATCCTCCTTTGATTTTTATATTTTTCTTAAAGACAAAGTGAGGACAAAGAAAGTGGTATTTTATGAGAATTTTCTCCAAAGCCAGTAGGAAGACAAGTCAGGTTTGCAAAAACATGCATTACAGAGGTGGAATGCAAAATAACTTTGGATGATCGTGAAATTTGCATGGCATTGGAACCCTACGAAGTGAGATAAAAGGGAAATTATGCAGTTTGGATCTTTTCAGCGGCTCCTAAACTCTTGTTAACATGTACAGTAAAATACACCAGAGGCACGTTAGATATGTCAGGTCTGTTTCACCTTATGCCCATAAAAACACTTGTGAAACAGAACACAGTGAGCGGGGCGTTAGGAAGAAGGGTTAAAGTGCTTACATGTCCCCAAGTTTTTACTCAACTATTTACTCTGCTATGGCTGCTTCTTACAGAAGCAGATTAAATAAAAAGCTTAGGAATATTAATTCAATCTTGGCATGGAGCCTGGGCGCAAGCGTTTAATCTGTGCATCCTGCAGACGTGCATTAAAGTAGAGCACTGAGTTTTAATTGTTACAAGAGTACCATATGGTTCCTCCTCACCACGGCTTTTTTTAATTTGTTTTTACTTCCACTTGTCTGTCTTGAAATAATCTGAAATATTCTGCTCCAAGTGTAAAGTCATAATTTGGATTGGGACTCTAGATGTTCTGAGTTACTCTGGACACAAATGCTTCTACTACAAAGCATTATCACAAATGAAGAATAACAGTCAAAATTATCACATCTGGCCTTTTATCAGAATGGAAATCACATAGTGAAGTTAAATTCATCAAAAGAAAATGTACATACAGATCTCTCATTAGAAGAACACTTGCACTCTAATTTGTGTGGACACTTAGATTTGCTATCATTATTTCTAAAAAAAATATATTCAGCTTATCTTACCCCTCTGAGTCTTACAATCTCCTCTTTTTTCCTGTATAGTTTGTTTCCTACCATGCCTTTATAAAGATAAGTATTGGTGCTGGTTTATACTGTGCTGTTCTTAAGCATACGGTTGTTCTCCCCACCATCACCAATAATTCATCAAATGGCTTCAGCCAATGACCATAGTTCAGGCAGTAAATGGCTGCATTTTTATACAGAAAGGGCTTGTAGTGAATTGTCACTCACAGCTCATGAGAAAGCCCATTTTTTAGGCAAAGAAATCCAAGAAAGACTCCCCATCACTTCTTTCTGTAGGTCTACTTTAGCCTACTCATGCTTACTATTTTGACATATTAGAGGTGTGAGAACCTCAGCTGTATGAGCGGACTACCCCACTATTTCCAGGGCTGCCCTTGAGCACTGCTACTTGCTATTTTGTTCCTCATTTCCAGCTTTTGATTCTGCTAAAGACAGCACAGACAAATACTTCAGCAATACAAAATCAGAGATTTTTCTGAGACAACAATTTACACCCATTCAGAATTTAGTCAGATTCTTGCTTTTTAATGCAGCAGTGTCAGCCACAACAGGTCCTGATGTATTCAGGGATTCAGATGGGACTCCAGACACCACAACAATTTCAGAAGCACAGACGCTCGGCACAGTATTTCTAATGGTAGGGGGTGTTGTGCACCAGTAAATCTCAGGCTGATTGCAAACATTACTCTGTCATGTAAAGGTATGATTAGTAGTAGCACAAAGTAACAACTTAGATTAAGTTTTTATACTCTCACTCACATGAAAATAACTATACTAAATATACAGACTGCATCTGCATTGAACCTAAACATACAGATCAATGATTAAGAACTCCATAGTAAAAACAGGGGCTTTGTTAATGTTAAGATTTTACAGTCGGATACCTTCTGCATATTAACTATTCAGTAATGCAAGTAGGTTTGGGTTTTAAACAGTAAATTCAAAGACACAATGAACTCAACATGCTGGGGTTTGCGCTGCTTTATCATCTAACATACTGAAAAATCCTATTTCTTTGCTGTCTCTCTTAGATGTTATCCTGTTTGTTGCCCTCCTCTTTTCTCCTGAGGAGGAGCTATATAGAGGGCATAAATCCTATTGTTCAGCAGCTTTGAAGATGGTTAGCTTTCTTCCCAATGTGAAATTAAAAACTATTTGAAACTCTTCATGAAACTGAACTGCATCAAAATAGCTGTTTTCAGAGAAAGGTCAGATTTTCAATTCAGTCCTCTCCAAAACCCCATCAGGACTGCAGAAATGGCAGAACTATCAAAACATCCAAAAAATACTTCTATTTCAGTAAAATTGTATTCTTGATAAATCACATTTTTACCAGCTCCATTATAAATATGTAATGACTTTACGCTTTCTCTTTGATTCCTGCTCCCTCTCTGTTGCCCGTTCCTGGCTGTTAGTCTGACAGCTGTTTGCAACATCATACCCAGCTGCCTCTTGTGCCCCCTTTTTTTTTTTTAAACTTTTTAGAAAAATTGAGCTTCCTTGTTTCTTTACTCATGTAAGAGACTGGGAATGCTAGCCCTTCTGAAAATATGTAGCACTCATCATAAATTATAACGGGTCTGGAATTTCACCCTTGGATTTAATTTCCAGTAATCTGAACTTTGTAGGAGTTTCTAATCACTAGATTTCCTGTTCTCAAAACATAATCTTGTAAACATTTCAGTATCTGGGGATTTAAGAGGGGTAGTTCCGTCACCTTCTACCTCAAATCAGCATGTGAATAAGTCACTTGCTGTTCTCAGAAAACTGAAGTCCTGAGGCCTGTGCGCACAGGAATGACCAAAACTGAACTGAATTCAATGAAAAGATTCTAATTAATGTCAAGATGGAGCAAACCACACTGTGGACACACATTTCAGTTCCATTTCTACATCAAAATATTGCTGGATTTATTACCTATTCCTTTGAATTACTTAAAGTCTTTGTTTCTTTATGCATATTTTGCATCTCCAAGAGTTCTTGCATCTGTGGGAGTTTTGAGAAGTACGAATTCAATTATAGACATAAGTCTCTGCAGAGCCAACCCTTTATAACGTGAACTCCCATGGACATTTCTGTACCTAGTTTTTGAGCAAATGACATACCACATTTGAAAAAAAAGACTAACTGAAAATAGAGTTGAAGTAAAAAATACAACCTGGGTCTTAATGATTAGGTACAAAATTTACATTGATTTCAAAGGCAAAAGGCACTCCCTTGCTGAGTACTGGTAAAATCCATAATTCCTAAAGGCTAAATTATCCTTGGTTAACTGAAGCACAATAAAATTAAATTTTGTAGTACAGAAATGAACAGAGAGCTCAGTTACCAGATGCTGTTCAGTATAACATCACAGATCTTGCTGGGAGAACAGATTATTTTTCTACTTAGTCTGTATTCCATCCCCACTTTCATTACAGAAAGTGAAGATCAAAGCTTATTTTTTATGCTTTAGGAGCTCTGACTGAACTTTCATTGCAATTTAATGTTTAATGTGAAATTAATGGAATGAAGGATGCAACTATTAAAATACAACATGTGCAATATAAGGCAATAAAAATGTAACACCATGAAATTTGCACAATAATAAATCATTTCAGCAATTTAGAAAGTGCAAATAAATATCTATATAGTTTCTATTTAACTGCTCCTCAACAATGTAAAGAAACAAATTATATTTGCAGTTTCTGAAAGTAAATCATAATATTAATTTGGATATATCTGGTAGGAAACACAAACAAAGTGTTTTATCAAGACATAAAGTTAATTCAAAGCCATTTTTTGTGGTTAAAACTAGTCAGTATTTAGTGGTATTTGCATTTACACTATCACAACTGGACAAACAGAATCTAACTGGCTGTGGCAGTATTACTTTGTGAATGCCCGGATCAAGCCCTGGGAAGCAAACGCTATGTTGGCACAGTTTTTAGAACGGACATTTAGAGACTTGAATTTTTTGTGTAACAAATGGTTTTCTGGAGGGAGGCATTGACTAACTGCTTGTCTGGACATTTGCTCAAAACCGTTTCTCTCTTGGCGCTGCCATGAAAATGCCTATGTAATTTGGAACATTCTGATTTCATTTAAAAACTGGTATTTTCTCTCTGTGAATATAGTGCAAAATTGTCTTCCAGAAATGACCAGTAATGGAGGTGTTATCTGTACTAGTTCATTTTCTTTACTCTAAAGTCATCCCTGCTTACTCTCACAGCACAAATAACTATTGTGGTTTCTTCTCCTATTAGCCCTGCAGCACATAACTAAAACTGAGTGAACTGGGTTATGCTTCTTCTTGCACATAATTAACAGACTTGTTTACTAAAAGCCTCATTTAGATATATTGAGTAAATGCTGATCCTCTTTACTTCACAGGAAACTGCAGGTGGTTACAAAGCCTGAAGACTAGGCCATCTGTCATAATCGTATGTGAGCAAAATAACATGATTGTATACGTATTTTTAAGGGCACAATTTGAAGATAGAGGAATCAGTTATCAACGAGAGCCCGAGGAATCTTTATTTCCGGTAAAACTTTAGACTAAACATTTTGCTTCTGTAAGACTGCACTGAGTTTATAGATGTAACCCTTAGAAAAAGCTTATGATTTGTTTGCAAACTGAATACACAGGAAAACAATGAAACACAAAGAGACAAACAATGCACTTTAAGAACTCAATTACTTTTCCCTTACTACATAGCTGTTTGCAACTCAGGTGTTTTTTGCAAAACATGCACTTCAACCAGCTTCTCGCAGGTTAAGCTGCTCTTCCCGTGGGAAATCCATCCCTGGTCTCACCCACCCAGTGACCTCTGTCCCTCAGGAGCCATTCCAAGGCCCTTCTACCACCATGAACAGAGAGGGAGTTCAGGGTAAAAAAAGACATTACAGCAGCGCCTGATACCTGATAGCAAAGGAAGACAACACCTAGAAATGAAATAATACACGGAAGCAGCCATGCTTGTGGCCAAGGCTTTTGTCCATAGGACAGCTACACACAATCAGGGGATGGGGGTACCTCCACAAAGCGTAGCAAACACCTGGGAACAACCTGGATTCAAGACTGAAAACTGCTCACTCACAAGCCCACTTGCTTCCCTGGCTGCTTCACAGGGCTATGGGCACGACGCTGTCTGGTGGACCAGAAGGAACCCAGAGAAACATGGTGCTCTCAAGCCAGTAAATCTCACCTGAGCAAAGTTCTTCAAATAGTTCAAAATGAATTAACATCAGTTTCATGGTCAATGAAAAATAGGCAGACTCAACTGGCAAAAAAAACCCAGCAACAACCCTCATCATCCTCCCAGTGTTGTTACATAATTAGTACATTATGGCTGTCAAAATGACTTACCCAGATACAACAATAGTTCACTTAGCAATTACAACCACTTAAATAGCTATAATTGTATGGAGATACGAAGCCAAGCAACCCTTGAAGAATTTTGACTATTACAGGTCTGATAAATGAGATGATAATGAAAGGAAAGTTATTAAAGCACTTAACATTTCTGACAAGTTGTGATTTTCAAATTATCAAGTATGTCAACTTCTACACCGACAAACCATGTTCTGTAAATGGGGTAAAAAAGCTCCCCAGCTGTGGCACTGGTACAAGTTTGTGTGATGATATCTGAAAGCAATCCATCTGACACATTGCAGGTGATGTAGCAGCTGCTTCTGTGATCAGAATTCTGGGAATTCTCAGAAAAGCGTGTGTGTGCACATGTGTGTGCTGCAGACAGCAGGTGGAAAAATACTAGCAACTGAAAAACAAACATACAAATCCTAGGTCAAAAGCAGGTGAACCCTTGATATCTGCTCATCAATATCAGGTAAGTCAGTGACACTGAGGAATAACTAAAACTTTGATTAAATATGTGCCAAGACACAGGCTTAGTAGGTCTTTTGAAATGGTTTCTTACAAATTACTTTCCTACAGGCATTTACACACAAGCTGCTTACATGGTTGCCCTCTGCTCTAGTCCATAATTTCAGAGATTCCCTTCCCCTCTCTCTCTTTTGTTTTTTTCTTTTTGCAGAAAGGGGCAGCAGATGGTGAGGGAGCAAGAAGAATCAAATATTTTATTAAAACCTTAAGATACTGTTGTTTCTGATTCTCAGCTTTACACTCCGGGTACAGGACAATCTGGTAACAGAACTGATAATGACTTTTTTTGCTTTTAATGATGAACTAGATGTCTCACATCAGTTTATTCATAGCATTGTTCCACTGACCTCAGAAAACTGTCCTCTATTTTTACAGCTGTAAGGGAACGCAAAAAGCACAATAATCCCCAGTAACAGCTGCAAATGAGGCATTTTGAGTGGAAATTTCAGAGCATTAATGCCTTTTTTTTAAATCTAAGCAACACACCAACATTTATTGTTTTAATAGTGCACATACATGTAAGAGTAAAAAACCGTGCAAGAGTCTTGCTGTTTAAATTCACTGGAGGCCTCAAAAGGATAACTTACGAGTTATTTTTACTACTAATTAGTCACTAGTAATTTGCACTATAAGTCAAAGAAACATTAATACAACCACAACCAAAAAGTGATTCTGTTGGCCATGACACAGGAATAGACAGATATTTTTATACAGTATCCACAGTGTCTCCCCCCTGAATTTTATTCCCTCGGCCTGAAAATAGAAGTAAAACAGAGTCATGGAAAAGACTATATTAAAACACAGTCACAGCACTACTTTGATAGGAGCTTTGGAAAGATCTTTGACAGGATGTGTATGAAGGAATGAGAGATCACTTTGTCTTGGTTCATAAGGCAAAACCAACAAAGCAAAAATAATCAGAAATTCTTTAGGTGATACTGGATTTAAAACAGTGAAGGCACTAATTCAAAATTACAAGAACAATGTTCAACTTCACGCAAAACTGATGACAGAATACATAGTATACAGGTGGAGTGAGAAAAATCATTATTCATTATTACATTAATTCTTTGTTCTCCAGAGAGGGAGCTCCATGAAGCCAACAGCAGCCAGGCAACCTATATTTTGTTACAATATTGAAAACATTTAGTCACCATCATCCTCACACATTTGGTTTATGGTACTGAGCGACGCTATTGGTGGAATAACAAACAAAGCTTAAGGTAGACACCTTAGTGCTGGCAACATTTTGAGATACTCATGTATTTTCAACTGTTTTTACGATAGCTTTAAAAAAAAATACAGTCAACAAGTCAGAGTGGCTTTCTGGATTCCATACTAAAAATGCTACTAATGCAGGAGAACAGAGACTTATTTTAAATGAATTATATGAGTTCCTCACTCTATTTTAAAAGCAGTCTATCTACATGGAAATGCGTCAGAAAGTGCATGTGACAAAAAAAGAGACAAAATAATGAAAGCAAGCCTCCCAAAGAAACACCTGAGGGGTCTTTGAATGAACAATGAATAGGTTATCAATGAGATTCCTGCTTCCAGCCAGGGTTAGGAAAACTGTAACTCCCAGGCTGAGATCTAAAGCCAAGATGACAGTGAATTGTTGAAAATCCCTGCACCAAGAACAGAGAAGTCAGCTCTCAGCAGGTGGCTGATGGAGAAAAGGGCAGGAAGTGTGAGAGAATGCAGCATGGTGTCTTCCTGCGACAGATTACAGACAGACCTAGCACGACCAGCAATCAGAAAGACTATTATACTAATCAAATATCATTCTTGTAAACTAAGAATAATTAATCTGTGGAATTCCAGCCCAAGACAGGTTCACCAGAGCCAGGCACAGTCCGGTTCAACTCAAGCAACAGGCTGTAGGGGAATGAGAGCGAAGAGAGGGCAGTGGCTGATCCAGATTTGTCAAAAACTCATGGAAATAAAGAAACCTGTAATTTATAGTCCCTGTCCTACCTCATGTAGGGCAAATACCAGAATTTAATGCTATTAGAGACACTTATCTCTTGGAAAGCATCTTCGGTGCAGAAACTGGGGAACAAGACACATATGCAGCTTATCCCCAAACCATCGTGCCATTTTTAAGAAAAAAGAGAAACAGCTAGATTTTCAAGAGTCAGACCCAACAAACTGTTTTTACCAATCAACTGGAAATAATACCAAGGCAGTAATTGTACAATTTATTCTATGCATGTCATGATTTCCCGAATTCAGACGCATACTTTTGGAACTCAAAGTTCATATATATATACACATTTTATTATTTTTTTATTTTTAAACTTTAATAACCCCAGGGTATGTGGGGAAGATCTAAAGATCTCATTCATTCTGAATACAAGGTGGCCATTTGTGATTACTCCCCTCACAGCATTACCTGAGGTACAGATTGCAAGATCTGGCCTGCATGAGATGCAGGTATGCTAGGATGCTAGATGCAGGATTCAGGCTAAGGAATCCACACTACCAAGAACTCTATGAATCTGCACCCTCTTCCCTCTTGAGTATCACCAAGAACCTCTTGCCATGAGATGCTCAGAACACTGCAAAAAATATTAAATGCAAAAGTATTGTGCAAGTGTACAGACATCAGCATCTGGTCTGCAAAATCTTTAAGGACAGCAACTGTGTCCACAGATTAGAGATTCAAATTTTAAATGTTTTCCTTCAGACAAAAAACCCCTGTGTTTGTTTGTTTGTTTTTTAAATGCTAACATAAACATATTTAAAATGAAAATCGCTGAGGCACAACAAACACTGGAGCTACATCTCCAATTTTACAATGCCGTTATTCATGCAATGACTTTCCTTTAAAATACTTTAAAAGAAGTACCTAGGTTGATCATAAAAATCTACGTATTATAGCCATTGTATTTCTTAAACAGTAGTTCTATTTAATGTTTAAACTTGTAGTGACAACAGGATGATTAAAAGTGAAATGGATAACGTTACGGTTTAAGTCAGACAAAAGTTCCTATTATGTGAAGTTCCTATTTATAAAGAGGATTCCTAGACCCTCTCTTGTTCTGTTCATAATTTTATTCTATGATCTCACTTTCTCTGTCATGATTTCTGATGAGGTCTCTTCTTCAAAAACATTGTCACTATTGGTTCAAAGTCCCAGAGACACACAAGCTCCAGTAACAGTAGTTCTGTGCCCCCACCTCCTTTCAGTGTTTCCTTTACTTTCAATAGAGGTTTTAAAATGGGATGGTAGATTATGCTATCCAAATTTGACAGAGTTTTCATCTTCTGAGGAAATCTGTACTTGGACACGTTCAGCAAACTTGGCAGATACACTCAGTCCCAGGTGCAGAGAGCACGTATTGGCGGAGCAGGACTTTCTAAGAAATTTCCTAATCTGAAGCATTCCTTAGGGTCATATTAGAGCTGAGAATGGGAACGCAGGTTCTCAGTGCTTTCCTGCATGACATTTTCTAACCTGGACATGTTTAAAATTCTCCTAATAACTTTCCATAATGGAAAGTATTGTGAAAATATATAAAGCTAATGCCTTCTGCTGGACATATTCACTCTCACATTTATTGCAGAACACAGTAGTTCATGTCATTTTTTCGCGCAATGGCTGTAGTCAGAGCATTCGCTAAGATCTAAAAGGAAGAAGGCTGAACTAATCCCCAAGTCTTTACACGGTGCTAGCTTTTTTAGTGCTCTCATAAAAGGATATGTTGTCCTATGGGAAGTGTGGGAGCACATAAAAGATCGTTCTTTCTTACAGTCTTGCAGTGGATAAGAAAGACACTAATCACACAGACATATTATTCTCTCCTCTGGGTGAGAGGACAATCACAGTGACCTGGCTACATCGCTCCCTGTTAGCAAGTGAAGTTTTGATAAGGAATGTCCTTCCTTTCTTAAAAACAAAACAAAACTAACCAAACAAAAGCTCTTAAAATGAGAAAAAGGATCAGAAAAATAGATTCAAAATACTGGGGGAGGGGAAAATTAACCATTCCCACTAGACCTATCCAGTCTCAGATTCTTTGTATGACGGATTAAGGAGTCATACCTCAATTTTGTTGGTTTTAGTAGCTCTTTTGATATGGTGTTCGATTTGTCAGCTCATTTCACTCTGTTCCAGCTACCTAGTTTTCCGTATCTGACACTCCTTCGTCTGATGTCAGGCAAAGGATCAAAAGACTGACAACAAGGAAAAGAGCTGGAGTGGCTGATCATAAGCAGTGCAAGGCATTCAATTATTTCATGCAGCTTGCTTAAATTATTCAAGCCCGTCTTCTGTTGTTTTTAACCTTGTGAAGCTTTCTTTCCACAACAGTTTTTGTGGTAGCTGATTTAAAAGCGGTAAATACAAATAATGGGATGATGTAGTTTAATTGAGGATTTAGTTGGCTCTTCAAAGAGCCTGACTTCTTACAGTATTTCATATTCAGACCACAGAGTTCTGCCTGAATTGAATAGAAACAGAATCTCTCATACCAAAAGTACTGAATCAGATTACAGAGGCATGTACTTGCCAACTCCAAAATGATTTTGTTCTCTGTCAGCATTAACTTAGCAGCTGGACCTCATCATTAGTCTTCAATCTGCTGTAGCTGACAAAAGTGAAAGGTGCTACTAAAGAAGCAAAAATGGGAGAAAAAACACATGGGATATAAAGCAGTCACAGCTGAAAGACTCGGATTACTCATTTTCTCCTTCAACAAGCCTATCCTGCTCAGAATAAGAACTCAAGCATATTATGGCTCTGAAAATGGAAAAGATAGGTGTTTTTTAATCTCCTAAAAAAAACCCCAACAACCAAACCAGGAAGAAAATGTGAATGTAGAAAGAAAAAAAATAATAAATTAAAGCATGCATAAGATTCATAGCCATAATATACTATGGAGATAAGAAGTTGCCAATCATCATAAATAATATGACACTTTCTTTTAGAGAGTATTTTTGGTGCCGTTCCCCCTCTTCTTGCTAGGAGTTTGCTACAAAAAGAATGAAAACTGTTTATGTCCAACAGCGCATTACTGAATTCACAGGATGGATGGACCAGCTTTGAACGCATTTCCAATCTCTGGGCATTATAGATCCATAGACCAGAGAAATATTTCCTCTTAGATTTTCAAATCAGTATTGCTAGGATACATTTTAATGACTCAAGAAACTTGTTTCATAGCAATCTCTGTCAGCCTAGCTTTCTATATCAAAATAGCCACCAAATAGGTCCCAAAGCAGGAAAAAGCTAGTTTTCTGTGTAATACACGTGGACAGCTGAGTCTTGACTACACATAGGTGTAGGTCTTCCAAGGGAAAAAAATAATAATAAAAAATCACATCCCTAGGAAAGAACATCCCTCTTAAGATTTCTTTTTAAACACCTTTCAGCTTCCAACTAGTATGGATTTAATGTCCTCTTCAATATTACCCAAGGAAGAATGAAATATATTGAGAGTTCTTCTTCAGATAGAACAGAACCATCTTCTTCAAAGAATGATGCAATACTTTGCCCTAAATACAGTTAAACCAGCAGTAAATACACGTTATCAGTCCAGCTACTCTGGATTCATTTTTCAGAATAGATTTCTGCTTATAGTAGTATTTATTTTCTGGTTCTCTATATGGTTTCCTAGTGAGCAGTTTGCAGTTTTGAATCCATTTATCGATACCAATTCCCTGTAAAAGACTGTAAGCAATATTTTGCAGAACGGGAAGTAAAATACAGCATCAATGACTTAAAATTCAATGAAGCCACTAGTGAAACAGTGAATTTTACCCAAATCACTGCCATCACAACTGCACTTTAAAACTATTGGTTATTTGCTATTTCAGAACAGTTCCTTTTTTTTTTTTTTAAATCTCGGTCTCAACCTGCTGTGCTACGCAAATCTCTGGTCACAGAAAGCTTCCAAAGAAGATAGTATCTTTTCTAATCACCAGGCTTCCTTAGACCCCTTATGGGATGTTGACTGGAAAGACAGAAACAATATGATTATGATAAAGAGAGACTTGATCCAAAAAGTCTGCAGTCTATTAGTATGAATCCCGTACTTCTGAGAGTTTGTCTAATAGACAGCGGAGTAAGAAAGGGAGCCCAAAAGAGAAGTTTGTAAAAAAAAAAAAAAAAAAAAAAAAAAAAAAAAAAAAAAAAAAAAAAACCCAAACTTCCAGTAACAAATTGATGGGGTTGCAAACTCCGACAGGATNAAAAGGGAGCCCAAAAAAAAAGTTTTTAAAAAAAAAAAAAAAAAAAAAAAGGAACAAAATGAAAAAATAAATAATCCCAAACTCAAC
Organism: Chionis minor; assembly: GCA_013398295.1. NCBI lineage: Eukaryota > Metazoa > Chordata > Aves > Charadriiformes > Chionidae > Chionis > Chionis minor. The sequence continues at coordinate 475,051 of VZSF01003137.1, read as the reverse complement.
TCAAAATCAATAGCAAAATCCCACAGAACATGAAAAACCGGGCATAAATTTGTATCAGAAACAGCACCAGGCCCATTTGCATACACAACATTAGGAGCAATTAAGCCTGGAACAAGCTTACCACAAACAGATTCACAGTCTGTGATCCTCAAAAAAAAAAAAAAAAAGGAAAGTGTGTTGAACTTTTCTATAACTCCGAGAAACCTTGCATGGTTACGGTCACACAGCACATGTCATTTATACCTATGTATGCTGGGTGCCAACCACGTGGATGAAATCAATGCCATGGTCACCTCTTCCAATTTAATATCACAGAAATGGCTGAACACGTAGCAATGACACCTAAAAGGCACTTATGTGGTCTCCATGCTGACAACATACAGGTGAGAACAGGAAGCAACTGAAGACTGAACGTTAAAGAAACGAAGAAATTATAGCTTAATTGTAGGAGCTGTGTGCTTTTGAGTGTGGCTCAGCATTTACAGAAGCTGGACCTAGGATGAGGTCCTAGACTGCATCTTCAATCCCTAAACCAAGCACACAGCAAGGAAGGCTTGGCCCAGCCTTCAGAGGCGGGCTTTAGGCAAAGTGATATTTTTCACTCCCAGACTAAAGCAAAGTTTAAACTGCATCATGTCTCACTGAGCAGTTCACACTTGAGAGCATGGCATCTCCTTGATTTGATCAAGCGGTCTTGATTGCTATTTGTTCAATCTAAGGACATACTCGAATGCATGCTAGTAAATATATTCAGTTGAACTGAGCACTTTTCTTGTTCTTCCAGTGACAACTGAATTTCCCTTAACATATAATTGCATAGTGGTTTAACTTTTAAACGTTTCTAGTTGTTTAACATACATTTACATAAAATGGGAAATAGGGATGGTAAAGAATTCTTTGTCAAACAGAATATTCCATTAAGAGATTTTTTTTTCCCCCCCCAGATCGGGAATTGTTTTCACTTTTTGAAACTTAAAATGCAGTCTAAAACTCTTTTCTCAATTGTCCAGTTAATTAACCTTAGGAAAAAGTTATTTTATAGGATTAATGCATAGCACAAATTTTCTGTAATATACTTATGGCACATTTAAGGGATCTGTTTAAAAGAAATAACTTTAAAAAAAGAAGTAAAATTTCCACAGAGGAAGTTATGAAAATGAAAAGTATGAAGAGAAAGGGAAGTATGAAGGGAAGAGAGAAAATAGGAAATGAAAAGTATTTCAAAGTAACCATGGATTTTAATTTATCACTTAATTAGCTCTGCCACAATGAAAAAAAAATGAGATGAAACATGCAGTGCATTAGGGGGAAACTATGCAAAGTTTCAAAATTACAGTGTGGAAAAATTAGATTTTTTTTTTCCAACTCTACGCATTTCAGTCTGCACAGTAATACATATTTTAATATGCCTCAGTATTCAGCTTCAAAGGAGTGTCCTTAATGGCAGAGTTTCAGTTTTTTAGGAAAGACAGATGAGAACTAGATGGAATGGAAACATAATGGAAATTCTGCTATGCCAAAATATATATAATTCAATTAGCACACATGGCTGAAACCTCAAATGAAATTAATGAATTGCATTGTCCAATATGCTTTTAAAACAAGATTTAAACTAAGTCATTATTAATGGAATAATTAATGTTCCTAGTAATTGACAGGCCCTGCTTTAGTTGCCATTAATTTATTCATTTACATGACAGGCTGTTCTTTAGTATATGGAGACTGATTTTGATGTGTGTTTTCCATTAGGCAGGAAAAGGTTAAGCAGCAGATGCATACGGATACTTAAAACCAAATTACGTTGCAGAAAGTCAGGCAACAGTTGCCAACCACTGGTTTGTTAATAACTCTACTCCGTGGTTCTACCACACTTGTGTCCTGGTGGATTGAACCTGGGAATAAGCCACTGCATTTTTGAATTTAAAATGAACTGTCAGCCTGTGGGCAGAGTGTAAAGACAGTTTAAATACTCGCTGCCTTCTCGCATTTAGCCATCGGAGGGCTCTGAATGTAACGTCCTCTTCACAAGGTTTGCTCCACAAACCAGGGAGGATTGGTAGAAGGAAAGTATGATTTGGCACCTCTAACTTTTCAGGGCTTCATGCAGTATTCAAAGTACAATTGTGTTCAGTTGAAAAGGAATGTTTCACACTTTACAGTAAGTCTCAGGCTTAAGTTCGACGAAGTTTCTATATGTAAATGCTAGATTTTTTTTGCTATGGCCAACTCCTACTTATGAAATATAGGAAATACAAAAAGAAATTTAGAGATTTCCTTCCATTCAATTTAGGAAAAACATTTCTTTCTCCAATCCACCAATGAGAAACCTGGAATAACAGCTCTGTAAACTGGGACTCATATAAAACTGCACGGTTCACAAAGAATCTGCAAACATAAATAAAATACTGCAAGTCCATCCTGGAACTTGGAGACCTGGCCAGGGAAGAGGATGAAAGTCAGTCACAATTTCCTACAGTAAAGTCATTTGCTAGAGGGTCCAGTTGAACACAGGTAAAAAGACACTGCAGAATGGAAAACCCAACCTGATGTGACTTCCTCCACCACTATGTCAATGCTTTTGTTTCCACAGAGGAAGTATAATACAGACGCATTTAACTGGATGAAGCCATGTATTTAAAACTGCAGCTTCTCTTCAGCAAGAAAAAATCACCTTCAAATTCTAGAAACAAAGTTAGTTCATTTGTGAATTAAGTATTCAACTGTATTTAGTGAATTAAGTATTGCCAACTGCATCCTGGGCTGCATCAAAAGCAGCGTGGCCAGCAGGTTGAGGGAGGTGATTTTGCCCCTCTGCTCTCATGAGACCCCACCTGGAGTACTACTTCCATTCTATGATTCTATGAAGATTCATTTATGAATATAATCCATTTCCAGCAGTTGTATTGCAGAAAAAGTAGTTTGAAAGTATAGAAACTGTCCCTGAATTTTCATTACACCCTATCACGCTTTGTTTTCCTCTTCACCTTTTATAAACTGAGACTAAATCACCGCTGTCTCCAAAAATGTGTTAGAATTCCCTAACTCGGACTCTCACAAACCAGAAAAAACTCAAAAGGCAACCAGCCTGGTGGCTTCGTTCATGGACTTGTCTACTGCAGTGATTTAATGTGCTTACGCACAGGTTGAAAACTCTAGTGTGACCTTTGAACAGGTCCTGAGCAGGAAACTTATTTGATCCATAAGCAACTCTCTGTGTGCTGCACTTGGCTCTAGGGGGCAGTTCCCTTTAGATCGTAGTTCTAAAGAAAAAAAATCAAACTGAGATGGTAGAAGACCTGATTCACACAGAAATTTAGATGACAGCATTCATTAATTCCTTAATTTTGCTAAAAAAAAACCCCAAACGCTATATTTAAGTGGGACGTGGTCTCAAGGAACTTATGCATTAAGAAAAAAGTATTTATTATTTTAGCTACATTACTTACAATTACCCAGCATCTACATTTCTCCTTTTATAAACAATTGTACAAAAAGAGTATGGGGAAAGGGGAGGACAACAGAAACACATGGGAATAGTCAGCACCAAACTACACTTCACTAGAAGACCTAAGCAACCTCTGCTGTTAGAAGGCTTTTGTGCAAGATACAGAATGAAAGAGGAATTGCTGGAGAGGGAAGGTAGGAGAGGCACATTTTCTCTCCTCTTACCCCGAGTAAATTGAGGAAGATCTCTAGAGGTTGTCCCTCAGGAGTTTAGACCAACTTGTTCTGGCTCCGAGTTGTCATTTTGGATATAAAACAAGCCTGGAAGAGGGCAAAAGACTTGGAGATGAGAGTTTATTCTTGGTTCCTGGTGGAAGGAAATGGAAACCAGCTTCTGTGTGATTGGACTTCTTTAGTTCACTACTGTGATTCTTGGCCAAAATCATGAACAACTGTTTAACTAAGACAGATTAGGTCCACAAATATTTCACCACAACTCCCCAAGTATGGAAAAACATAGGACTCAAGATGCCGACTTTTTTCAATTGCCATTAAAAAAAAGCTAGTCACCGATGGCAGTGGGAGCTGAGCTTACAATTCAGCCCTATATTTTTAATTTTTAGAAGAGTACATGCATATGTTAATCTTATTGGGAGAATGGCTAGGTCCCTATATAATGACAGAAAACATCTACCTGCTAGTAATGGTAAAACTGTTTTCTCTCCAGTAGGTCTATGTAATGAATCATATTAAAATACAATTTGTATTTAAAGCATGACAAATCTGATATATTCCTTCCATGTTGAAATATACCATTAAAAGGTCATTTGTCCTGAATAAAACTGCGTGGGAAATTAAAATTATTTTAATACTGCTGGGATCTCTTATAAATCAATAAACAGAGTATCCAATGCCCAGAAATAAAAAGTGTATGATTGTTGGAAAAGACACGTCAAGATACAAGCCCACATAATGGGGAAATATTTTTCATCTGGAATTCATTAGCTCCTGACACACACTACTAGTTTAATAATTTACATCTCTCTCCAGTTACTTAAAGTAAAATCTGCAGAAATAAACCATGAATACTTTAATTGGCTTTTGTGTTGCCAGCTGAAATTGAACATGAAAAGTAAATGGGAAAAATTATTTAATGCCAGAAAATTGATCATTTTGGCCCAGCAGTGCTTGCTTACAACAAATACCTTTTAAAAAGCAGAAAGAGAACCTGAAATAATTCTTTGAAACTTGTGATTTATGGATCTCACAAAAACCTCCTGAAATATTTATTTGTTTACTACTCAAAAACATATAATACACAGGCAGTTTGCAAATTACTAGCATAGTAAAATTATGCTTGTGTTTAGATACCAGAAAATCATAAAAATTATTCTGAACAGACTTCATGTTTTAGTTCATATTTTCTGACTGACAAAAAGGGCTACATAAGACCTTTTTCACAAGAAGGAATAAGCATTCTCACCTTTCATTATATAGTCAGTTAAAGCTGTAACCAAAAACCTGCATTAACAGCAGTCTTCCCTTGGCTCCAAAGATTTTCCATGATTTTATTAGAGGAGAGAACCAAAAAAGGCTTTTGTTCACTTAATTAGAAGAGAGGAGGATAGAAATCTTTTGAATGAACATAAAGCATCTGTAAAACAATCTCACAAAACAGCAGTTTACTATGTGAAAAAAAATGACAGATAAATGTAAAATTATCAACAGAATTATTCATTTACCTATAAACTCTGTTCCCTGTATACAGGGTTACCTGATTGAATTATCTTTATTCGGTTTTTGCCTGTACAGATTTCCTCTCCTTCTCCTGCACTTATGTCAATATGCAAATAAATTTGCATTTCTTTAATGTGAATGTATTTGTATCTCCAGCATATGGGACCCCATTTGATAGCACAGTGAAGTCAGTGAAGCCAACTCTCTCATTTCACCATCTTATTTAATGCAAATAAACTGTTAAGACCCAGAATTTATTTCCCAAGTGACCTGGTCAGGTAGACAGGCCCTTCCTTAGGTGACACCTACTTACTGAGCTTGCCAAGAGACACCACCACACACAGCCATGGCCCCTATTCTCAGCACTCATTCTCACCCCATGCTACAACGTGCCTCTTCCTCAGTTGTTCACAGAAAAATACTCATGGGAATGTGTTGTGAAACAGATTGTGAACTTAGCCAGGTTAAAAATAACTCTTAAAAATACAACCCCGAGTCTTTGCCTTTCAACATAACTCCAAGAGGCTTAGAAAAGCCTTTGTAACGCTGTTTTCACATCCATAACCAACCCACCCATGCAAATGCAAATACTAGTTGGGCTTTGCCTTTAATTCTTATGCTCATCTATGCTTCAGTTTCACAGACAAAGAACTGTAATTTAGGTTTGTAATCTCACTGAAGACTCTGGGATTACATCTAAGTATAACTAAAGGCAGAAAAATCACTAGCATGTCAGGAGCTAACCTGGACTGACTTTCAGTTCCCAGCTTTACAAAGAAGAATTTAGGGGTTTTTTATGACTTTTGATTTGGAAGGCAGAGTTTGCTCACTTTGTAGTATGAATTGAGGAGATTTGCTGTTGGTGCCAATGGAACACAACTCCTTTTTCAGAAGAAATCATACTGAAATGCTGTTTCCTATAAGAGAAAAACTGTCTACAGCTGAAGGGTTGCATCATTTTATGAGCCAGAAAATGTAACTTTTCTCTTTCTCCCTCATGTTGAAGGGGTGATGAGATTTTTTTCCCTACTTTCCCTATAACTGTGGTCAGAAGGCAACAGGAGAGTATCATACCGCCATGTAGCCCTTCTTCTTTAGGGAATGGAGTGAGATGAGGAGAATAGCAAGGAGTTGCACAGTCACTTACAGTGGGAAAGGCTATGCTGAAATATAATCCACAAAGAAGGGAAAGTACTAGTTACAGCAGGTAGCTAGTATAGTTCAAGATGACTCGGATACATCCACAAGAAATTAGATTGGTAGATGAAATGTAACTCAGAAAATACGGCTATTCTCTAACCTCACTCATTTTTCTTAGCTGTTTTTTAATGAACAAACAGAAGTTGAAATTGCTCAGAAAGCTTTGAATGTGACATGGTATAACAAAATACTCTATGAAGGAAAAAACCCAAATTAATTCCAACAGCATTGAATAAAATAACAATTGTGGAAACAAAAGAGGAATTCACTCAGCTAAACCTAAAAGCTTTTAACAGGGCTGCTTTACAAATAATTGAAAGTCAAGTACTCAGGTATTATGTAAAAAGAAGAGAAGCACACAAGAAGGCGTCACAGGATACTAAGAATATAAACAATGCAGTCACAGGTCTTACAAGTCTTTGCTTTCAAGTGCAAAATGGAATGTTCATAAAACACAAAACTGAAAAAGCACTTAGGAATGCATCTTCATTAATGCACCTTCTACTGAAATGACAGCAGTTGTGCTGCTAGGCAAAAAATTTGTTCTGCTGTTCATGTGCAGGACATTAAAGACATTCAAAGAATTACAGAAACACTGAAAATGAAACAAAGCATGAAACAGCATAGGCCCGGACAAAGCTTTAGCACCTTGGAGTTGTTTGTTGATGTTTTCTAACTGCCTTTAGTTTTAAAGCATCCATAAATTCTAATTCAGGAACTATTTCATCAGGAACAACAATCAAGGATGGGTAAACAGGGATAAAGCTGCAAGGCAACTTGTGGACTTAGCTAAGGAGGACTGGTATTAAGTCCAGTAGGTGCTTGCTCATCCTCAGCTATTTGGCTGGGGAGGTCCCCAGGTGTCAGGTACCCGTGTCAGCTGTGCAGGGCTCCATTACTTCCCTCCAGCTCTGCAAACTCCAAGTCAATCCAAAACACTGCTTCCATTATTTTCCTTTTCAGTCTCTGGGGTTTTTGTGTTTATAGAAACGCAGACTATTTAAAGGAACAAGTAACTCCACAGAAAAGCTGTGGCAAGTAGATGTAAAAAAATATATATCTGTGCATGAGTGTCTGTCTCTCAGGTAAAAACAACATTTAATGATAGTGATTCTGCAATCAAAAGTGGGGCTTGTCTAAGGGCCAAATATAAGGATGATTTCTTAGAAGTAAAGTACTAAACAGTTTAATTGGGTTGTGACAGTGGCATAAAAAGTCCTTTCATCCACTTTTATAACAGCAGCTCCTAGCAACCACAGTTATTCCAACCTCGCACTCCTACCTGCCACAGCCCAGATATGGGACACAGACTGTGATAAAACTCCTAATATCCAAGCAGGAAACGGTAAAATTATGGGCAATTCACTTCCTCTGTGTAAAGAGCCCTATTTCCAGCATCTGTAATTTTTGAACTACAGATCAATAGCATGCCAAGTTTGTGTCAATCATGGGTAATTTTGGGATTAAATAAGTAACAAGGGCTTTAGAGGCAAGCGTAGTCTACAAGTCTAACATAGTTTTGATTTTAAATGTCAAGTCATCCGATAATTTATAAGTGAAAAACTTCAACAGTATTCTGAAATGGAGACATGCTCTTTATAAAAATATTTTTTTCCTGATGTGCCTTTCTAATGAAAGTCCTATTACAATTGTTTGGTTTTGTATTGTCTTTCTAAACTTAAATTCTTACAGCCTAATATTAACATATTTGTTGTGTAATATGTGATAGAGGGAATCAATGGTAAATCTTCTCAATTCACCATGCAATTCTAATTTTTCAGTTCTGTGCCAACTGCCCCAATTCTATTAATCACTTTTGACAGCCTCACAATACCTAACACCATTTTCCCTTCCATCTCACGCATTATCAGGAGAATCTCACAGGCTTTTTACCCTATTATTCTTCATTTCTTCTCCTCTTTCATCATAGGTCACAAAGCAGAGACACACTTCTTATCTACCCCTTTTATCAGCCTCAGTAACACATCCCCCTGTGTCCTTTGATGCAAATTTCCTTTCCAGCCTGATGAGTCTCCATCTTTCCTCTGACAGTGTAAGGGCACATTACTTTTTCCTGCCTCATACAAAGGCCAACCCAAAAAAACCCAGTCTGCAGCCTTTCCACCACTTGCCTATCCATACCTTTCCCTAGGTACCTGGTGGCCCTGACAATTCAACGTGCTGTTTCTTAAAGCTGAAACTCTCTTCAAAATTCCACACCCCCCACCCACTCTCAGCGTTTACTAAGATCTCCTGAAGACACCAGTGCATCAGTTTCCATTTAAAATACGTAAGGGTTTGACCTGCAACTCCTCTACAATGAACGTTTGAGATTCTTCAAGCTTGAGACAATAAGGACCTCTCCAGAAATTACACTACAGCACACATTCAGGTTTCATAAACTTATGAGATTTCCTGTCTTTGAAACGTTACTACTCTACTAACTTTGTTTACAACTGGCCAAAGATAACTGCAGATATCTGCCAAAATGTAAGTTATAAGTATATTTAACAGTAAAAATATGTTTAGCTAAAATCAGAAGTTTAATAACACTCAGATAGAATCGACTGGAATATTTACTTTTAAACGTAAGTGGGCCACAGCTCCTTAATACCTACTGATTACCTACAAGTTAAAGAAAACCACGCTGATGTGCGTTTTCTATTGCCTCAGTATTTCTTAAACATACATAATTTAATTTTAAATTTTTTTACCTTTTAGCGTAAAAGAACACATTGTAAAGAAGATGTTGAGAAACACATAGCACAATATTTTTGGCTTGTGAGCACATATATCCAAATTCAACATGTAAGTAAACTTCAGACAAGTATCTGACTGCATTAAATCATACTAAATACGAACTAAAATGTTATTTAATTTTTTTCTTTTAATAATGCATTAAGCAACATTAAACTAGTCATCAATAACCTCAACTATATTTTACTCAATGCAAAGAGTGCTGAACACATTAATTCTGTATTTGTACACCTAAAAGCTAAATACAAAATGAATATGTGCTTTTTGGTCTCAGCACAGTTTAAGGTATATATTTCATCACACCATGCAGATTGCTCTATGAGACTAAGGGTAAAACAGCAAAAGCGCAGTTTTCAACTGAAGGAGACTGCTAGGTTTGGTGCAGCAGGGTCTGGGATACGATTGAGAGAGACAATATTTGCAAAATGCCGGATAAAAGTTCTTTTTCAGTTTTGGTTACTTTCTTATGAAACCTATTTTCCCTAATGTTGGAAAAGCAAGTATGTGGCATTATTTACATTTTTATGTCATGTCTTGAAGGCTGCAAAATCTTTCTGGTTCTGCTGAAAATAAAAATTCATTTTTCTGTAGCAAGTACCATGAAAATTATTAAAGGACTCAATAGTTATACAACTAAAGTGGTTGTTTTATTAAAGGGGCTTGTCACATATACTGCATGGTTAAAGACAGCCTTCCAGATCAATGACAGAAACTGGCTTCCAGTCCCTTCTGCAAATTCTTCGTGCCTGTACGTTGTGTTTCTTTCCCTCTGGTTACTACTATTGCACTTATACATTTAAGTAGCATTTTCTGGGGGAAAGCAAGACAATTCAATTTTTCGCCTACTTTGCAGCCATCCTGTACACAGATAAGGCTTCGTAAGTCTATAAATTTACCACTTGCTTTTGTGTAAAGATGCAGCACTGTGTTAATCACACACCTGCTGCTGCCATTGCTCCTGCTGCTTTCATGACTGCTGCCTCCGACGCTGCCAGCGGCACAGCGGCGTCAGCAGGAAGGCTGCCGAGCCTGTGTAGGTTCAGTATTTAAAATCCAGCCTTAGTTTTAGGCATCCTTTTCCAAGGGACAAATGTGCAGTTTGTACACCAGAAAACACAGGAACTGGAACCCCAGCAAGATACAAAATTTAAGGCTAAAATATATTGGAGCAGAAAACTTGCTCATGCTAATCATGTAGTATGCGAGTGTTCAGGGTTAAATGAAACAGAAAAATACTGCTACAATAACACTGTACTCATGAGCAACTGAACAAAAAATGCAGATGGAAAAAAGAAAAAGCTAAGAGAAATGCAGACACAAGTATGGTACATAAGTGTGCTTTTACAGTACAGAAAGGAGTCATTTGACTTTCATCTGGCCTTTCATCTTTATTTAGTACATATAATTTCTACTTAAATTGTTATGAACTACATGCAGTTGTCAACCCCTTTTTTCAATTTTTCTTAAAAATGCCTCAAGTTTGCACATAGCTTGTACATACATCAGTTACTCTGTGAAAACGTCTGGCTTAAGCCAGACATTCAAGTGTCTGTCCTTGGTTTTAGATATCAACATTGCATGGGGAAAATGGAGCAATTTCAACAAACAAACAAGCATAACACCACCATTCATTAGCCAGATGAAATTCATTAATGGGAGAAAGGAATGATTGATGAATAATTCCAATTAGATACTCAAGATCTGAGAAAGTTATTTCCTGGGTCACAGAGGCACTTGAGACTTCTCTGCAATGTAACCTTTATCATACAGCCTATTTCCTAAGTATAGACAGGGGGAGAGCGGTAGACATTCTTCATCTTGACTTCAGGAAGGCTTTCAACACTGTGTCCCATAACACATCTTCCATCAACAAACTGATGAAGTACAGACTAGATAAGTAGACAGTGAGGTATATCAAAAATTGGCTGAACTGCTGAGCTCAAAGGCTTGTGATAAGCAGCACAGAGTCTCCCTGGATGCCAGTCACTAGCAGAGTACCCAAAAGGTCAATACTCGGTCCAATGATGTTCAACAGCTTCATTAATGACATGGATGATAAGACATAGTGCACCCTCAGGAAGTTCACTGATGAAAAAAACCCGCGAGGAGTGGCTGATAGACTGGAGGGTTGTACTGACATTCAGAGGCACTGGAGAAACAGGATACAAGGAATCTCAGGAAGCTCAAAGTCTTGCCCTTGGTGAGGAATAACCCAAGGCACCAGCCCACACTCAGGACTGACTGGAAGGTAATTTTGCAGAGAAGGATCTCTGGGTCCTGGTGAACACTACATTGAACATGAGCCAGAAATGCGCCCTTGCAACAAAGAAGTCTGATGGCATTCTCGACTCCATTAGGATTGCCAACAGGTTAAGAGAGATGATCCTTCCCCTCTACTCATCCCTGGTGAAACACACCTGGGGCAGTGTGTTCAACCTTGGCTCCACAGTTCAAGAGAAACATGGAGCGAGTCCAGCAAAGAGCCACAAAGAGGTTGCAGCGCATGACGTACAAGGAGAGGTTGAGAGAAAGAGGATTTTTCAGCCTGGAGAAGAGAAGGCTCAGGGAAGAAGACAGAGCCAGGCTCTTCTTAGGGGGAAGAGCCAATGGAAGAACAAAAGAAAATAGGTGCAAATTGAAATCCAGGAAGTTGCATTTAAACACACAAAAAATCCTTTTTCACTGTAAGGGAGGTCAAACCCTGGTACAGCTTGCTAAGGAAGGTTTTGAGTCTCCATTCTTGCAGATATTCAAAACTAAACTTGGTGTGGCCCCGGCAACCTGCAACTCCTGAGCAGGAGTTTGGACTAGGTGAGTTCTAGGCATCCCTTCCAACCTCAACCAGTCTGTGATTCCATGAAACCTTCAAGAGAGACTTGGAATAGCAAGAATAAAGCAAGAGTTGGCCTTTGATAGTTTGCAACCGTAACAGGCTGCTCTATTCTGATTTAAATTTTAAATGCAAAAGCTAAAAGGACTTGTACACAAAACTCTCCTTTCTCTCAATGTCACAACAGGGTAGATCTTTTCTTTCAGTCCTGCTTTATTTAGGACCTTTTCACTGTCTTTTTACATTGCAAACAAACCTTGCCCAGCCCCTTCAATAAAGCATCTTTTCTTATTCTCATTGACTTGTGTGTCTGCTCCCCGCTCTTACAAAGTAGTATCTCCAAGTCTCCACTCTTGCTGCATTCCCTAACCTGCTTTCTGACCTCCTCCAAGTACAGATATTCGTCAATCCTCAGAAGGATCTACTGGACCTACTGTACCAGAAACAAAAATGGTAAATAAGCAACCTTACTCTCTGCTCCCTATCAAAACCTTTTTAAAAAGAAGGTAACTTATGTTAACATACAGTAGGGATGGATAAACATCTCTCAAACTTACTCAACCTGTAACAAGCAGGCTGCCTGTCAGAGCAGCTTCTGTGACTTTCCAGCAGCTCATGATCCCTCTGCAGAACTTGGAAGTGAAGAGAACAAAGAACTATCAAAACTACAGTATGGTTAAAGGATGGGAAAAGGTGATTCCTATAAAATGATTCCCTTTAAAAAGCATACATTTTCAGAAACCTTGTACATACAAAAAGAGCCATAAGCCAGATCATTCTTCAGCTTCTGATTGCTGGATCTGTTGACGCAAAAAGAACTGTACTCAACTATTTCTGCACGAGATCTGACTCAAAATAATTTGTAAATTAAATATCTGAAGCAAACGTTGTCCCTTCAGAAAGTTCTACTGCTAAAAAAAGTTCACATTATCCTTGTCCTTTTCCATAGCAAAGCCCTGTAAGTAAATTCAAAAAAAGACATCCAACTCATCTGTGATAGACAGATGTTGTTTAAAACTACATTTGCTAATATACTGAATCTGAAAGGAAATGGACGTATCCTGATACCTGGCAGTGTGTTAAGTAAACAGTTCACAGACAAGGATATTCCTAAAATCCAGTAGGTAAAAGATAATACTAAGACCTTAATGTTAAAAATTATTATCACAGGATAATTGGTAAGAATTATTGATAACGTACAGTTCTGATTTAGAGAGCCAGATAAAAGACTCCTCTGTCCCTCTTCCATAATGAAAGTTTATTCATAACCTTAGATTTAATGTTTGAACTCAGTTTGTTCAGCTTTATAATCAAGGTAGATAGCTCAACTGATCAATCCATTCCCTTGCACCTAATTCCATCTCCCATCTGCTTCTGTTCGAAACTGATTTTAGCATGTGATAAATAAAATACTTGTAGGGGTCACTTTTGACCAGGGATTAATCCTACATGCACATTTGGCTAATATTTTACATCACTGTGGGGAAAACATCTAAGCTTAGAAGAGGAATATTAAGACACATTATGGACAGCGAGAACCTGCAGAAGACAAGACTTCCCTCACTATCAGGATAGAAAAAAATAATTAACAGGAAACCAGAAGGGAATAACACAGAGGTGAGCAAAGGAGTAAGAGAAACAAAATATTGCAGAGCTACTTAGCAATGCGCAATGTGTGCACGTTCATTATTTAATAGCATGATTTCTTGGAAGGGCATTTAAGTAGGAAATAAGCCAAGCCACATACGTGGAACTAGATATTCTGAAACAGAGCAAAAAGTGTGACCATGCAAGGATTCAACATATATCAAAACATCTCAACATTTCCCTAAAGAGCCAAAAAATATTTACTATTTTAAAGGATGTGTGGGAAGACAAAGGAACTCCATGTTATTAAAAAATAACATTTTTTTTATGTTTAAATGGGTACATTACCAGTAGAATGTTCCCTTTCCAGTAGAATTAGACCACCATCTGTTCATTCCAAACCAAGATAAAGAATTTGATTTTGCCATTTTTGTATTTTTGATGTAAAAAATAAGAACGCAATTTTGTTAAATCCTATGGAAAAGTGGATCTGAGGGGAGGCAAAATTGCATGAAATAGCAAACAGTTTTGAGGGTAAAAAACTTCAAAGAAACATTTTGAGCAGTTTCACACAGCTCTGATGAATACTGTAATGAAAGAAAATGAAGCCAGGCACTACAGAATTGAGTTATCAAAAATCCAGATGAAAGCATATACTGTCTTTTTGTTACTGCTCTCTGAGGAAGTAGAACATTCATTTACTAGAAGGAGGGGTATTAAGGATTTTGCTTTTGGGAGTCAGAAGTCATTCAGAATGACACCGAAAAAACATGTATAAAACAAGATATCAGACTGACAAACAATAGAAGCACCAGTATAATGATGTGTTTCAAAGTGCCTGATTCAGTAGTAGTGAACAACTGCGTATATGGAACAAGATGTTGTCTGTAACAATTTTGCCATTGTGTCTCCTGGATCTCTGCAGAAAGGCTAATATGCGAATTATGTGTTTTTTTCAAACACACTTTGGGAAAAACATGGGGCCTGTTTTTAATTTTTTCTATCAAAAACATGCTTAGAATGCATTTTGCGGGAACATATTTTGAGATTTCTGGATAACAACTAATAAGCACAGTCTATATTGTTAAAGTTACAGTGTTAAAAAATTCTTACTGTCAGATTTGTAATTGGTGGAAATGTAATGCTACTTCAGCTATACCACTGCTTCCCTACATGTAATTGTATGCTTTAATATACATTTTAATATACTTTTTCTTTCTTGAAAATGTCTGCCTCTGTTCCTCCTTTCTTTGTCTTTGGCATCTCTTTATTCACGTGTTTCTGTTAGATACATTTCAGGGAACTCGTTCTGCTAAATAATTAACATATACCATGCAAACTACTATAAAATATTACAGAGATTTCTACTATAATGTTATGTACATTTTAATAATTTCTTAATCTTGTTGGTTAGTTACATCACTTTATATATTGTTTTACACTATGCAAATATTGTAGGGTGCAGGAAAATAACCGGCTTCTGGAAGTTTTCAGTTTTATTTTCTATGTCCTTCTATTGTGTCCTAGCTACACCAAAACAAGGATGCTGATGCATTTTCACTCTTCTACACTACCAGGCACAGCGCCAGCAATGAACAGCACCTTTTGCTTTATATGCTACAAGTGTGTACACATGGGTTTGCTTTTCTCCTGTTTACTAAACTTGGATGTGGAGTACTGGTCTTCATGTTTTCAGCCACCAAAGAGGTAAGTCTGTATAACTGATTTTCTGTTAGCTTCTCTTTGGTGATTATAAACATTCCTTCACTATCCTACCTATAAGTTTGCCTCTGTTTTCAATATTCCGTATTAAAAACTCAAACCAAAAGAACAGTGAGGTTACAGACCTCAGAAAGTGTTAGAACTGAGATAACCTAGTTACTTTCTCATTTAAAAGGCTCTTGGCACATATAACTTAATGTCTGAGTTACAGAACAACACTAATATTTGTGTTCACAGATATTTAACAAAAACACCATGTTTCTGTCCACTCTTAGATGTGTATATGTTTGTTAGGCTGTAAGTTTGAATGCTTTGCTACTGTTTCCAAATGGATAATTAGCATATACAGGGTATTAAACCCTTCTGCAAACGTAATCCAAAAGTGCTTTGCACGTGAATCAATGTATCTCATAAAGGGATGCAGCATTGCATGGAAAATATGCATTGAAATTTCTCAGCTTGATTTTCTGTCTCCTATGACAGTGAAGCCTTTTATTACAGTTGTATCATATAATTTCTTATCTTCAGAAAGAAGAACAACAATCTTATTCCTGATGAGAAGTAAAGATGGATAGACAAATAGTACTACAGACAAATCACTGGGATCAAGAGCTTTAACAAGAAACTGCCCCAAGCGCTGCTTGGGTATGCACTGAGCAACAGATCCAGCCTCTGTGTTTACCTTATAGAAATTGCCAACTATCCTTTCTCTACAACAGTGGTAGCGTTTACTTAGCTACCTATTTCAGAAACTCACTCTCAAGACCTTAGCATCTTTTCTGCTTACACTGCTTCACTGATAATGAATACTGTAATCAGTGTCTGAGGGCAGAGCACAGTTAATCAAACTTTATTCACCGTAGCTGAGGACCACTGTTGGCAAGGACCCTCAGATGCTGGTTCGAGGCTAAATACTCCTCATAAATGAAGGTACTAAGGTGCAATTGTCTCATTGGTTATACCTTAAGATACTGAAGAAAGGTCTTCCAATTTCAACGCTTAATTTAGTTTTGCTGGTTACAACTATACTGTGAAGACAGTTTGCTTACTGCAAGACTAGTGTAATGAAAAATAATGGTGAAAAGTCCTTCCTTTCCTTGCGCTGTTTGTGTGTGAAGCTGTTTCCATCAGTGAATACTGTATTTTTGTGAGATTTGTCAACACCGTCACAAAGCAGGATACAGCTTAATGAAACATACCTATATAGGTACATATTGCCTTAGTCTGTACTATACATAGAGACCTCTGGGGGAGCACAGCGCTCAAGGTGAGGCTTCCTTGCGTACGATAACTGCCCAGAGCCATCAGCTTGTCCCTTCAACATTGCACTTGCCATCTGCCCATTTCTTCTTTCCTAGCGAAGGACTTGTTTCTGATGGCTGCAGCCCAGCTCTGGCTATGACAGTCTACAAATTGAAACTTGCACGAGATGAAACCTCCACACACGGGGAGAGCCCCTCCAGGTTGTGCTTCTCTTTGATCTATACACTTATGAGCCACAGAGATGCAGAATCCTATACCACTTCCAAAAATGACACTTTGGCAAATCATGAGGCAGCAGCAAAAAGGCAGCTTTCCCTCACATCCACTAATAGCTTGTTAAATATTCATCAGTCTCTTCCAGAATTTTTTGCTCTGGACTATTGCTCTTGAGAAGGGAGAATCAACTACAGAAACAAAAGTAAGTAATTCTGATGAGCGCTAGTCTGCTTTCTGGCTTTGAAGCCCTGCAGTGCGGTGGGCCAAACTATGCCCTGCTTACTTTTACTTTCTTTTCAGTGCAGTGTGAATACAAGGCATACCTGACCTTTTCGTGCACAAAAAACCCACCAAAACAAAGTCTCTAGCTTGCTTTAAGTGGTACTTCAAACGCCAGTCAGCTGACCTGTCACGAACATGGATCAAGTGCTATTCAGACTAAACTTAGTAACGTCAGGAAGAATTTTCTTCTAATATCTGCTGCCAGCAAAACATTGTGTGTTGTATATCCTACCATCCTGTTATTCAAGTGTCATTTTCAAGATGTGACAGTTTTCAAACAAGCAAAACTGATTCAGTAAGAGTTAACTTGAGCAAATACTGCAGAGAAGACAATCCTGTAGTAAACAATAATTCAGAAAAAAAAAAAAAAGTTCTCCAGTCAACAGGATTAAACTTACAAATAACTGCTCATTACATCCTGTTGTAACTCAGGATCTCTCCCTCTCTTCTCTGTTCCAACACATTCTTATACCAGAACATTTTGGATCCTGCTTTAGCACATAAATATCCTACAGTACATCTCTGCTCACTATCACCTGCAGTCAGTCCACTGTATTCTGCATTTTCACCCATCATTTCATTTCAATTACCTTTTTAATGGCCTCTTTATGCAGAAAGAGGAAATTACACTGTATCAAAAGAAAAACAAAAGCCTATTTGAACATAAAAAATCATTTAAAGAAGAAAGAAAAAAGCATAACCAGCAGTAACAAAAGCAGCTCTAGACAGTTTTACTTGGTAGATGCAGGAGAAAAAAAAACTAGATTTTGTGAAGACTTATTATGTTTTCACTTCATTTAGCACTGAAGAACCATCCACAATAAATGACAGCAATAAAAAACTGAGAAGGGAGTAAGCCAGTTCACCATTGAGTAAATAAACCAAACAACTCCCTGATTTAATTTACTAAAAAACACAGGGAACTATAAATTCTATATACAAAACACTGAGCTGAGGCAGGATGTAATCTTTTGCTCCCGGGATTCCTATCAGCAGTACAGAGTTTCAAGTTAAGTCCCTTCTCCATAACGTTTAATGTGGTCGCATTCCTCGTCCAACTCATAATGGTGTGGAGGAGAAATGTTGTTAGCTTTACAAGCCCTATGCAGTAATAAAGGAAGAGTAATAGCTTTCTCCCATCAATGTCCAAGAGTTACACCTTGAGTTTTCCAGGTCCAGGAACTAAGGTATTCTTTTAGTCAAAGACCACCTTCAAACACTTAGGTCCATCTTACTACAAATGCCCACTCTCAAATAAACCCCTTTGTATCCTCTTTACTAACTATGGTAATATCTGTTGCTTATTTGTATTAAGAGATTTACAAATGTTTTATCTTAAATAAGAATTAGAAGTATATCTAAAAAGTGATAAGTAAAGCATCTTTTTGAATGGAGCACCAAATGGACAGACAGTGGATTGCAGCAATTGATTCAGAGATAGCAGCGTCTTGCCTTGACACTCTTGAACAGATCCTACTTGAAACCAGAGTGGGAAGATAACTCTGTCTCACACAGCATGATAGAAGGATGTTTTAGTGCAGATGAGTGAATGAAAGGGGTGGGGGGGGAAGGCATGTACAGATAATCTGAGCTCAGATGCCATAATCTCAATAGCGTAGCAAGTAAAAACTGTTAGCAAAACAGTGGACACTCTGAAAGGATAAAGTGAAATGAATCCAGCTGCGGTGCCACCAACATGCTGTGGTTATTTTCTGAACCCAACTATTAACAAAGTGCTTTTCATGGTCTTAGAACACAGGCAAAAAGGGACTCTTTTTTTGTGACAGCAGTGGCAGATAAACTAAAAAATGAACTGTTTGTAAACACAGCTTCTTTCATATCCCCCATGGCTTGGATAACATTTCACAATTTTAGACGTATTTCCCCTTTGTGCAATATTTTTCCTGGTAAATGCAGCAGACTGTCCTCAATGGGCACAGGTCCTTTACCTCACTATTGGTTAGTGAAGGTACAAGCAAAACGTAGGCAAAGATTAAGCCCTGAAGTAATGATACATACCATCAAGCTACGCTGTTTTTCCACACTCACTTTATTCCAGGTATCTCCCACTGATATCCTAAAGTGGATGGTTCTGTTGGGACAGAGTCCTCCTGCTAGTGAAGTAAATGGGGGCGACATGAGGCCAAAAAAGCAAAGAAAGGAAGTGAGAGAGGAGCAATAACAACCTCCTGCGTTACCACTATGTGGTGTGTGCTTAACCACCGTAACTTATTCTCTTGTAGCTGAATGCGACAAGACAGACTGACAAACATACCTTTGCATTAAATTGCATGATGAGTTGAGTGGGGGAGGCAACACTTGGTTAAAAACTGCGTGGAAAGATTTTAGATTAGTACTTTGAAAGCTCAACCTGAGAAGACAGACATTGTACATAAAATACAGTCTGAACAAGACAAATTACACAGACAAAAAGCACATCAAAAGCTATTAGAATAGAAAAAAAACCCACCACAACCCTCAACATTCTTTTTGCATTCCAAGAGTTTTAAAGACATTGAAAACTCCAGTAAAGTACAAATCAAGCCTCCTGTATACAACTGCAGCACAGCATTTACTTCTAAATCTCAGGATGCAAGCTGTATTTAGCGTTATCTGCAAGTGACAAATTAAGGTTCGAAAGATAATACAAGTAATTCTTCACACTGGAGCGGCAGTACCAGCTGTACTTAAGACCAGGGAGACTGAAATGAACACATTACCTCAAGAGTGGTTTTGTTGTGAATACTGACTGCTGGGGAGACAAACTTAAAAGGCTTAGTACCTGTTATGGTGTAAAATTTATCCTGCAAGGATATATATTTTTACCTAAGAGCTAATTTTTTAGGCCCTGGTCAAGCAAACTATTTTACACAAGTTTTAGCTCATATGTTTTTGGTCAACAGCCAGCTGAATGTGAGCCAGCAGGGTGCCCAGGTGGCCAAGGCGGCCAACAGCATCCTGGCCTGTATCAGCAACGGTGTGGCCAGCAGGACTAGGGCAGTGATCATCTCCCTGTACTCAGCACTGGCGAGGCCCCACCTCAAATCCTGTGTGCAGTTTTGGGCCCCTCACTGCAAGACAGACATGGGAGGTGTGGAGGGTGGTCCAGGAAAGGCCACGGAGCTGGTGAGGGGTCTGGAGCACAAGTCTTCTGAGAAGCAGCTGAGGGAACTGGGGTTGTTCAGCCTGGAGAAAAGGAGGCTGAGGGGAGACCTTGCTCTCTACAACTACCTGAGAGGAGGGTGTAGCCAGGTGGGGGTTGGTCTCTTCTCCCAAGTAACAAGCGACAGGACAAGAGGAAACAGCCTCAAGTTGTGCCAGGGGAGGTTTAGGATGGATATTAGGGAAAATCTCTTCACCAAAAGTGTTACCAAGCATTGGAACAAGCTGCCCAGGGAAGTGGTTGAATCACCATCCCTGCAGGTATTCAAAAGATGGGTAGACGTGGTGCTGAGGCACATGCTTTTGGCAGTGTTAGCTGACAGTTGTACTCAATGACCTTAAAGGTCCCTTCCAACCTAGATGATTCTATGATTCTATATATCTAAGTATTCACATATTTTCTATTTATTTGCAAAGAGAATGCCAATAGTACTAGATATTTTTTTCCTTGAAAATATATTCTTTCAAATCTTTAAATGAAGCAAAACGTCATTCTATCTCTCTACACAAAGTAACTCTGACACAATTTCCAAGAACACATAAATAAGATTTCCAGGTACTTCTCATGAGGTATTCAAAGTCAAACCATTAATCCACTTGGTACAACAGATAATCCTACTAAAAAAGTTAAGGTTTGAAATCTTATATCTCATACCGTATACAATGCTAAAACTAAGTCTGAAAGTAAGGCAAGTTCCCAAAATAAACTAAAAGAATCAAATAACCTTAAAAGACAAATTCATCACACACATAAATCAGTGATTTGTTTCCCCTGAAATAAGCAGAAGAGCAAGAAATGAGTACACTGATTAGGGAACTTTGTTAGTGAATTAAGCTGTGTTTTATTTACATTCTCTAATTAGTGCTAAAATTAACTTGCGTTCTGTGAATTTCTAATGGTATAATTATTATCTAATAATAATTGAATCTTTAAGCAAAATTGTAAAACGAAGATTCCTTAGTTATACAGAATAAAAGTCTCTTTCTATGGAAATTATCTGACAAATATTCCTGAATCTTTCTTCCTCCTAAATGTCTAAGAAAAACATGGACTGAAGTACTCCTAAAAGATTCATCCTTACCAAAACTATGTATTATATCCAAGAAGATGAAAACGTAACAGCGTATTGTTATATTTCTTTTACACTTCACTTAGTAATTCATGTACTCAAATCCTTCCATCAGTGTCAAAGGACCAAATAAAGCAACATTTGGTCAGTTTAATTTACCTCCCTCACACACCTCAATGAAAGGAAAAAAGCATCCAAATGTCTGTGCCAACAGTTAAGAAGCACAGGCCAATTTCTAGATGCTTAACCCCAAAGACTGTGATGCCTTTGTGCCGAGAGATACGCAGCTAACAGTTCCCGGAAGGTACGAATTACTTTGTATTACCTTTTGAAGATAAACTATGGTAAACCTATATATATACAGCATGCGGGGAGGCTAAGGCAACCATACTCGGTGCAGTATGCCAATCAATATGCCAATTCCCCGTCTGACGGCTGTTAGAACACAAGACCATTCTGCATATACACAACAGAGTAAATACCACTGCCAGTATCTCTGAACTTAAAATTATGGAAGTTCTGCTTTTAAAAGGGAGGTTTTATGCATAACCCTACTGCTGGCTATATATTTTCAGGGAACAGCAGTTACAGGTAAGCAGTTATCTCTCTCTCAGATGCACAAATACATACAAACTACACATACTGTCCACATAGCTGTCTGTGGTCTTGCATGAAAAATGAAGGGCAGCAAAGATTGCTAAACAAGTCATGCACAACTCAGGACAAATAGAAAACGATCATAAGCAAAATTTGGGCACATGCAAGTTTAGAACTTCTGACTACGATCCTACATACAAATACAGTAACTCTTCCATTGCACGCTGGTATATCATTTGATAAAACCATTCCGAAAGTACTTTTCTTTCCTACTAGATGTTTGTATGTGCAGAACAGGACAAAACTGGACTGCATTTTTCCATCACTACTGGTTTTATACTGTTTTTATACATCCTCACTATAACTACTCTTACAAGACAATGGATTTTTACACACCGATTCACAGACACCCTGAAACTCTTCAATTATTTACACTACCAAAGAAGTGACCTTAAACTGTATTCCGACAGTGAAACAACTAGGTATTTTATAAAGTCTATATATGTGTTTCCACTACTGTGTCTCTGGTAACAAAAAATAAATCCATAAAAGGAATTAGATGAAAGAAAGAAAAATATCCTAATTGATTTAAATAACATTACACTTTAGATTGAAATCCTCAGTGTAAGGAAATTCATGGAAAAGATTGACACTGTCGCTTCAGATGAAGTCACTGAATAACCTCTCTGCCCATATTTTTTTTTTTTGTAGAATTTTTTTTCTTTTCTGGTGCAGACAAGATAAAACTCATATATTAGATTTTTTTTCTTTTTTTGCTGCTTCTGGTCACAGTTGGGAGTTACAAAACCTTTGAGGTATTAATGCACAGCAATTACCACCCACTGCCAAAAGTTACCAAAGATGTGGAGTTCTTTGGTACTGTGGAATTCATAAACTTGGCCTGAAAAGCAAATCTGAGCAAACTCACAGCTTTACTGTTCCAATAAATCACTTATCTGAGCAAAGCTTTTTCACAAAATCCTATTTAAAAAATCTCCATAACAGCATTCAACACAACGTGCCATGCTGCTAGTAATGCTCTTCCAGCTTATTGCACATACAGGCTATAAACTTCTTGGATCCTTGGAACTGAACTTCCCCCTCCATCTTTGTAAGTAGAGAGCAGAAAACGAGAAGGATTACTGATGAGTTAGGGTTGCAAATTAATTTTATGACTTTTTTCCCTACAGCTATTTCTTTTTAAGGTTCTTCAATAAAGAGTAACCTCAGAGACACCTTACACACTGTGGAGGTTCTAAAAGAGCTTAATAGATAGGAATTAGGTGTGCAGAGAGTTGGGCAGACTCAGAGCTCCCATTTGAGGAAATCGGGTATCATTCTCCTGTGTATCTTTGAAAGCATCCTGTAAGTGAACATCACAGCTTTCTTATAGGCAATTAATAAGGACAGAACATGACATTTCATGGTGCAGACTATCCCAGATCAAACCTTTCTAGGCAGTTCTTGTTTTATCTGCAAAAATCAGTTTCAAAGGCAAAATATTTAAGCCTTCTCTAGGCAATAATGATACTGTAGGTAATACGAATTTACACAACCTGCTTCTTCATCATGCTTGTAATTCCTACATACTTGTGCAAAATGGGACATGAAATTGCTACAAGTCTAATAAAAACCAAGTTAGCCAGTTTTTTAAGTAGTTTGGTGAAAATTGAGTCAAAATGCCATATGATAGGAATCTGTACAACTCATTTGTTCTACCGACAACCCTGAAAGGAATGCATAGAATTTATTTATTCTGTTTTCCAGTATGAACTGGCCAGGGCAACACTGACCAGAAAAACAACTGTAGTCATTTGTTAGAATTAGTAACTCAAGGCAAGAAAACTAAGACTAGATGCTTGTCTCAGGCTAAAAGACAATACTTCCTTCTCTTGCCTAAAGGGAGAGATAGAATTGTCAGGAAAAAGACAAAAATAAAGAGATGACAACATGCCCTTTTGAAATGCACTCACAGTAAAGCAAGTTAGAGTCACACAGGGAGCTCTGTACCAAAAAAGAAGGGAAGATGCGTAGCTGTATGTCCTGGCTTTGCCCCCAGGTCAGTAAGAGAACATATTTCATCTACTGTTTGCCTGTCTGAGAGTGATTTCTCTTATAAGCTTCCGAATGAAGATGAATTAGAGAGGGATGCTGAGTCTATGAGTCTGTGTTCCAACAATTTCTATTCTTCTGGTCCTTCATGTTTGTTCCAGTCAAAGCTCGCCAGTTCTGTCCCTTCACCAAATCCTGTGGCTTTCCTATACATATTTGTGTGTGTTTACACACACCGTCCATGGAGTACCAAAAGAAGCAATCCACTACTTCATTTAAAGCTAGTCCCAGCATGTGACATAAGCCACCAAACCATCAAATAAAGCTGTATTAATGAACTCCCCTGGGAAGTAAACTTGATGTGTTTACACAGATCAGTTAGACACTTGACAAGGCTTTTGCTCACTTGCTTTGAAACCTGGGTAAGGAAATGAATAGTTATCACAAGTACATTTCCCTATCTCACAGCCTCAGGAACCTGTATTTGCAGTGCTTCAGTCACACGTCTGAAAAGGTGGTGTTCAATAGACAAGGTTGCAGGTGGCAGAATGAAAGACCCGACAGTTGGTGGTTGGCTGTTGGGGTTTTTTTTTGGTTTTGGGGTTTTTTTCCCCCTTTAAAGATAAAAACTGTTATATTACATTTAAATTGTTGTGAAGATTCAAATCCATAGATCTTGTGTAATAAAAGCTAACTTAGCAAGAACTTTCACCTTTAAAGTAGTGTTTCTTTCCAAAGCTTCTTAACTTGTCTTTAGCAGTACCACTATAATAGTTTTCTCTTAGAAATCAAACTTACAGAGATAACAGTTATTGAAAAGATTATTCTGAAAGTCCATAAACTATCTTAAATATATCCATTGAAATCAGTTTGAGAAATCAAGAATATATAATTTTATTTCACTTGTAACTACAGGCACATCAGCACACTGCTTGTTGCAGGTACTAATGAATGACACAGGAACCACATCTGCGCATCTTGCATAAAGCTGTAAAAATTGTACACGTATCACTAGTACATGCTATATAACTGAAGAATTATATTCTTCTCCCCTCTGAAGTAAATTCAGACATTCAAATTTTAACTGCCAGAAAAGTACCTCTAGAACAACTTGGTTTTGGGGTTTTTTTCCTCCCCTTCCTCATTTTTACAAAATGGTTTACTTCTGGTTTGTCAGTGGTTCCTGCCATAGGAATCTTACCACAACCTAAATGAATCCTTCCTGACTAAGGAGGACGATCAGAAATAACCCCTCTGAACACGATCAAATAAAATGTTTCATTTGACACAAAGTAAACAAAATATTTTAATAGAAAAGGGAACCTAGAAAAATAATACAATCAGGTAGTCTGCAATACAAAGGATGGAGCTGCATGATAGTACTTCTTTTGATATGAGGCAGAAAAGATCATTTATCCAAGCAGATGTGATTCACAAGGAAGCAAAAAAAAGTGAAAGAAAGCAAGCACAGACAGCATAAGGCTGGACTGGAAAGACTTTAAGGCACAGCGTGGGAGGAGGTTGGAACAAAGTTCAAATCAGTAAAGGAAGAATATCCAGGGTACAATTTGTAGCAAGACAATGAATAAACAAACAAACAAACGGTAAAACATGTTATTATCAGCATCAAAAAGGTCCTCACAGCATCCATCCATACTCCCTCAAAGGCAGAACTTTAGATGTCGTTTATTCATTCCTGGCTACTAAACACAAAAACCTGCAGTATTTTCTCTGTTATTGACTTTTAGTATTATTTTTTTCCTTGAATTCAAACCATAGATGTATGCTTTGGAAAAAAGCTGTCAAAATACATCTCCTTAACTCATTATATACTGCATAAAGAAAAAAACCACACTCAGCTTTTGAAATTTCCATATGTTAAAACGTTCTTCTAGTCTAATCTGTCAAGCTGGATGAATGGAATTCAAACAGAGAAAATTAAGGTCATATTTGGGCAGATGCTAATTTAGATTTTTATTTCTCACTAATGTCCTTAGGTAGCGAGGGATTTTCTGCCTGACTTATAGCAATGAGAACCTTGGCACCCCCACCCCCAAAAATACAAAACACAACATGGCAGTACTTGGAGACTTAAAAGGTACTGTTAGTTTCTTTGACCCTGAACATATTTATAGAAAGGACTGCAACAGAGCTATGCTCAGCTGGAGCTTCCTGGTAATCTTTTGACCATTTGGAAATTCTGGCAACAGGATCAAAAAACCACAGATGACCTTTTATTCCAAAGGAGATTTTCCCTTAGTCATTAGCATCATGCAACTCAAGTACTATTCTGCTGAAAAGCTCTCTGGAATAAAAAACATCTCTTCCTTTACATTTACTGTGACTGGAGCCTAGTTTAATCTAGGGCCATTTTAGAAAGAGCATTTCCTTTCTTTAAAAAAACAAAACAAAACCCATGAGTGACGTGGATAAAAAAACGTTTTTTTATGGGTTTTATATTCATGGAGAAAAGTAATAGAATTTTAGTCTTGCATTAAAGGGGGAAAAAAATCATCAGCAATAGAGAGAATGTCACAGCCTGAATAAACTAACTGTAAATCACACCAAATACAACAGTACTTATTTCTTTAAACTCAACAAAATGAGAGTCTCTCAGTGAAAAAGAAATTTAACAGTTTCAGCCGCTCTGTATTGACCAAATAAAGACTAAAGTCTTTGAAAAAAAAAAAAGAACCCCAACTCCTCCACACCTTTGGGCATAATAAAGGCCTTATAGACCCACTTAGAAGCAGACAAGGCAGTATGCAAATTATTTACAAGTTTGCAATACGTATCCATGAGAGAAATATAATATATATATAAAGACTAATAAGAAGAAATCCAGCAACAGGTTTGTAAATGGCAACATAATACATATTTTCTCATAGGCATATGAATTCAGCATAGAGAATATTCACAGGCCATATCTGGAGCTAAGACAAACAGCATTACACCTTGTAGAGAGAGGGAGACCAGCTATTAGAGGGTCTGATACCACAGGCTAGAAGCAGCAATGGTTTAGACAAGTTTTTAAGTAAGATCACATATGTTCCACAAACTAGGGAAATGCAGCATATTTCATCTCCCATCTAGATGTAATCTTGATATCAAACACGTGTAGAGTAGATTGCTTAACTATGTGCATATTTACTTTGCTCTTTTTTTTTCAATTTGTATATTCTCCACAAAATACTTCAGGGTTGCTTTTCTGTCCTTCTACAAGTTATGCAGAAAAATCCTGCTAGATTGGTGCCATAGTTACAGAGGTACAAAGCCAAGTTCTGTATACAAATTTTCTCTACTTGTGTTTTTGTTTATCAGTAACGAGGAAATTCAAGGAGTGTATCTGGATTACAAATAAAGTTTAGTCAGATTTTTCACATCTGAGCAAGGCTAGGGTTACTACAGGATAATGCATTTAATGAGCTACAGGAAAGACAGAACATTTTTCAAAAGATGTTTTACAAAGTGGACAAAGGGATTTTCCAAAGCAAAGACATCAGTTGCCCTGAATACAATGATATCTGAAGAGATTCAGAAATGGAAGGATGTGTCCCTTTGTATTAGGAGTTTTTCCCCTCCTCCCTTTCCCATGAACACTAAGCAGTTTACCAAAGACCAGAAGAAACATATACCAGGCAATACAAATTCAAAACTAGTAGACGAGACCTCAAGATTCCAGTATATATTTAATTCTCCTTAAGAAAAAGAAGGTGCTTTCTGCTCCTTATAAAATTCAAGAAAATTTTGCTCCTAGATTTTATGAACCTAAACTATTCTTGGGTTAATTTTATTTGCTATTATGAGTATTTAAGATACTGATATAGCCACAAATGCTGTCTAATAATTTGCTATCACTGACACTATAGCTTAAAAACCGGTAAATTCACTGGCATTTGGAACACCCAAATGAATGTTAATTCCATCCCCCAAAACACCAAGAGCTGAGCTATCTGAAGAGGAAAGGAGTCTGGAGGGGAATTTTTTTCCCTTTTATCCAGTCAGACACAGCCGTAGTGGCAGAATTTAGCAGACAATACTTCCAATCGTGAGGAAAGGCAATTCACCTTGGAGGCCTCAACATTTTACAGAAGTGTCCACTGTCAGGAAACAAAGGACACCGCCCCCTCTTTAGGTATCAACTCTGTCATTTATTTCCTACACATCAGTGCCATTTATCTGTAGACACTAATGCAACCCATCAACGGAAATAGGCCCTATTAACCTTGTATCCCTCTGCCAATTTGTTAAATTCCTAAGTTTAATGATTCATATTAGAAGTTAAAGCACTGTTGTGGTTTGGGCTGGATTGGCCCAAGCAGGCTGAGTGACAGAGCAAAAGAGAGAAACGAGTTTAGTAGAATGAAAGTACCATGACAACGATACTTCCAATTCTGCTTTCCGGACATCCTGGACTCCATCCATGCCTAATGTACCTGGGCTTTCTCCAATGATGGAAAGCGGAGCAGAAGTTACTCTCATGCCTCAGCCCAGAAGAATGACACGTGCCTCCATTTTTCTCATGCAACACATCCTGTTGTTATTCACCGGAGATTGCTCATCGGTGTAGTATATTATATAAGACCATGAAAGCAGGAACAGAAGCAATTCTTCATACATTTTGCACATGTAATTTGGAAAGCAAAACAAGCTGAAAGAGCTGGAAATGAGGCAAGATGTTTGAAACAGAGCCCTTTGGGGAATTTTACTCTCCCAACAGCTTTTTTGTCTACTTTTTTATGCATCCTGCCATTA
The DNA here is from genome assembly GCA_013398295.1 of Chionis minor. NCBI lineage: Eukaryota > Metazoa > Chordata > Aves > Charadriiformes > Chionidae > Chionis > Chionis minor. The sequence goes on along the minus strand of VZSF01003137.1, from coordinate 446,377 downwards.
AGTGTTGCACAACCGGACAATCTGAATACTTTTCCTGTCATCCTAGCTCTCATTATTCCTTTCTCATATTCAAGTAAAATGCGTTTGCGTCTGAAACATTTAAAGAAGAGACTGAATTTGGGATTTCTCTGTTTGAAGACAACAAGCTGAAACACCTTTCCTGAGCTGAACTGGAATTCACCAGCACTGTGATGGCAAGATAGATTGGGTAAAACATAACAAAGTTATAATAAGCAATGGGCCAGAAACATATTGGCCCAGTCATTTTGGGTTCTCCCACAAGAACCAAACAGCCCATTGTCCTGTGATGCTGCAGGCTACAATTAGTTACCTGAAATCCATTTATTCTGTCATATTTTTGAGACTTGATAGAGACAAACTATCCCAATGCTGTTACACAGTACTATTTGATTTTGGAGTTGGGGTTTCTTTTTTGTGATTTTGCTGCTCTGAAAACATATCCACTCACCAAGCAGTGTTGGTTACAGAGACTCACAAATAGAAATTACACTAGTTGTATACAAAACCACTTTGTAAAAATTTTGCGTTCACCTTTTACCTCAACCACTCTTCTTTCCTGTTATAATTTATGGAGCTTGGCACACAGAACTTAATTTGCTGAGTCTCGATGTATTATTTTATTTCCTTATCTGCTAGACAACTTCCCACAGTTTAAGACAATAGAATAACCAAGCTCTGCTAGAGAAAATATTGCATATTCTTACTCTTAAAGTAACTTTTAGAGCCTGCCATTTATGGCAGGGCAAAGTTGAGGATTTTCCTTCTTTATATTTCTGAGGAGTTGATATACACTTCAGTGCTAAACTTCAAGAAAATTCAACTAATGGGTACCATTTCTTCTTCTCAGCTCTGTGCCTCACAAATTACTAGTGGTGAATAGGCAAAAATTTAGAAAAATGGAGAAAAAAGGGATGATGTGAAAAAAGAGTTTTTGTTCAGTAAATCATTACTACTACAAAAAGACTGCTTATGTGCATGAGGGCAATCCTCATTTCTACAAAATTAAAAATGTTGAGCAGCTTCCATGATGTTTCTGTCTTCTTGCTCTGGCTTTATATGCTGCTTGCAAACAACTTTTAACTTCCCAGCAAGGCTTACATTATTTCAGTAAGTTTATAAAAGAAAACATTTGCCATTAGTATATGTTAGTTCCTTAGTATACAGGTGAGATACATGGCACTTAACTAAACTGACACGTAGTTGCTTCACTAGTGCGTACCGCGGCCTGGAAGAACAACATGTGCTTGGGTTTTTCTCATGTGTTATCATCTTGCAGTTATTTATTGCAGCTTGCTTATCTCTGTAGCATGTAGCATTAACAAGCTTATGGATTTGGTCCATTAAAAATGTTTGATCTATTCTTCTACATTATATCAACAAGGAGACACAGATTTAAAATCTGGTGCTAGAAATGCAAACTAAATCATACATTTCAGCCAAATTAAAAGGTGAACACCCACTGTAGGACCTGTAAATTTGTAGAGGTGCAGCACATGCTTAACATGTAATCTTTACTTGTTCTAATAGACCTCAAACACTAAAAGCTCTGCAGTATGCATAGTACCCACTTAGTATTTGCGCCATTTAATTTTGCTCTAATAGAAGTCAATTAGCATTTTCCCAGTTGTTTTCAGTGTAGCAAGGGCAGACTTTCAATCAATTGCCCTAAGGAAATCTATTCTATATATTTCTACTTATAGACTTACAGTCTTAAATCTTCGATGTCACACCTCACATAAACCTCAAATTTGAGTAGCTGTATGGGCACTAACAGTAGGTTGCACAGTAAATGAGTTATGTGGGAGTTCAATTGTAACTATAAACAAGCAAGGTCACTAATGAGCTGAGGACAGAAAACAGAACTGCTGGCTGCCTTTCAAGTTTATAAGAATATTCAAATGGGTATGTTATACTTGAGACCAGAGAACCAGATTAGTGTAATAATGAACTCATTGTTTATTTGAAAGTTGTTAGAAATTTCAAGGATAATATCCTGAATGCAGGAAATTAGAAGCTGTGTCCATTCTGTGATCCAGTATTTATCACAGCAAGAGACACAGAAGCTGTCGCTGAGGTCACAATTAGACATACAAATGTGAAGAGACAACCATATCAACACAAAGAACGACCACACATTAAAACCTATTGCAAATGCATCAGAAACACAATGTCATGTTAATCCATGTGTAAGAAAATGACTTTGATGCCCAGAAGTTGTCTTTGCCACCAAGGGGAATTGCAAATGGTGTCCTGATGACATTTGTTTCTGTAAAAAGAAAAATCAGAGGGGACCAAGGCACATGCTCTCTACTGGGATAAGTTCAGAAGGGGGAGGGAAAAAAAAGAAAAAGCAATTATATAAGCAAAAAATGTTTTGACAGATTAGTACCATTTCTCTATATCCTGAAGCAGTAATTTGAAACAAAACCTCCAAATTATTTTTGCCAGATCTACTAGCTAGTAGGAGGCTATGGAACACGTACGCATGACCTTCAGCCTCAGATTTCAGGCAGACAGAAGAGCAGGGGTAGACAGACATAATGCAGAAGAGGCAGCTGTTGCCCAAACCAACCTTAGTAAGTCAATAGAAAATAAATACATATTTATTCCTCTTAATTTTTTAGTATAAGCCTGCTCAAAAAAAAGGTAAGTGATCAGAGATCTCTACGGAGATCAGAACTTTGTATTCCTTTATGGAATAGTTCGCTAAGTCAGTGTATTCCAGTGTGCCTTTTCAAAGGGACACATATAACACTGGCTTCCAGGAAATGAGAAAGCGTTCTTAAAGAAAGCATAAGAGAGAAGATATTCTGTCCCAATTACCTTCCTCTGCGATCAACAAACGTGAATCAACTTCTAATTTCCTTTGTGAATCTGACTGGGCCATACGGTTCAGTCAAGCGTATCACAAAACCCACTTTATGTTAAATACTCTTCTACACACAGTACAGATCTGCCCTCTCATCCTTTGCACCATGGGATCTATTTGGAGCAATGTTATTCATGAAGTCCACCCTTATTTAATATAAGCAGCAATGTGGCCATTGCTATCAGTAACATACTCTTTGACAGTACAAATATACTTTTGAAGTTCTATCGGCACTTACAGAACTGACATATAAACCTTTGCGATTTTTTTATTCATAGTGTTATTAAATAAATAGCTCAATAAATAGACAACCAACAGATCAATCAGGGCTTACAGCAGTAAAACAGATAGAGAGCATAAATGAATCTATTCTTTAAACTTGACTTTAATATTCCTGCTTATTAATTTCTTTTAGGAGTTCTCCTTTACCATAAAGGTAAAACTGGGGGATTCAAAACACATTAGCATTTGACCTGTACTCGAAATAAGATCATTAAGAATTTAAACTACTAATGTTAAAGTGATCCTAAAATTACATTACTATTGAAATAGCGTTATGTATTTCATTAGATTAGCAGTTCCAAATATTGCTCGCTTTTAAATAGTCTTAATGAGTCCATCATTTCATATAAGTGCTTCAGGTATCACTGAAAATCTAGTGCTACTGTATGTTTTATGCTAAGGCTAGTAATGTATGTCTGTTGATTCAGAGTCCAAATCTAAACATAAATGGTTGAACTGAAAAATTACTCTTTTTTTTTAAAAAAAAAAAAAAAAATCACTGAAAGCAGGTGAATTTCTTTTTTTATTTCTTTAAAGTAAGTCATCTGATTTAATGTTTTGTTATTTCAAAATAATTTTATCCAAGCCATTTCTTTCTGGTCAAGAAATCATAAGTAAAAAAAAATCATTCAATATTTACAAACCAACCTAAGTATTACCACTTCCCCAAAAATAGAATTGTGTAAGGAGGAGAGTATTTTGAAACCCTTTTGTACTATGCTGGCAACATATTCAGATGCACCCACACGCAGACACGTACAGCACAGACTGTTCACAGCATGAGGCATGTTACTCAGCAGACAGCACTCCTCACCGTTTGCATGCTTTAATCACGGAGGTAATCTGTCCTTCAGGACCAATCTCAAACTTGACTGAAAAATGTTAGGCAGCACACTGTGGGCTTGACTTCCACAGCGGAGGTGTATGGCGCTGCATATGTAAGCTTCAGTTAAAAAGATGATGATTGAAGTTGAGGAACTTGATCTTGCACTAGGTGAAAGTGCTGCTGACAATTAACACAGCCTAGGAGGGGATGGGGAGCACCCAGGCATAAAGACACAATAAGAAACACATGCCTGGGGAAGATTCTTAATTTTATGAAAGTAAAAGCCCAAAAGCTTTGAATTTAAAGTTTCTTTGTAAAATTTAAAGTTTTATATAAAAGATATTATATCTGTCATGCAGGTCTAGAAATATCTGAGGTGCATGCCCTTGTGCCTGTAGGGTCTTATAAAACTTGACATTTAAAAATCGGTACTAAAGTATGTAAAATTATTTGCCGCTTAACTAAACTCAAGATTTAAAGGTGCTATTGATTTAAAGGTGTTATGCATTCTACTTAGCTTTGCCTCTTCATTTGAGTTTCTTGTGTTATCCTCATTCACTGAACAGTTTTTGAGTTAGTGCAATGACAGCTGAGCAGTACCTTTCAAATACCCAACTACTGTGCCCTCTTTATTGGTTTGTTTCTGTGACTGCTAATGGTCAAGTTTTTCACGAGTGGATACTTTTGCATCACTGCAGCACGATTTGTATTGCTACTCTCAGTGTATCCACACAATGCCTTCAACTGCCATGGAGCAATACACTAAGGGGCTCACATGAATTTTATCCTCAATGGGCTTCAGCTTACAAAAGTACTTTTGTTATTTTGACATTTGAAAACATTTTAAATGTTCATAATGGGTTCTATTTATCAGCTTTATAATATGGAGATTGTTTATAATTCCAAGGCGCAGTCATAGGAGACGGAGATTAGTCTGCTGTGTTCACTGACAAGATAGATCATCCCCCCGTAGCACAGCACAGACCATGAACCAAGTAAATTATTGGAGTTTATCTAAGTGCTACTTACTCTACTTGACTGATTTTGTTTTGTCTGTCTTAATTGTAGAAAGACAGCTTCAACTCTTCCCAACTTGTGCAGTTTGAAGAAGTTACCTGAAGTTTCTGCCATTATGAATCCTTCTCCAGTTCTTCCTACTATTGTGATAATCCAGACTTCTGTACAAAATACCAGTGCTACTTTCCATGTTTTCTTTATTATTATTAATAATTCTGGACTCGTTCTAGATTTCCAAATAGCAAGTACAGCCAACTGCATTCCGTGATGATAAAATGTTTTATTTTAGTAATCCATACACAACTTTACCTGATGCTAGATGACAGCTTAAGGCGTACACAGAATTTTATCCTAAAATCCCTTGGGAAGCAACGCCACCTTAGGTTACAGCTACCTATCACTGAACCGTACTTCTTAACCAGAACATGCAATACACCTTCCTGATGGAGACAAAGCTTTTGCTTAGTCATGGACTCAAAAGAGCATACTTTCATTTGAGTTCTCTTTCAGGATCACCTGTAACTGGCTCAAGTTCAGCACAATTTTTAAGAGGTCAGGTTCAGTTCCAATTCAGGAAGAAAAAAACAACTTTTTGAACCAGTCCACAGTTCAAGGTTGTGCTCAAGAGAGATGAAGTTATGAGTCTAGGTTATAGTTCAACTGAAGCAAAATACTAGTAAGGAAACTAGTTTTTGGCTGGGTTCAGTTTGCCTCTGTGGCTTAGGTATGAAACAATGTGAAGCTCCAGAGGCAAACATTACCTATCCAACCAGCATTCCCAGTTCAGTTACAGTCATTGAAGCAATTACATTTTAGGTTGCCAGAGAAGAGCTGAGAAATCTCAGTGAGTGGCACTCATCCCTCAGTGGTTTTTTTGTGGGGGGGTAAAAAGCTGGGACAAGGGATGTAACCATAGCTGTAGGGAGACCTTTTGAAATTAGCTACCATAACCACAGATCACTGTAGCTCACCTCCTGAGAGGCGAAGATAAACAGGCAGAGTTAACCTCTTTATTCTCGTGCTTTCCAACCGAGACCCCGACTGTAAGACATCATCATAAAAAAGTCTCAATGTCTGAGACGGAGGGAAAGATGTGGTTGGTTCTGCTACATTACTATTTTACACTTGGAATAAACAAAGTGTACTTGTATACTTAAAATGTATGTGTTTCTCCCCAGTTTGGTGATGCTATGTTCTCAGGCCTTTCAAAGATTAGGAACTTTAAATAGAAATGACCTTTCTGATGACTTGTTCGCTGAAAGCTTTTGCATAAAAACACTGTACACTTGCAGTTAGACACATACTAACACTTTTTTAAGAAATTCAAATGTTTACTGTAACAGAGATACTTATACATGGAGGAGGATGACATTTAGCAAACCAGCTTTATCAAAGAAAGAACTGGTAAACCGGAGACACCCAAAACAGTAGCACTATGTGATGCTTGGTACCAAGTAAGACAAATAGGTGTGTAACCAGAGAATCTGTTTCTAAGAACTACTACTCTGTGGTTCTTCAGAGAAGTTACTTCAAGTTAGTCAACAGAAATACCTTTATCAACAAGAGGGACATTAGAAACTAACTACTAGGCAAAGAAAAGAATAAACAGACTAATTAATTATATCTAGACAACCATGATGTTTAAGATTAGCATTTCAGCTCTTGTTTTGTGGCAACACCTATAAGCACTCTAGATACCTGTTTAAAAGCACGACTTACTTGTTCCAGCCCTTCTCTCTTTTGTGTAAAGCATCACATCTGGTATGTGGTCTATTTTATTATAGCTTACACATGCACAAACTGTCTGCCAGCAAAATCTAACAATATAGGAAGACATTTAGGCAAAAAGCCTATACTTCTGAGATAAATAACACCGTATCTTTATGTAAAATACTAAAAAAACCCCAGAAGCTGAAATTCCCTGTGATTATTTTAATAACTGATGGACTTCTGATTGGGGATCTTCAATAACAGGAGAAACTCTGGGAAATCATTTGCTCACCATGAAGAATTTTTTCCCTCTTAAGACTAAAATAAAGTGTACTAAAATTGATAGACATTTTAAAAATCATCAGGAATAGAAGAATGTAAAAAGATATTGACAAGGCCATCTGAACCATGCTCAGAAGCCCTGATTCTACTGATAGGCCCTGATGGTCCTGTGGAGAATGGCCAAGTTTAACAGGTTTCTGTGAATACACCAAGTTTCTGTTTAGCCAGAGGACTGGAAGAGGCCAGAACTATTTCTGCATAACCTGACAAGGATCTCATTCCTGAGATAATTTTATCATAAAACTTAATGATAGCTGGAAAGTTATGTCACTTCTTCACTCAAACCCAGTGTCAGAGAACAACAGTGTCAGAGAACTGCCTGCATAACAGCCCGTGCATCTCGAGAGTAAGGCATTGAATTATTCATTCAAGACTGGTTGAAAAATCTCCTAACTCTTGCTGAATTTGTGCTGTGTAACCACATGCTATCACATCCTAGACAAGAGAATTTCGCAGAAATAGTCAAAAAGAAACTTCTTCTCTCGTGATTGCTTTATATCCTCATCAAGATACTTTACATACCAAATAAAAGAAACTTTGTAGATTGTTTCTTTCTCAATTTAGTAAAAATTTGCTTTGGTGAAATAAAGCTACTAAACAACACTCCACTCTACATACTTTATCCGTATACAATTTTTTTAAAATGCAAATGTCTATTACATGTCTAGAAGAAGAAATCAAGGGGAAAACTAAAAATAAGAAAGTAACACTTCAGAAATCTACAGTTCTTAAATGTCTGAAGAAGTATATTTCTTTAAAAATGCAAGAAGTGTTCATGTGGCTGGAGAAGACCGACCCTTAGTAGTTCTGGTATGCTTATGGTAAGTTATACTCAACAGCCCAATTCAGTAGCGTAAACCCACAAATTTTAATTCTGGAGATAATGTTGGTAAATATAGTACTACAAAATATTTCATGTTTGTACAGGACAACAGAGCCTATACCTAGCAAAACCTCTAAGACCTGACAAAGATCTGGCAAAAGCTAGGTTTACAGTATTCAGCTTCAACTAAAAAGTGGTTGCTAATATAATCCTAGTAGCCACAACAGCACTGGACTTTGAGGCATAGTTTTGTAACCACCTATTAGTGTACTGCCGTAAAGATATTATATTTTATTTTCTCATAGGCTACATTTATATTCAAGGATAGGAATCTCCAAAGTGCCATTTAAAGGCAATATGCCCATGAACACAACTAAATATCTAAGTATGCATTCGCCAATTTCTAGCCAGTCTTCTGTCCAAATTAATAAAAAATGCACAGATGCTGTCTTTTTTTTCCCTTCATCTCTCCAGATGTCATCACAAACCAGCCTGCTTGTACAGGGAATTTCCCACTGTTGTGTTATTCTAAGAATCATCTTTTATTTGCAAAATGCTGATAACTGAAGTGGTCAAAATCACCCAGGGAAGAATAAAGGGGTGCATTATGAAAATTTCTGGGGAAGCTGCCTCTCATACACAGTGTCTGTTCAAAGACACATGCATCTGGCAGGCTCAATGTATTGTCACAATTAAATGCAAGATGATCCCTCTTTTCAAGATCGTAAAGATCACAGCAAATAGCCTTTATTAGGGCTCAGAATTTAAATTTCAATGTGAACTTAAACACAAACTCAAGCATTTAAAATTTGACTAATCACAAAATTCATACCCAATTATTGAGAAATACACCAAGTTAAAAATCAAAATGCTACATACTAGAACATAAACCGTGGATATCCCTGATTTATCCATGCATACAAGACACCATCATATTTTGAATTCTTATCTTTCATGTTTGAAAAGAACACAACAAAGGCCAAAAACCATATTTGATTTTAAACTTCTGAACAAACCTTGAAATGATTTAAAAATTATCTGTCAAAATTTGGAAAGGTTACTCAATGCAAAGCACAAGCTATTTCCTCTTTTGTTCATAGAGTGGAAAAAATAATTTAACATGGCAGTTCCCGTTCCTTATCAAGCATTTGTTCAATACGGCCACTAGCAAGTAAGAGGACAAAGGTTTCCCATAAAAGCACTGGAGAAGGCCCATGAAAACAGGCAAAGGAAACCAACAGTAAATAGGTTTCTAAGGAAGGAAATGATGGAGGAAATCCCTATTATATTACACACTACAATTAACTGTGACAGAGAGCAGATACATTAGGCCAAGCAAACAACAAAGTTCAGCTGTCTTTGAAATGCACTACATTATATGTGTAAATGTATCGGTTTCCTACCTACACTACTTTTTATCTATTTGGAAAGATTATCAATCTATTTTTCAAAACCTTATGAACAAGAGCAACAGAATACTCTTTGAAAAGAAAATACACATATGCACCTGTGCTTCTGCTGTTGTAAGAGACCTACAGTTAGGCAGAGACATATGGGCTAACTGCGTATTTTGATTACGAAAAGTCTTCATAAACCACAGCAGCAGTTTGGCCATACTGTCATTGCTATGGATACAGTGGAAGCTAATAAAACAGGAAATAAGAAAGAGGTGAAAGCAACAGTGGAAAACAATAGGGAAAGTTTCTGGCACTCGCACTGCTAAAGCACTGTAAACTAGGTTTTAAAATTTATTATATACAATGTGGAACTGATTTAATGAAAACCAAAATAAAAGGTTGGACCACTCCAAATACTAATGATTACAGAAGTTACCATGTCCACTGCTCTATTCTTACTCCGGTTAGCAAAACTTCAGAACTAAGCATTACATATATGGACATTGGATTGTTTCACACTCCTCTGTCCCATCACCTCCAGTATATTGTCCATGTGAGAATAAAATGAAGATCAACTTTACAACCCAGAGAACTGAAAAAACCACAAAACAACCGAAACAAACCTCATCCCACTACCACACACACTTGTAACACATCTCTGAGAACTGCAACTAAAGCCTGTGTAATATGAAGTAAGCAGAGGAGAGTACTCCACAGGAGGCGGTATGAGACTGTCTCCAGCCTCGGTATGGCATTATCACTGTCAGCATTGCTGTAAGTCTTCCTCCAGTCTCCTGTGGAAACCCAGGAGGGCAGGTAGGCCTTGCTAACCTCCCACAAAGAAGTGGCTTCAATAAAAGTTCTCTTAACATATGTACTTTCAACTCTGACAATATTAGCAACAAATGGAATAAAAAAGCCAAGTCCTGATCAAATTATATCCTGCTGACTTTCACGGAAAAAAGGTACTAGGAAGGGTGAAGAAGGCACAAGATACTATACTGACTTTGGCATTGAACTAGGCCTCCCACAACCATGCCTATGAAAAAGAGCAGGTATCTTCATTTTAAATCTGAGAAATGCATTTTATTGCAAAGATGTGAAGCAAGTGAATACAACAATCAGTTGTAGATCCAATTAACAAGTTCTGATTAACATGCAAGCCCTAGGAATGCGAATGCTTCTCACAAATGGGATTTGATGAAGGTAGTTTGAGTATATAGATGGTGTTTTCTCTCACTTCAATATGAAATTGTATCCCTTTAAAAAAAACCCCACAACCTAGAACAAAACTTCACTCTTTATCTATTTTGTAAATATGAAGCATATAAATTACATATGAAATACACACATAAAATGTATACATATGCACATACACACACACATACACATTTCCCTTTGAAAGATCAATTTCTAATCAAAAGGACCAAAATACAAATCTTAGATAAAAGGTACTTTCTGAGTAGATTCTTTGGAATCAGGATACTTGTGTAAGTCATGAGCAATATCTTAATATCTTCCCCTTTCAACTTATTACTAGGGTCAATACAATCACCAAATTTCCATAAAAAACAGAGGAGCAAACCACATTTATTTCAAGCTTATTTAGATGTGCAATGCACAAATAGCCATGTAGAGCGCATCCATAAAATCTCATTCTACAATTAAAAAAAAAGTATTTAAGCTCATAAGTACTCAGGTTTAAAATATATAAATATAAACATATAGACAAGCACACAAATTTAAAAACAATTTCAGACAAGTTGTTGCAATATTTTTTGTATGTAAATGTTACGCTGTCAACAGACAAAAAGCATCATTGCACATCGAACATGGTGACAATATTGAAAATCACAAGTGATTTATACTGTTATATCATGAATTATATACCAAAAGACATATTTTAAGCATATATTCGAAGAAGGTCATGACCTTACACAAAGGCTGCCTATACATAGGTAACATTCACAAAAACAATTTGGAATTTAAAATCAAGACTTGATTATTTCTATATCTCTTTCTTTAGTTGCAAAATCACTCTACCAAGCCTGCAGGGATAGACCCCAGGTATTTTGGACAGGAGTGAGAAGTTCCATATTAGCACTGCTTTGCGAGCTTCAGATTTCTGCCCAGCACTGCGATGTGCCGCACCACCATACCAACCTACATGGCATTATTTCAGAACTGTGTATCACACTGTACTGTATTTGTCGTTACATACCCTCAGAAACTTACTGAAAAAATACTGGATTCTCCATCTTTATGGAGAAGGGCACTACTTTTAGGCCAGGAAGAAAAGGGGACAATCCAGTACTCCCATGGTATTCAGAAAAAGGAAGACTACCTTTTGACCACACCACTCTGCATTCCCAGATGGGATCAGAATGGGGTGCTGGAAGCACAAAGTCCTTTGTAGTCGGTGCTCTGCTTCTAATGTGTCTAAGTTTGAGAGGTGACAAAGTACTACCAAAGTTTGTGTCACTGGATGTTCATCCTGGTGCCACTAAGTCTTCAGACAGCTCCGTCTCACCTTCTGGAACATGGAATATCGCTACTTGAACAGCGCTCACAGTGAATACCTTTGCTCATAACAAATTCTTCGCTCCCAGCAGTAAGTCTTTTAAGTAATGAACTGTACCAAGCAGCATACATACATCAGGCTTGAATTTCACACCTAAAACCTCTCTATTGTATTTTAAAATCTTGCCAGGCAAGATTCAATGGAAACCGTACAACCTCACTGTAACTCCACTGCACAAGGCTTTATATATTTTTATATATGGTACATTGCACACTTATTATATTTAACAATGGGCTCCAGGAGACTGCCAGTATTGCACAGCTTAAGGTCATAGTGTCACAAAAGCTCATAATACAATTTATACCCACCTTATTCTAGCATATACTTTTCCTGCAGTGGAAAGAGGAGGCTATATCTCCACAGAGAGAAGTGAGGATTTGCAAAAGTTACAGGGTGGAGTTTCAGAACCTTCATTTCTTCTTTTCATTGCAGCTGACCTTTAAAGACAATTCCCTGTCAAGTTTTGTCATGCTTGAAAGACATATAATTTTGAGTCCTCATGATTAATATGTAAAAGGGTTTAAACACCATTTTGTTAATATGAATGGAATTCGTTTCATTACTGCCATGAAACTGTCTTTGCTGCAACATGATGATAACATTTCAAATTCTGTGGGTTTTCTTTCCCCCAGCAATGTGGAAGAACAATGGAGGGAAAAAGAAGGGCAGCAAAAGAGTATTTAAGCAATAAACATTCTTCAGAGTCATTGATTCAATAAAATATAACAGCTGCTAAAGGATGTAACTTGCACTAGATTTTATCACTTTTCTTCAATGTAATGAGCGCACTGGTTTTAGCATTTTTACAATATTTAATTCTCCTGCCATATAATTTTCCTGGCATCAAAATGGGATTTTTTTTTTTTTTCTGCAGAGCCTTTCAGTGAAGTTAATTCATTTTGATGGAAGTTTAAGAGAAATATATGTATCAAGCACTCTGTATGAAGAGTCTCCAGGACAGTAAAATAACTTGGTTTTATTACATGTAGTTTTCACAAAATACTAGAGGAAAAAAGGTGTTTGTTGTCTTTAGCTCTCACCTGCCTGTTTCCATCTCACACAAAATTAGCAGGAAAAGAGGATAAATGTTATTTTTTTTACAAGATTTAGTGCCAATTAGCCTATTCAGTCTGAGAAGTTTACTATGTGGAAATGTACCCAAAGAGGGACAAAAATGCCAAGAACAGAATTCCCTAATAAATATCCTGGCAGATTTCAGAAAGTGAAATATTTAATACATTCCAGGGATTCTTTTTAAAGAATTTACTATTTTAGTTCCCTATTAACATTTCAGTTCAAATCAGGAGCTTGCTTTAGAAGGGAATTTCCCAAAGGCCCCATCTTGCCATGCTTTGGTTGACATCACAGAGTGATTTCAAAACCAGTGTCAAAACCAAGTTTTGTTTCATACTGCCACTTACAACCCCTCCAAATTACTTTGTCATTTCCTCTGTGTCTTGTCTCACATTAATTATTTTACAGTTTGTTTCCTTTACCAGCAGCAAAAGAATTGCAGCGACTGAGACTCAGGACTGCCCTACAAACATTGACAGCAGGAGGTCTAGAACAACTTCTAATTCCAGAAAGCTACATAACACTAATAGTTCAGGTGACCCATTTTTCACTAGCGTAATCTCAAAGGATACAAAACTAAACTGTCATTTCAAAAAGAATTTTCATTTTAAAGCCATTTCTTTTTTCATTACAATCTACTTTTTCTAATTTATTAATTTATTCTAATGAAGGAGGACCAGAGGGAATGAGAAAGAATAAAACCACTGCAAATACTGGTCTTCTAGTAAAACACAGTGGTTTTTAAAGCCACATTATTTCAAAAGAAAAGCTGGTTTTCATCTGCGTGTCAGAGCACTCACCCTCTAATCCTAAAATGTACAGCCTGATGAGGAAGGCACCTACACAGCACGTCCCAGGGATGGTGTGTGATGGCCCACAACATTCTGAACATAGACAATCTGTATCACATTAAATGGTCCCTTTTCTGCCCATCTGCAGCCACCACAGCCCCTCATGGGCTGAGGCAGGTTAAGAAAAGATTACTTAAAACACACAGCAGCAATAAATTTTGTCCTACTTTGCTTTATTTAGCCCTAAAGAGCAAATCAAAGATCACAATGTGAAAATAATACTGCAAATAAACCAAGGCAGATGGCAAGATTTAGAATTACAAGAATGCTTGAAGGGGATGGAGAAGAAATAATAGGAAATAACTTATCCTTCAGTAAGGCAAAATTTGCCATGATTTTAGTAAGGTTCTGATTCAGGAAAGCATTTAATCATATACATTTCTTCAAGCACACACAAGTTATGCTGAATTAAGGGTTCCATCTCTGCAGTGAGGAAGATATCCTTCAATCACAGGGTAAGGGTGAAGATACAAAAAGAATTAATGTCATGTAATCTCTTTGTAAAAATTGCTAAAATTTGTAATGGTTTTACAAATCCTATGATTTCACAGCATTGCTACCTTTCATAGACTTACGAGATGCTCAGCTTTTCAACTATCAACCTGAAGAAGGTTATTCTCACATTCCAAAAAATAATACCATGAGCATCAACACGCTTCTACAATATAGGGAAGAGATTATCCTTATAGAACTTGCTGACAGGCATATACTTCAGTCAATGTTTTCTGAACTACTCTAACCAGGTCATTTCAGCCTATTGCAGTCCTTCTCCCATTCTGTTTCAGGCCACCATATGATGTGAGGAGAGGTCAGAACGAAAGTGACACCACTGTAGGAGAGGAAATGGTATCCAGCACGGACCTGTTTGGAGAGTGACGCTGATAAGAACAGCAAAGGCACTTAAAGGGAATTCACCACTGTCAGCACCCTGGTGCATAGTGTCCAAGGGAAGAAAACAGCAGCACGGCACAGCCCCAAGCAGAGGACAGCTGGAAGCCTGTGAAGCAGAAAGGCGAAGCCTACCAAGAAGCTGCATTGTTGGAAGTAAAAAGGTGTTGATGAAGGATTCTTCCTGACCTCCACTAAGAAAGGGTTTCCCCTCCTTTCTTAAGCATGTAGATCCTAAGTAGCAACTCAAATTCCCCAAATGCATGGGCATATATAGTTACTGCACCAACAGTTCAAAAATCCAAACATCTCCAAAATTGGACTAAGACTAATCAAATCTTTAAATCCAGTGCTATTACCTGCTGTGGCACATATGATATGTCAGATACCAAGGGTTTGGCTCTGACAGAGGCAGAACTCTGCTGTAGTGTGCAGAAGAGGATTCCCTAGGTAGGAAAGCAACAGTCTCAACTGCCTGCAGCTCTCCAGCTCACCCACTGAGAAGCACAGACAGTGATATAAGGTATTACTGCACAGAAAGTGCGTGTGCCCCAGCCTGGACTGAATAATCACGGCACAGATTGCCGACTATGCTGTACGTGCCGTTCCCTTAAATCACCCTCACATTAAACAGAACGAGTGGGAAGGAAAATCTCCACTGAAATCCATGAAAAGGCTTCCTGCCATTCGGTCCATCATGCTGAAGGGACAGTTAAGCTCCAGATTTGTATGTTAGATATTTTTATTTTACAAAGCTGATCTTTAATTAGTGTGATAGACCAGCCACAGTGAGGGATGCTAGAATGACTAGTAAAGTGTCCCTATCCAAAATAAACTCATATCAAAAAAAGAACAGATGGCTTAATAGAAGAAGCTATTATGCAGCACAAGGACTTTCCACAATATAGTAATTATTCTCTTTACTACTGGAATTATTAATTTCCTGGGATAAAGCATAAAGGTTGTCCCAAAGTGAAGTTCTATGAAATAGCCTATTAACTTTCACACAGAGGTGAAAACACTTCACCAGGAAACAACTACTTTTTTAACCATTAACTTGCCTTCTTATCCTCTTTCATTTTATTCATTAGATCTGACTGAAAAATCTGAATACAGATCCTAGGAACTCTGTTGTGTTTGTTTTAGAGATAAGTAAAGTATTTTCTCACACTATTATGAGATCTGAACAATGCCATCATACACACAGTAACACCCAAATCTGCCAGGAAGCCTAAGAAACTCTTCAGGTGTTCGTCATGTGAGCACCTGGCAGCTCCTCCATGTTGCATGAACCTGGCAAGACCCTCTCTCAAATGTTTCCATTGAAACTTTTGGTTGATCCCATATTTACAGAACATTAACAGTATAAAATTAGGTGAGCAACTCCTAGGCATCCATTTCATTTTTCCATTTAAGCTTCTCTAAAAAAGACTGAAACAAAGAACAAAAAAGGAGAATATCTTCTTTCTCATACACCTCTATGTCCAAATGTATCCAGTGACAAGCAATATTAACTGTACTCCAGTTTCCACTTTCACAGCTGCTGTGGAATTAAAAGATCCCATGAAGACGCAAATAATCATCATCTATCACTCAAAGCTAAATCTAAAAATGACCGTATTTGCAGCAGGTGCAACTAAATAAATTCCAGTAGACCGATGCTGTAAACTACTTGCCATCTTTTAACTTTTCATCTGGAAAATCTGTATGTGCCTAGAACTATCTGTTGTATCACTGTGTGCTGCCTATTAAAACATGAATTAACCTGTGAGAGCGTGCTATAGGAATAAGGAGTCTGACATTGCAAACTTCTCCTTGTCTTGTAGAGGGATGAAATGGAGACCAAAAAGATGCCTGGGGGTGTGAGGGATGACAACCCACACCCAAAAACCAAAGATGGGGGAGGAAGAAAAGAATCATCATATTAGTAGGGAACATAAGTAATTCAGTCTCAAATTTCACCTCTGTTTGATTAAGATGAGAAACTTTGAACTCAGTCTCCTGCACTCCAAGTGAAATCTCTCAGCACTGGGCTCAATATAATTTTCTTTTTTCTATAAATTCTGCTGCTGAAGATGTTTTTATTTGGTTAATTCAGAAGAGAAAGATAAAAATGCTCTACAGTACACTGGTGAGGCCACTTACTTGGGATAGAGGAAGGAAAGGTTCAATTTCCTGTTCCAATAAATATTTCATTATTTCTACAAAATACAACAAGGGAAGAAAGTGATAAAAACTTGAGTAGGGTACTTGTTTTGGACATTGGAGACCTCATCTGAGTACTACACAACAAGAAAGTCTTCTGAACTTAAGCCTCCTGCCTACCCACCCCACGTACTCATCCCTGCGCTATCCTTCATGTAAAGACTCTCTTTGCCCTCTTGTGACCAGGAAGGACAGCTCAAGATCGAAGAAACTTCTCCACTGAAAGCAGAAAACTGCCATTAAAATTGAATAGAATGAACGTGCATTTTCCAATGGAAAAACTAATCTACAGCTACTGAATAATTAGATACAGATGGATCAGACTTTGAACTCATCCCATAGTCTAGAAAACTCTGAAGACTTCAATAAATTATATTGATTTGATTCTAATCAACTGTATCAAACAAAATCTGACTGATAAGCAAGCTACAGGCTACTTTTTCCCTCATTCAAAATATAGAGTGCTTCTGCTCTCACAAGTACTGACAAAAATCTTCCGTTTCCACTGATTCTATTGATGCTGTTCTTGTGTAAAAATTCTAAATACAGGATGTACACCTTAATCTATTCTCAATTTATATGTAAGTACTGAATTACAATATCTAGCCCTATACTTGGACTATTTGCTCAAAACTGTTTCTAGAGGAAAGACAGGACAGGTTAATTAAAAAAAAAATATTAAGGTTACTGTCCATTTCATTAACATCTAGCATTTGGTAAACAACTGGTAAACGCCTTGAGAACACAAATTACCTAAGCCAAAGAGAATCAAAAATACATAATAAGTATTAGAACAAAATAGTCGGAACTGTCAGGGAACAATTATGAATAGGAAAAGGCCCAGCAGTGAATATTAAGCATAAATATAGCAGAACTTTCCCATAGCAAACACAGTTACTTGTATTAAAGCCTGCTTTCCAGGCATGCATAAACAGAGAAGATAACAATTCAACTTCTGCCTTTTAATTTCCTTTCATTTACTTTGTCAATTTCTAAATCCTCTTTCACGTACTTCCAGAAAACATCTGTGCTTTGTAAATGCAACAGATCAGACAGAAATTTGCAAGCATCATATAAAACACAAAAACATTCAAGTCTATTACATCAAGAAAATAAGAGAATATACAGATATATACAAGAATATATGGCTATGTATTTTAATTTTCTATTAATGGTATGGTCTATATATTCATTTTTCTAAGGAAGATACGAAAATTCTGTATCAACAAAAAAGATTTGGACTACTATTAGCCTTTCCCTACCACCTTTTTTGCACAAAACCACGTAAGAAAACCATGGTAAAACTACTGACTCAATCTTCCTACAAAAGAAAGACCTTTCTCTGTATTAAATCAGCAGTGGTCTAAACTCATGAGCAAAAACCAAAAACCAACAAACCACAAACGTTTTCCAAGTGAGTTAAAAGCATATATGTTAGCACCTAAAAACAGCATAAGGGAAAGTGAATTCCGAGACCCCAAGTGGGCTTCTGGGAAGATTTTTTTCTTTTTCTTTCTTTTCCTTTTTCTTGCTAGTTTTACAGTTAAACAGAAGGCTTAACATAAGATGCTAAACGTCAGATTTACAACTCTCATTAGACACTGTAAATATTGTCATCTAATCTGTATTTAAGACACAAGCCTGGGAAACAGCAAAATGACAAAAAAAGATGAGCTGTTAATAACATTTTCTTAGGAGAAACTGAACTAAAGTAGAAATAATGACAGAAGGACTCTGAGGTCAAAACGCAACTTGTTGTTCAATAAATGTAATTTTACAGACCTAGGATAAGGAAGCCTTATTGGTAGTTACACTATCATGCTGAAGAATATGCGGCTTTTCCAACTGGTAGTGTTGCATGGGGGTTAGTTGGATTATATCCCAACAAAAATGAAAGCCATAAACAGTCACTTGGCAGACTGCAGAGTGGCTGCAGAGGATTAATTTGAACTATCAAATAACCATCATCCATTATTACAGAATGCAGTTGGGTGCAATTCCTTAGAAATCGCCACGAACATTAAAAATTTGAATTACGTAACAAGCTACAGACTGACTGGTACACAATAAAGTCTAGAAATACCCAACAGAATAGAAATGTCTCTAATACATGCATTTAAGACTACTCAAGCTCATAAGCTATCAGAGACAAACGTAAAAATATTGCCCTATATTAACATATGCTTTTTCATGGTTAAAATGTAGAAGAATAAGAAGTGCCTTCTAAAGTGAATAGTCTTTGAAATTTTGGTTGGGTTTTTTTGTTCACTATTTTCTAACTTATTTTGCCCTAGGCACCCTATAATGGTATGGCATTTTTTACTACAAGTATTCCATCTAATATGACAGTTCAGCAGTGCCCGTTTTTATTTAAGATCAACAGAAAGCGCAGAAATTAAATTTACTCTATTGGACCACAGGAAACAGATTAATTCTACATTATAACAACTGTGAACTTTATAATAAATTTTGTCATTAGTAAAGGTAGATTTCTGTCTAAATATTGATGTTCAGATCAGTTTGGTAAAACTGCATTTCGTTTGGTAACCACAGTCATTACAACTCTTGAACTACGTTTGGTAACATCCTGTTTACTCGTCTTTGAACACAGAGCAAATCACACCTGAAACTTGTGACCATTTTAAAGTGGAAATCCAACACAATCTGTTGCAGTTGGTCTACCCTGCCCAACTCCGGTTATCTCCTTTGGAGTTACTTTCAGATCATCAATTTAATCCTTCGTATCCAAGTTGGACTTCTGTTTTGTTTTTTAATTCCTGAAGTGTAATTATCAGATATCTTCCTACCCAGACTGCTTCCCTAAGATTTTCTCCCCAAACTATATGGTGTTGCATGTCTTTTTGTTCATGTTCCTTCAATCTTCAAGCCCATGCACACCAGAAAGTGGTTTATCCCACCAGGCATGAAACTCTAGCTCAAGCCCTTAAAGACTTTGGTGGAGGCATTAGTATTCATATTTCAACACTCTGATGTGACACTGCTCAGTCGCCACCAAGAAGACTACAGCCACCTGAGAATTGTGATGAGTCTGGCAGTCTGCTTATGTCTAACAAAATGTTTCTTATAGACAAGCACAGTGAAAAGCAGACAACTACATCGGTATAGTCCCTTACACCACCATCTAGTTCACAGCACCCTTCTCTCTCACCAAAAGTACTCCACAGTATTTCTGTGCTTTTACCACACGTAGAAACCCGGGAGCTCAGGCACTTCTAGAGTAGTAACCTCTGTCACAAGGCTCAGACACTCCAAGGATAAGTGAAAATGAAACTCCCACAACGCCACCAGTGCAGCAGCGTGGCAGGTGCCTTGCTAAATGGAATCGATACTCCTACAAATGCCATCAATCAGAAATACAAAAAAGAATAGAACCAAAAGATGACACCCTAAGGCTCTTATTATTGAAAGCATGTTAACGGAAAATAAAGTGGCAGTTAAACAGGCACAGTACAAGGTACTTCAATTAAAGAGAACGATCTTCAAAATTGTTCCTAGGCTTTAATGTTTAAATGAAGATAAGACAGAACCTGGATGATGCTCTTATTTAACCTACAAGAAAACTGTTTTGAGTAAAAATTGCTAAACAACCATGACAGAATTTATGAAACAGAATTGTAATCTTAGCAAATGAGAGTCCAAAAGAGAATAAAGCTTATGTGTCCAGATTAATGAGATTTGAAAAAGTATAAATAAGAGAGGTGTTGGTACAGTGGAACAAGACCCTTTTATGCACCATAATTAGATGTCAGTACACAATTTGTCAGTTTACATGCTAATTTTAATTTCTAGGGCAAACTGTTTCATACATTTGGACATTTAAATTGATGCTATACAGTTTAACAGTACACTGTCATGAGTATCAGATCTGAAAATCAACCTCTTTTGACAGGCTATTATTTAGGAGCTTGATTCTGCAACCACAAGTGAACCAGGTTTGGATACAGTTGCAGTTTGGATGGAGACGGCATTTAGCAGCTTTTCTGGCATCTGAACAGAACCGTGTACAGCTTAGGACAACTAATCAAACATCCCAGCAGTGGGGTAGTCACTTCAGTGACCACCTTGACTTCATGGATTTCGAATGAGTAGAGTTCAGCAAAGTCAAGCGACTGCATCTATTGGTGTGCTTGTAGCATCAAACTCCACGAGCGCAACAGGCTCAAGTCAGGATAATTTGGGGTTGCTGTTGGTAACAACGTAGTATTAAAGAAAGAAACATCCATTCAAATATCCCCAAATGCTATAGTCCCCCCTATTAATTAAAGCAAGCATACCAACTGACAAAGTACTACTGACATCCAACCGTTTTACAAAAGATCATGTCCCACTGCACCAATACTTTTTATCTTGAGAGCTAAGAGAATTCATTCTTATTTACAGAGAACATAAGACATCTGTCCCATAAGACAAGACTGTCTTTTTGCTCTCTATGCCCTTTGAGGAGGAGGGTATAAGAAAAAGCTATGGGAAATTGAAGAGTATTATTCAAGGTTTCAATCACTCTTTTTAAGCTCTATTTGAGAGGAAAAAAAATTTCCTGCCCACCCCTCCCTTACTCCCTGTTAATTTTATTCTGTTTTAATCCGAGTATTTAATCCAATGTCTATGTTTTACATATAATTAACAGATAACTATGGTTCAGTTTTCCTGATAGCATAAAACACTGATGATGCTGATTTATAGCATGACACTATGAAAAGGTAAAGGATGGTTAATTTCATACAACAAAAAAATTTCTAGGGTGCCACTGGAGGAAATTTAAATGAAAGAAAATTATTACTAGGCATGGAAAAATGGTACAGTATTCATTCACACAACACAGATATAAGCTTATAAGAAACTTGGTTTTTATGCAAGTATATAACAAACTGATTTAAGAAGACACTTTTCAGTTTATGAACTATCAAAAATATATAATTATGGGCATTTTAAAAAACAGAAATCAAAAGGCTTTTTAATGCCAGGGACCTTACACACTGTGCTAACTAGAACTTTGCAAATGACAAACTAGGTTATTCTGGTTAATGAAAAATATACTTGTTAAACTACTGATAACATGCTTTTACAAAAACATTAGGTCTTTTATTAAAAAAACCCCACACTGTTGTGACAGGATAAATTCCATGAAAATCGAGGGCCTCTCTTTCAGTGTTTACTAACAAGCTCTGTTTGCACAAACAGCAAAAATGCATCTTTACTACTTATTGCAATAGATCTGAAGAATCAGGACCATTCTGATTCCATCTCCATTAGCTGGATTCCATCTCCAAATAACCAGGAGATGCCAGCTAAGTTTCAGTTCCAAAAACATTTTATTAGCAATGGTGCATGAACCAGAATGAACACAGCTTGATTTACATCTCAAGCTGTGCTTGCAGCATTGACAAAACAACAATAACGAGAAATTCTGAAGTCCTTTACTTGCAAATTAAGCAAGTGTATCCTAGAAGCACTTGCCTGCTAGAAATATGAAACGCTATAATATTGCACACTCTCTTTCAGGTTATCTTATTTTTCATCTTAAAAAATAATACACATTTCCCTTATGGAACATGCAGAACTCAAAAGCAGACAACTGGTCTACAGTGGTGATGCCTTTTGTATTCTATTTCTACCCATGTAAGAAAACAGCTCAAGTCAAGCAAAAGCAGTTAATCATCCTTTCACACATAAAAAGAATCTCCATTTTATTATTCGATACTAAATCTCAGAAAGAGGTAATTTATAGTAGATGGTAAAAACCGATGATGGCACATTCCCCAGGATGTTGTTTTGTTTCTGAACCTAACTGGAAGTCAGAGGAGTAGAAAAACAAATCCCAAAGTATAATTTAAAGAATTTAAGAAACAGATAGAAGAAATAAAACCAAAGCAGATTAACTTTTCAGTTCACATAGTCCAGATCAGTTTCTGGCTTCGTACGGAACCTAAACTTGTTCAAGCTTGGATTTTAATGAACTGAGATATGTACAGATATATTCCACATTGTTTCAAGCATCCTTTCCACGGATTCCATATACTTCACCGTCACTGAAGTGTATGTTAGACCATGCTCTTTGGCATGCAGGTACTCTTTAACAAAAATAGTTTCAAAAGGAAAAAAATAAGCACACTGGTCTGTACAGGAGTCTAAATATACGCAAACATTAATTCCATCGATTCAGCTCTGGAGGCAGTAACCTCAGTTGGAAGAGCAACAAACAACATCTCAACAGCAAAAGTATTTTTACAGCAATTGCCTGTGTAGCCTGATCAAGAAACAGGAATCATATTTCATCCAAATGCTGTAACTTCCAGGGATTTGATCTTATTTAGGAGAAGCAAGTAAGTTTTCCCTCTCTCTTTTCTGAGCTATCAGAACGAGAAGTCTTCCATTTGTCCCTGTAGAGAACCACCATATTTCTTGTATCTCACTCAGTTTTCTAAGGCACAGCTGTATTGCTTTGGCATTGCAATCTTAGCTTTTCAGGGGGGCTCCAAGATATGGAGAGATTTCTCATCTCTTTTGCATCTTATAACTAAAGCAGTCATTTTCCTAGCAGATTCAGCTAATACTAGAGCTGCACTTTTTAAATTAACTGTGATTCTGTTGTAGTGTGGGTAGCAGAATATGTTTTTAAAAAGCTATAACGCAAATTGTCTCTGCGTATAGCAACATTAAGGGAAAACGACTTTCATCATTTTGGGACACTTTCTTCTGTATCATTATGAGACTTATCTTATTATGTTAATGTTTTGCACTGAAGCTCTAATCTATGATCTCTAGAGTGATAGTGAAAAGAATAAACAATTAACTATCAGCGAGAAACATTAAGGTGTGAGGCAAAAATTAGAAGTTCTGGGTAAACAAAGAAAAATTATCAAATCCATTCATATTGGTTTAAAATGCAGAAATTAGGGGTTTTTCTCTGGTCTCCCATAAAAGAGAACTTGCTCCAGTTAGAAACATATCATTGGAAGGACAGAAAAAAACACCTCTGAGGATTAAATGTTAGTGTTTCTATTCTGTATTTTATAAAATACCTCATCATTTCAACCATGATTAGACCGGTAAAGACACCACAGCAGTAATATAAAGCTCTGAATGACACAGTAGAACAGTCAGTAATTAAGGATTTGGGGGATTATGAGATTTTTAAGTCCCCATCAAGCTCCTCAAACAACAACAACAAAAAAAAAAATCACAACTTGATTGTGATTTATTTTGCATTTTTCTCTACATTCCTAACAGGGACAAATATTTAAGATTATTTCCTAGCAGCCTAATCTAGAACTGAAACTGAGTTCAATGAAACACGGAAAGAAATATTCATGTTTTAAAGACTGTACCACAGCATTTCAAAAATTTGTTTAGGAGAAAAACTTCAGAACCACTAGTGGTTTGTTCATTTGTTTAGCCTTAAAAAAATGCACTAGATCACTTGGCAAGGTTATGGTAATAGATAGCTTGAAACTACTGTATACCATGTATAGGAAAACTACTTAATTTTGAAACCAGCTGTTTTGAACTCCACTGAAATAGTGGGTACATGATTATGAGTTGTTTAATTGAATAAAGACTGGTTTATAGAAGCAAAAGAAATGGCAAATAATTATGCTCATTTAATTCACTTGGGATTCAGCTTGTTTTCTGCTTCCTTGATATTAATGAAATCCAATTTGTTCTACATGGCAAGGTATGTAATTTAGATGCTTATTAATGCACAGTTCTGGTAGCAGCTCTCTGAGAAATATCTTTAAAATGTTTGTTTTGTAAGTCAAGGAAGCTATAAGTCTAACAAAACAACATGTTTGTTGTCAAAGGATAAAAAAAATCCAATGTTTCTCACTGCGAGCAGGCAGACTTGCAGACTTTATCGTAACTTGGAGAAACCTTTGGTAATGGCATGATTTTTACAATATTTTCTAACATTTATTGTTAATCATGTTTAAGCTTAAGAAAGAAACATGACAAAAAAGCCTTCATAATCTGTAACATTTCATAACATTGCACACACTGAACACACACCAACTTCCTTGGAAAAAACATTACTACTTTAATTTTCTTTTGCTCCTAATTATTTAAAAGCTACCTAGTCTGTTCTAACCAGGACAATCCTTTGTGACACCACCTGCGTTCTCGCCACCCAAAGAATTATTCTGTCACTTCTAAATTTTTTTGCTGCATATGTAGAAGTAACACTGCAAGCACTGTAAACATTAGCTGCACCACTGGTTTAAATACAGGGGAAAAATGCATTATCAAATAATGCCTTGAAATTAAGCAAACAAGTACCGTTGCAGATCCAGCTGCTTGTGATCTACCCAGTATAAGACAGAGAAAAGAACAGCATGGAACAATAGTTCCTATGATCATATATCACATACAGCTTCTGGCCTGAAGGTAACTAAGCCTGAGGAATCAAAAGAATAGATTTCTGAGGCTAAGTTCATAACAACATTAAAAGGAAAGGGAAGATGCATTGTGGAATAAGGGAGTAATTAGTCTTATCTGCTAAGCAGTGGTAGGTATGAGAAGAAACTTCACTTCTACCATAATCACATCTGTACAAAGTAAATGTAAAACACGACTGCTATTTAATACAGAATTCTGACTGTGGAGAGAGTTGCCCAAATGCAAACATGAAGCGCAAGTCAGTGAAGAACTAAGTAATTTTACTGTAACTTCCATTTCAGTTAAGCCTAACAAATTGATCTGGATACAGTAAAAACTAAGAAAAACTTCACAATCCTATTCAATTTGGTTTCATGACCTCCCTAGCAGAACTACATCTCCTAAGAGAGACATTGGCCTGTCTCTGTGGCTGCACCACTAACATTCCCAGAGTGTGGTCCACAGAACTGAAAGGCAGGAGGCACAATGATGCAAGTGCTAACTTGATATAGAGGTGAACACTGAATTAATTAATCCCCACAGACCATTTCATTTTGGAATAACTTGACCCAAACACAATTAAAAAAAAAAATTACCACCACTTTAACTCTGTTGTTTTGTGGGACAAAAAGAAATTACAAAATTTCCTGGAGGGTAAAACACTATTTTTCCATCAGCTCTTCTCATGAGAAAGTAGTTTGCCCTTATTCTTCTCAGTTAACTTCTGTAGTTGTCAGTGGATACACAGCATGAGTTTCAGAAAGGATAGATTTTTGGAGTTTTGTACATTGCCAGCAAGAAGAATACTCACAGTATCATTACAGTCATTTGTTTGGTATCTACTCTAATAAATTTTCTGCTCTCAATGAGTAAGATCATTAGCTCCTTTCATACTATGTGGCAAGCTGGGATATCCACTAAGGCTTCAGGAACCCACTGTCAGATGTCAATAAATTTGATATCATCATCAAGAATATTAATAAAATTTTATTATAGATCTGAACTTGACTCCCCTAGTCCTTCCATAAGGCTGAGGAACCATTTAGCTTCAACTATGATGACATACTGAATATTGAAAGTATTCAGTAGCCGCAAATTTAGTTCTTTGGTAGACAGTTCAACTACTGTGTTTCTCCAGAGTTCTTGAGTTTGATTGCAAATGTCACATTATTTAGCTTCAGATACATCAGAGCCTCTGCCTTTCCCAAGCTTATATAATTAATGAACAGTTTTGGAGAAATCTGTTCCTCAAAAAAAAAAAAAAAAAAGGAAAAAAAAAAGAAAAAAGATCACCCACATGAGAAAATATGAGGTTCACAACATACAGGCATTGATTTTATGGCACAAGACCCTCTTGATAATCACAGCTAAACCCTACCAATGCTCACAAAAGGAGGGGAAAAGACAACTAATATCTTCTGATTGAGTGCATGTGCACATATCTATCTACCAGTAGTTGTCCCTATTTATTTTCTTGCAAAATTATATGTATACAGATTATGATTGTTCACATCATAGTCAGATATGAACTTTTCAAAGGTCATAATTTATCTGTCATTAACCTAAATGAGCAATATTTTGGAGGAAATGCATGCAAAAAAAAAATTTAACTGGTCACACAAATGAACCATTGCACAAGAAAACAGATATTAAAGGTATGACCACCTAAGCTGAGCATGAAACTTTAAACTGTTTCTGGGTTTTCTTTGAATTGCCTTTGGTTTCTGGGTTTCTTTCAATACAAGTGAAGACTCTCATTTTGATAGAGTGGAATTATTATTATTTCTTAGTATTATTTTGACTGTTTCCACAGATATTTTAATGGAAGAGCTTCATTGAACAGAGCAGGAAGAGTTTACATTTATTTACATTTTCTGCCCATTTGTTTTTCTGGTGCCATATGGACTATGGATGTCATTGTTAATTGCATTCACTTTAATAGCAGATTTTATGTAATTGGAGTGCTGTTATAGATTCTACCAGATCCTGATTCACGCTCAGTTCATTACATTTTAAAGGCTGCATACTCTGGCCCATTTTGCACTGCATTTCATGGAGTTTTCATACACAAGGTGAGTTGCGTGTTAGTGGCAGCAGAGCGGAACGTTGTTATCTATGCCTCCAACTAAATTCATTCTGCTCTGCATCTGAACGCAGTCTGCAGCCAACAAACATCCACAGAGGTTGCTTACTCTGTTTGGAAGTCACGCCAATAGTGACCTCACTAGGTTTTTGCTTGTGAAGGACAAATTTATATTGCAGTAGGCATCTTTTGAAACAGCGAGGGTCTCTGAACATGTGCCTGACCCAATCTACCTGGTTCTACTGTTTGACTTAGCAGTAGTTGACCTAATAGCTCTCCTGTTTGATCCCACAGCAGTGGGATCAAAATCATGGCTAGTTTGCTCAGTCCGGGAACTTTGAAATTAGCATGGGACAGTTTGTTGCAGGAGCAATTCAAGCTCTATAGCTTATATTAATATCGGCAAAACCAGATCTACACTTTCCTTGACCTCCTGCACAATGGACAACTCTCATCCTTTAAGGAGGGCATCCTTGAAGATCAACCAGCTGCCCTGGGTCTCCTTCTCCTTCAAGGACATCCTCCCATGCTCTGCACATACTACTTGCTACCAAATCTCCCTGACTTTTAGAATGAGAAAAACTTCTATCTATTGCTCTGAATCCATAGGTTTTTAAATTACCCAATTAAAGAGTCTAATTTTCAATGGAAGCTGTAATCACTGGGGAAAAGGGGTGCAGGGGACAGGACAGGAAATAATCCCAAAATTATTTCCCCAAAATCAACACTTTCTCAATTAGAGTCTCTCTTTAAACGTTTAAAGTATATGTTTACTTACACATATATGCTTCTATATATGTAAATAAAAAAGACTTAGGACTGAATGCATAGAACACACATCAGGCTGACAATTAAGCTAGTGTATTTCTAGAAACTGAAACACACCACCTTGTTTTTAATGAGCACTACAAGCTTCTAAATTTTGTTTCTCAAATCCGTTCTATTCCAGCTATTTGTCTGGTCTGCTAGCTGCTAATTAGCTGCAAGTCAGTAACTGACATTTCTGTAAACAGTATCTGGATTTCAGCTATAAAGTAATGAAAATTCTTTTCCACTAGCACACCTTAAAAATTCTTCAAATTAGCTGCCTTTTGTCCTGATTTATTCCTGTGGCATGAATACTTACAGTCCTGAACTTTATTTGTTGCTGCACATATATAACCAGGATTATTTTTCAAAAGCCTATTTGTATTTTCCTTTCATAAACCACATCTAATCTACTTCCACTAGGCAGGTTGCCCTTATAACGTTCAATGATTGAACACTGTTTCATAATAAAACTTAATTTGCAATAATCAGAAGGTAAAAAAAATAAATAAATCTTTCTAGTTAGATATCTGAAAGGCCTTTTGCTTGGATGAATGACTATCTATAAATGTCTTTCTCTTTAAAGTAAAGATCCAATATGAAGCCTCTTCAAAAATAAAATATGAATGCAATATATTTTAAAACTGGAATACGATTAAACTTTAACTCACAGACCAAAACGGCGCAAACAGAAGTAAAAGCAGTTTCACTTTTCTTTAATGCAAACATCTGGAATCCTGAAGGTAAACAGTTATAAGGCGGTAACAGAAAGGTCACTTTTTGTTTTTAGATTTCTTCAATCCATTCTTTCACTCATAATAATTTTCGCAATGACAGAAGAAATGCAAAATAATTTGTAAAATACCTTTACCTTGAATGTAAACATTCTGGACCTGTTTACTTCTAGTACATTATAAGTTTTATGCATCTAGCTAGTGTTTGTGGGACTTAGTTATGGGCCCTCCTGATGAGGGCACATCTTTTTATTGAATGAGTATTAAAAGAAGATGGGATTCACTGAAGGGAATTTTATAGCAAGCATATCACAACCATTGTTTTGCAGCAGAAAAAAATTACACAAGAACGGGAGAAAAGACTGAAGAAGCATTTTCTAGGCTACTTTACTGGACATTATTTTTACTTTTGGATCTGCCCCTCTACAGTTCATATCTGCCGCTCTCGTGAGACCCCCACCTGTGTCCAGATCTGGAGCCCCCAACATAAGAAGGACATGGACCTGTTGGAGCAGGTCCAGAGGAGGCCACAAAGATCATTAGAGGACTAGAGTACCTCTGTTCTAATCAGACAGGCTGAGAGAGTTGGGGTTGTTCAGCCTGAAGAAGAGAAGGCTCCAGGCAGACCTTACAGCAGCCTTCCAGTATCTGGAAGGGGCCTACAAGAAAGCTGGAGAGGGACTTTTTACAAGGGTGCGTGGCAACAGGATGAGGGGTAATGGCTTCAAACTGGAAGAGGGTAGGTTTAGATTAGATCTCAAGAAGAAATTTTTTACCATGAGGGTAGTGAGGAAACGGAATGAAGCTGTGTCAGGGGAAGTTCTGATTGGACATCAGGAAAAGGTTCTTCACTGAGAGGGTGATCGGTCACTGGAACAGGCTCCCCAGGGAAGTGGTCACAGCCCCTGCCAGAGTTCCAGGAGTGCCTAGACGATGCCCCTAGTGATACAGTTTAGTTTTAGGTATTCCTGTGAGGATCAGGGAGCTGGACTTAATGATTCTTATGGGTCCCTTCCAACTTGAGATATTCCACGATATGTCCGTGCATGTATGCATGTTCTAAAACTTGGAAAAAAATAACATCAAAAGGAACAGTACATGACACTGGAAAATAAATCAGTAAAAGGTTCTCTTAGCAAAGAATTGCTTCTCTCCCTCATTATTAACATAACCCAAAAAGGACTTCACCTTCTTTGTTGGAGGATAAAGAAACTCTGCACATAAACAGAAAGGCATTCTTCTAAAAACAGAAGACTTAAGACATCTGTTTGTGTGACAGAATACGACGGCCCTCTGCTAAAGAGAGAAAAAGAACCAAGGAGGAGTTGAAAACAATAAAAACTGATAAGGAAAGCATAGCTAGAAAAATACTACCTAAGCAGCAAGTCTTTGATAGCAAGTCTAAATTTCTGGAACACAGAAGAATCCATTGAGTCTGAAATACTATAAATGTAAACACCGAGTCTGCTAAATTCTGTAGTGGGTGTTTTGAACGAGAAACAAAGAGGGTAATCTGGATGGTTAGTCCAGGAAAGGCTGATGGAAATAATCTGACTAGAGTGACTGTTGTGCACCCTTATAACATGAAGTATAATGAATATTACTTACCTTTCTTCACCACATCTCACCCTAGGATCTCAACAGGCTTTGCTAATGTGAAATTGCATTTCATGATGTGCATGTGTGTTGGGAAATAAAGGTTGTAATTCACCTACAGCTGGAATAGTCAGCTCTTGGCTAAGGACTGGAAGGGAGCAAGAAGGCTGCTCCTGCTGAAATGCAGCTCAAACTGAAGCAGCAGACCAGGATACTGCCCTTTGTGAAAAATGTGCTCTAGCAACCAAAAATGCTTATGTCTTATCCAGTAGATATCTCTCCGACTTTCGCACACTTCTAATACCATTATGGATTACCACATCAGAACCAATTGACTTTCAGAGATAATTGTTCTTTCCTTAGATACTGTTCAAGCACAAGAAATAAAACCACTTTGTAGAAGGTGTGATAAAGAAACTAAAAGAAGAAAACAAATGTCTGATTTGAAATATTTCTCATTTCCTGAATTTCAGCTAAAGCATATGAAAATGTAGGTAGGACTGAATGGCGCAGCAATTCAGGGTGGGCAGAAAGCAGGCACAGGGAGTCAGTTGTGTTATTGGAAGTATTATCTATGCCTGGTAATACCCTAAAGTTCCACAATGTCAACACACAGTAAGAAAATAAAGCTTCCTTCACTGCTTTTGGCATCGAGGAATTCCTCCTGTTCATGAATTACACCAGCAATCTATTTCCAATGGTATCATAATCTTTCTCAAAGCTACTTCACTCCTCTTAGGAACACCACCAAAATATTCAGGTAACTGTGCCCACATTCTCATCTTGTCAATGAGCCTCAGAAGATGGCACCTCCTCATTCTGAGAAGTCAATCTGGGTTAAGGAGTGCAGATACACTTTTCCACAAGATTAGCCTACACAGCAACAAAGTTTAATTTCCCATGTTTCTTAAGGTACAGAGAAGTAAAGTTCGTGGAAGATAAGCAGACAAAAAAATTGGTTTAGGCTAACCTGAAACCTTACATTTGTCTTCATATACACTCTCCATCCGTCTTTGAAGAAATCAACACTATCATCAGTACTTTTACATTCATTCTTCTACCACTGAGCCACAAGTTATTATAGCAACCCAATTTCCAGCTACATCCACAAAATGCAATGAACTGTGATTCTAAAATGAAAAATGTATGAAGTGGTTGAGGTGGAAGACATAAAGCAATTTTTATTTTGTGTTAACTAGCTTCTTCATTTGGAAGGCCTGTTTTGAGATTCCATCCAACTTCAAATGTACTATGCAGTACAGAAATACAACTGGAAATGTCCCTAGACATATTTTCAGCACTTGGCCATCCACCTTGTTGATAATGCCTTTAAAATATAAATCATGCTACAACTAACGTTACTTCCTCTAGGGTAAAGGTCTTTTTGTTCAAGACATTATCTCACACAGCTCAGCAAGGTTTAATTTATCTGGGTCATCTTTTTAAATTACATCATGAGTTTGTAAAATGTGCCTTCCGATCAGTGCCTTAGATTACTCATATTATTAGAGTTAGTGCCGGAAACAAGATTCTTGGCATTCAAGTTATGACTTGTTTAGGAAATTGATATTGGCATTTTCTGCGTCATTTGCTTTTTCTCCAGCGAATTACTTTCCTGTCTTTAATTCTCCTAAAGAAATTTCAACCTTATGGGAGAATAAAACTAATTAAAAAACCTGGCAAATTTAACTTCAGGCAGAGAGTTTGGGCTTCCTCTTAGAATTCCTGTACCTATTGATCTGTTGAAATAATAAACTGAAAGTTGGGGTCTATCACAGAAAACTGTAAGGTGTTTGAGGTCAAACACTAATTTATCCTTTAAGGGTGAGCATAATGTTTCTTTTACCTATCTGTTAACCTGGCAGTTTTCCAAGATAAGATGGATAGTAATAAGCAGGAATTGGGCCCTATGAAATACACAGGGAAACAAGAAGTCATATGGAAACTAATTTTTTTTTTTTCCTTTACACAGACAGAACCCCTGTAATATTACAGAGATGACAAAAAGTGTTCATTCTTTGCAGGGACATATTTTAAACTGTCTAGTGACAGGCTTTTTTTTTTTTTTTTTAACCACGTTAGTTAACAGAGTTTATTGTAAAGTATTCTTAACTCTGCAATGTGCCTGTGAACTTTTGTCCTTTTTCCCAGTCTTTCCTGACTGCAGGTGCTATTATTACATGAGTCGGGGAAAAAAAAAAAGGTCTGCTTTAGGATTTCAATATCAAAGACAAAACAAATCAATTTTAATTTCTCAAGAGATGAAACTGCTGATGCAGAAGGTCATTAAATACTGTCTACTCTTCAGTGGCACTGGAGCCCAGAATAAAGGATTTTATGAAACAACAATCACTGAGACTGAGAAGACAGGAAGACTGCGTTGGGGAGGGGGCACCACAGATATTAACAAAAGGCACATCCTCTTTGTTTATCACATGTTACCAAATATATCCATTGAATATCCAGGTGCTACCCCAGTGATGCCAATTCTTCAAATAATACAGGAATTTATGACCAAAAACTTCAAAGTGGAATTAACCTTTGCTGTCAGCTGTCCTCCACTGTACCTCAGTAAGATTTTAATTGTGTATAAAAAAATAAAATAAACCCAATTTTTTTGTTTCAACAAATTCAGTCATCAGCTTCCCTTCTGGTACCTTTTCCTATAGAATCTTTATAGCACTAATTACCACAGAAACATATTCAAAATTATTAAAATTCACACAAGTTATATCAACTGAAAGCAAGGCAGGTACTATGTAGACAAAAAACACAGAATCAACGTTAAACAGAAGAGCGTGGAATCTGAAATTGGCATCTGTGATTTAGGTCCAACATCGGACCACAATCTGCAAAGATGGCATATAGCAATTTACACATTAATTCTTTTTGGAATACTTTGGAAAGCCTTATCAGCATAGCTGCCACTCCCACAGTATCCTTGGATTCTTCATAACACCCTCGAACTTTTATTGTCCTGACTAAAGCAGCTTGTGTGAATAGATTACACATTCCACTCAATTTTAAGTCAGGAAGACCTAAAATACCAGTTTGGTTTACCTTCCCTTCTTTGTTTTTTTTCTTTCTCTACCTTATCTTTTTCCTTTTATCCTTTATTTGCCTTTTATTTAGCAAGTGTCAGGTTTATCCACACACCACCATCTTTCACAACACCGCTCTGAGCCTGTAACCAAGGAGGCAGTCAAGAGCATTGACCTAAACAGTTCGACATTAATTCAAGTTTGTCAAGTCACAGATGTCTGATAAGACTGTGACCTGAGCCCGTTTCTGCAGCAGTAGTACTACGGTAAGAGTCTGAATGAGAAAAAAAAAAAATTCCCCTCTTTTATTGTTGTTTGCTTCTCTCCTTGCTTGCATTTGTCTTGTTTCCTCATAAAAGAAGTAGGCTTGACTCCAGTAATAGCTCCAGTCCTTCTCAAATAACTGTCTCTATTAACTTTCCCTCACCCAACCATTCCTACAAGGAATGGGTTTCACCATCTCAAAATACATCAAGCTGGGGGTTGTTACAGACTGTTATTCCTTCTTTCCCTGTATCTTTAGAATTAATTTAAAATATCTGAAATCATGTACTAGCCTTGGGATTAAACTGGCCAAAAGCCTGTACATTTGAAACTGCAAAGCATGGTTAGTGTCATAAGCAGGCTACCTGCAACACTCTTCATCTGTAACTGTATTTGTGTTCAGTGTTTCTCCCTTCCAAACAATGCTTGTTTTCTAACGCAGCACTGTGTAAATTAATTCGCAACATCTACATATTTAAACCAGGTAACCAGGAGTTCTTGTCGAGGTTGCGGGCCAGGACCGTGGTGAGGCCTGGGCGGATCCCACGGGACGAAAACTTCAGGGCACAGTTTATAGTGATGAAACATCTTGGTGTAAGATTACAAAATATCTTCAGACCGAAGAGAGGTCCCTGAAGGTCTCCTGCTCCAAACTCCAGCTCTCACCATCCCTTGGCAGATGTCACTCGTCTCAGAGCAAGATTAATCAATCCACCTCCGTTCCCAGAGGTTTAGCTTACTTTCCTAAACTCGTGATATTCCACAGCCTTAAACTGGAAATGGATACTCCGTTTTCTCCTAATATCCACAGTCATCATGCATAAACACTTTAGCTGGCTCATTAGTCATAGACTTCACATTCACTTCCAAAAAAGTACACAGAAATTGGTGTGTAAATGCCTTGAAAGTGAATGAACTGATTCTCAGATGTGAAACTGATAATAAAACAGTATTACCCACACCGCAGTTGTTAACACTGCTGTAATTAGGATTTTAACAATCAGAGTTAGTATCTAAATTTCAATAGTCGTCTTTTTACAGCTACCTTAATTAGGAGAACATTATAAGGTAAGCAGTACCATATGCTTTCACTGAATAATTATTTTTGGAAGTTGTCTTGCCTTCAGTATATTACACTGAATGTTGAAAAGTAGCTTCTCCTAAAGCAATTTGTATATCACCAACTTTATGCAATACTTTAAGTCTTTTAAAATGCAAAGAATTTTCACATATACAATATTTAATCGGAGTATATCTCTGAAAAGGCATCCTACAGGATTTTCTTTGTTTTCTTGAATGAGGGGTACAGAAGATTGGTATTTGTATGCCAGACCTTCCATCTGCCAATATATTCTTTAAAGAAATGATTAAACCAGCTGTATAAGTTCTGTAGGCCACCTTCTACATAAAACATCCCTCTCTTTTGTAAAATGTAGAATTAGATGTGCCTTTTTGAAAGTTATCTATGGTATGAAACTAAAGCCTGTCTAGATCCCTCTGAATAACAGCCATGACACTGAGCATGAGAACTGGTTCCTCCCATCCGGTTTCATCCGCAAGCTCTGTGCGAGTGCTCAACTGACCTCCACCGGGTCAGCACTACACGACGGATGTTGAAGAGGACAGGTCCCAGGAGAGTTACTCCACTTGGAACTTTACCCAGACAGAACAGATGAATCGGCCACTGCACTCCGAGCCCAGCTGTACCCACCTAGGATTTGTCCATCCATCCAGAGTGCAGCACACTCACTTGGATACAAGTGTATTGTGAGAAACAGTGCCGAACACCTTGCTAAATTCAAGGTAAATGACATCCACCGCTCTCCCCTTGTCCACAAATCAAGTTATTTTACCGTAGAAGTTAATCATGATTTACTCCTGATAAACTCATGCGGGCTCTTCCCAATTACCTTTTCTCCTTCCAAGTGCCCAGAAACGTTGTTCCAAGAGGACTTAATCTATAATTTTCTTTGGGACAGAAGTTACAATGTTACCTCTGACATCAGTGACACCACACTTAGACCACAGCTTGACTAGATCATTTAACACTCTATAGCTGAACAGGGCCTGTCCAGCTCTGAAATCAGATTCAGAATTCACACAGGCTGAAGTGCAACCCTAACTTCACTATCATTTTTCAGCTGCAAGCAAGCGCTCAAGCTGTTTGTGAACCACTGAAAACCACTACTGCACTAAGTAACAGGACATCTCTATTATATGCTACAGTTATGTTAAATATTTTGGTTAGCCATTAAATGAAAAAACTTTGATGCTTCCAACTACACTTNTTAAAAATTAAATAAAAAATAAATTTACTCTATTTTGATAAAGTCATTTTGAATGGCTAAAAGCAAAATGTAAATCTGTCATCCAAGAAAATTAGAAAACAACACTTCTCTTATTCTAACTACATACGCATATTTTGCATAAAAGTCACATGAAGATCAACTGTCATTCTACAATATCAATATCCTTCAAATGACAGCATCATCTATCATCAACTGTTGGGTATAATGGAAATAGAGTCCCTGGAATACAATGCTTTAGCAGGATAAATGACTCCCATTTTGGAAATAAATGTCTCCGCTTCACCTTAAAGTTTATTTCCTATGAATGCCAAGGGAATGCTAAGACATTCATCCAGCAGTGGGAGGACATTATGCTGTTGCAACGTTCTATTCTGACATTCTCTCTTAAATCATCCAAAGCCTATTATCAACATCCCTGATCTAATTTCCAGAAATCTTACACCCACAGCTTTAAGACATGCTTCCATGGATAGAACATTGTGACTTCTAAATAGCAGATGGGAAGATTCTAAGATGAGAAGAAAAAAAAAGAAGTTATGCCTTCTGCATTATTTTGGAAAAAAACATGCCGAATTGCAAAGCTTCATCTTGCAAGATGGGCACTAAGTACACTGGAATGAATCCTCAAAGATACTCACAAGCTGGAGGATTCTAGAGAACGTGTTAACTTGAAAATGAATGCTTTCCTATTTCATGGCCTTCTGTCCTTATCCAGTGTCAAATGTGTGAGGAAAAACAGGTCACACTTGGTTTTTAATGTTTGATTCAAATAAAGGCTAACATAAAATTTTTCATCAGTTTGGTAAATTTGATTTTTGAAGGATCATAATTTTGCCTACATGTTCATGAACATAAAAACCCCAGGTATTTATTTTAGTGCGGCAGAGTTATTTCAACTCAGAAAACCATTCTGTGAACTCGTAATGGTGTCCCAACTGCAGAGATACGCACAAGAACACAAGTCTTTGGTAGCAGGAAGCATCTAGCCGAATGCTTTCCTCTGATACAACGAAGCGCAGAATGTTGAAAGTATGCTCAGTGTGTACAATTACATCAGGTATTTTATCTGCGAAAAAGGCCACGACCTTCCCTTTCATACCTGTCACTTTCAGATTCTGAGAACTTGGCCTAAACATTCTTCTAACCCCATCTATTCAGACTGTCTCCAGCTTCAGGGTCAAATTGATAAAACTGAAGGGAAAAAAAAAAAAAATCTTTATTCCACCAGATACTGCAAGAAAGGTATGATATATCTCGTTTAGGAAAGTGTGTCAATTCTGTTACAGGGCTTATTATAAAACAGTAATAGGAATAGTTAAAAGTGAATGGCTTACATCACACACAGGAAATGGGAACATATATCTATGTAGAAAACAATATAAGCTTCCTCAGTTGAAAAATGTTGTTGTGAAAGTATTCTGTGATAGAACTACATCCCCAGTAATATTATTATAATTAAGGTTTAACAAACATTCAGAAGTAGTTTGTACATAACTGGAGTTTCAGCTTCAAGACACTTTCAATCATTTAATTTCAAATAATTTAATTTCCGAAGTTTGGAATATGGTTAACCCGGAATTTATTTTCAATTAAAAATAAAACAGCAATATGAATTTCGTATTTGCATAAGACAAGGGGGAAAACTCAGAAACAGGAAAAAACACAGTAAAACCAGGAAACATGCTGATATTGAAAACAATATCAAAATTTCCACCTGACCTAAAAATATTTTAAACATATGCATTCCATTTGTGTCTGTGTGGGAATATCTTCAGTTCTACAGAATCTGCTTTTAAGTTAGTATAAAATTTGGAACCATTCCTAGAGATGCCAGTTCTTTAGTGGAACATGCCAAATATGCATGTAGGAAAATGTTTATATCCCTCTTTCTGCATTTGGCAGAGTAAAGGGAGTCCTCAAAAACTATAGCTTGCCAAAAATAAGAAAGCTTCATCCAGAGTTTTGATGTCAAAAAGGGAAAAACAAACAAACAAACTAAAAGTGAAGTGATGTGCAGGTACATGAAATGCCATCATCAAATTGATTTTTCAAGTGCTACAAGACAAGCAAGCTGGACAGAAGAGGTCACATCTTTTGAAATATGCCACACTTATGCCACTAGAAAATCCTTAATAAGATTCTGACATTTTAAGAACTGCTTTTCTGCATAAACATCCTTTTATAAGCTTTTTCCCATACAGTTATAAGCTATTATTTTTTCCTAAGATTTCTATTTGGTTTATTATACATATAATCAAACTTACAGTACTAACACTGTTTACCAATACTTCACACACAAGTAAGACTATAAGAAAACTAGAGGAGATGGTGCAAAGAGTTTTAAAAACATCCACACTTATGTTTGCAGGTGTCTCTCCATCTGTATGGACAGACAAAATTCAATTGTCTTGTATAGTAGGAGTCAGATATGACAATATTTGCTTATCTCACCCCATATATTAGCAGCATATACTTTACTAGCTATTTTGGCAACATACAGCCACAAACACTGTAAAGTCATAGCATGAAGTGCATGCGGTAATGCATATTTAAAGGAACAGATAACACATTTTTAAGAGGAATACAAATAGTCAAGCCTATATACATTTGTTTTTTGAGTTTTACTTCTGACCTGTACCTAAGTTCTAGAATTTGAAAGAGTAAAACTAAGATGCTGGAGAACACAATAAATACATACTACTTAAGACAGTAGGATGCTTTAACCTTAGGCATCTTTCACATCATTTTAAACAAGTTAGAAATACTTTGCTGCATAGTCTAAGAGATCATCAAGGACTATGTCAGCATCGTGCTACATTTCACTGAAATTTAGCCATCTCTGGGATAAACACAAACATCTATTTAACAGCACATACTCTCCCCAAAGCAGTTAAAAGAATTTTCCAAAATTGAAGTGACATGGTAGGCAAACCAAGCTTAATCATCCTACCATCCACATCCTTGCAAAATTCAGCACTGATTGTTAGTGTTTGCTGGCGCAGGAATCTGTCATAGGAACATAAATGAAATTCAGACTTCTGCTGCACTTAACAAAGTAACCAGGTCCTATTGTGGTTTCATCATAAAACACACGGACACCTTTCTGAAACTAGAAAGAATTGAAGCCCACTGATTTTACACCACTGTCCGTACATTCAGACTCAATTATACCCAATAAGGGGCGGTGATAATACTATCAGTGAATGTATAGTCTTTCTTGTGGGACTTCGCCCCAGGACTTCAAAACAGAATCAATCTACAAATATCTGTATCAGA
Source organism: Chionis minor (assembly GCA_013398295.1). Classification (NCBI taxonomy): domain Eukaryota; kingdom Metazoa; phylum Chordata; class Aves; order Charadriiformes; family Chionidae; genus Chionis; species Chionis minor. The sequence continues at coordinate 406,987 of VZSF01003137.1, read as the reverse complement.
TACTTGAAGCATGTATGGGGCACATGTAAATACAGAGATATGTGCAGAAATACTAGGGTTGGAAATAAGTAAATTTATGATCCTCCATATTGTTTATCCCTTACCCTAAAAACAAGCAAACACCCCAAAGGTGGCATATGTAACCCCATTCCCCTCTGCAACACCAGAAGCAGCTAGCACACAACTCACGGCATATCACCATGTTAAGTATTTATATAAAATTTTTTTAGTAATTCAATGAATGCAAATTGTTCCAAAGAAGATTTGTAAACATTTCCTCCTAATTTTGAAACACTGCATAGCAGTACTATAAATTATATGGGTAATTTTGTACTATAGCTCAAGGAGAATAGACAATATGTTCGTATAATTCTGTTCAGATCAATAAGGTTTGAATAATAACGAAACCCATAAAGAGCCTTCAGGGAACCTATTTTTACTATTAAAGAACTGCTTTTGCACCTAATTTAAACATACAATAGATAAAGTATTACATTTCTAAGACTCTTGTTAATGGTTGTCTTATATATTTTACATTTGTAACAGCTCTCACAAATACAAAATTAAACATCAGTTATCCATTCTTTGGAAAATAATCTAAAGTGTTTGACTAAGATACATAATTTGCCCAGACACATTTGTTTTCTTTTTAATGAAGTATCTTCTGAAGTACTATAGAGGAGCACCTTAATTTTTGTGTCCAGCATTTACTGTCTGTGAGATTATAATAAAGCATTAAAATCAGTAAGATTAAAAATTTATAGATAAATAATACCTCTTACACTGTCTCCTGATATTAGCATTGTACTTTTAGCAGAGAAGTATATTAAAAGGGGCAGGTTACAATTAAAATAATTACAAGTAATAATGTCACTTGGTTAGTTATGTCTTCCATTAGGACTCTGCAAAATACATATATGTACAGCAGAATGAAATCTGAAACTCCATTCTGCTTTAACCTTCCTATTTTTCAAGGGTTTTTTCTTAACGTAGTGCCAGGGTTAATTTACACAACAGGATGCCAAAAAAGGTACCCACCACCTAAACAAAAAAAGCATTTGCTCCCACACCTGTTATGCTCAAATCCTCCACAACTCCAGAGACTACAATCATGATTACAGTTTATTGCATATTATAAAAATAAAATTGCCGGTAAGTGTGTTTTAAAAATTTGGCAACTTGCTATATTTTGTTGCCTTTCTTCTCCTTTCCCCTTTTTCATGAAGATTCCGCTTTTTATTCTTCCCTACCTCAAATCATCTATTTGCTTATACCAACTAAATATCTGTTATATGAATCTAAATATGTTTTCCTTTCACTTCCATTTATCGAGTTCCACCGCACCCTTCACTCAGCCATTTCTTCAGTATAGAAAATTTGCTCTAGTTTTTGCTGCTTCTGAACAGTTCCTCTCGTTCTTCTCTCATTCAAATATTCTGTCCATCCTGACACCCAACTAATCACAGAGAAGCAAAGCAGATCACCTGCTACCCAACGCAAAGCATCTGTGCTTTTTTTGATAAGCCAGATGCTCAGCTGCTTGCACATACCAATGTTTTTTAGAGGGAAACTTGGGGCTTCATTTTTCATATGCATCCCTCTAAGTACTGGTAAAGCTTGCTGAATCTAATTGCTAACTGACAAAAGGCAAATGTTTTCTTCCTATTTTCCTTCACTAAGCTCATTGCTGCCATGACTGGGGGAGAAGGAATCCTGCCATTGGTGTTTGGGTTCTTCTCCAAGTTCTCCTCCAGTACATCTTACAAGCTCCAACGCAGACAGGATTTTTCCAGGTAATGACAGCACAGTGAAGCCAAGGTGATTCCTGCCAGGTTCATTCATGCTGACAAAACTTTCTCAAGCACACTTTGTTGATTTTAATCAGAGAAAACTTAGACCACGAGCAAACTGAAGCATTACTCAGGGGACCTTGTTTAGTCCATGCTAGAGCTCAGGGATATGAGGTTCCCGGTTGTAAAAGAAGGGGTGAGTCTGCATAAGAGGATGGTGAGTGTTTGGGGATACAGCACCTCTCAGACAACAAACACTAACTACCCTTTCTTCTGCCGCAGGCACAACAACATGTCCAACTATCCCATGTTCCTGTTCCTGACACTTGTTTCCTTCTATTTTCTTGGAAGAAGGAACCTCACTCCTCATCAGAAAGGCTGAGAAATTAAATTTTGTGAAATTTTTGAACGATACCAGGATGGTTCTAACTTTAGTCACACTACATCTTGAAAAAAATCAATAAACTACTGTGGTACTGCCCAACTGCAGACTCTAAAAGGAAACATTGCACTGGATCTACTCAATTTACCATATAAAATTCTGTTCAACACTACAGACTACAAAATTCCTAGTGTTAAAAAAACCCCCTATAAACAGTTGTCAGGTTATTCAGAGTACATAGCTGAGCCTGTCTTTTATATTTATCCTGCATAAGTCTCAACACAAATAGCAGGCCATCACATTTCAGCAAATATATCTCAGAAAAAACAAGACTGAAACAAATAGTCAAAAGGAATGTCAGAGTGCCGAGTAGCGAGAGCTTGCTCTTCTGAAGTTATCAGTTTTCATTACTGAAGTACAGTAACAAGAAATACATAAGACGGTGTCAGATGCAGTCATGTAAACCAAGAATCACAAGCTACAGGTCTGGGAATGTAAGGTGGTCAACTACAGCAACAAATGCTGCAGTTCTCAAGAGAGAAAAGTCTTCGACTGTAAACTTAAATGTTAAATTGCTGCTTCTTCATTTTAATAGACATCAAATGCTGGTATTCATACACAATTATCACTGCAGGTGGTTATGGATATTGAGAAAAAAACCTAAAAACATATTCAGGCATTTAGACTGTGAAATATATTTCACAGAATTGTACAATAGTTTGGGTTGGAAGTGATTTTTAAAGGTTATCTAGTCCAAGCCCCATGAAAAATATTTGCCTGAAGTTTGGCTAGGCATTGATCAAAGAATGCTAAAGCTTATTACACACACACATTTGCCACACACACAGTTGCCAGCTTTGAATCTGGTTGGTGAAGGAAAACAAACCAGGTCAGAGTCTAACAATGTTGTTAATCAAGTTCTTCACAAACAAACAATTGCAGCATCCCATGAAGCCAACATATACATTCACTTAAGCACAAGAATTATCACAAAGCACTCCATTTACTGCAAGGTAATTATTTCAGCTGTAATATTGTTACATGTTATTTGCATCACAAGAGCACCAAAATGAAGGCCGTGTGAATCTACAAAGAGAATTTCTCTAGGCAGGTGTAAAAGACAAATATTCCAGCATTCATACCAGGCTTCTGGTTCAACATCCCAGTGTGGAAACTCCAGCCATTTAGCACCCTACATAGCTGAATCTATGCTTCTGTTGTTGCCTAAATCAACATGCTAAATGGGCTGCAAATTACATTAAAAATTTTATGACCATTTTAAAGAGTTCTCCCTCCTCCTCCAATTAAAGATGAAAGCATTTAAAATCCACCACACAGCTCTTCTCCTTAAAGTATGTTCATCCATAACCTAAGGCTGGCAAGATGAAGAAAAGCTTGCAGAAAGTGCAAAGTTATGACACGGTTCCCTTTGAAGCAATTCAAAGGTTGAGATACAGCACTTCATCCATTTTAATAACAGCTTTAGGAAATTGAAGCAAAAATAAAAAAAACCAAAAAACCAACTGCCAAACCATGAAACTTTTAAAATTAAACTTTCTCATAACCTACAAAACATTATTATTATTATAGAGCTGTGATTTGCCCTTCCCCCCC
>VZSF01003137.1:201120-403103 GCA_013398295.1 Chionis minor | reverse complement strand
ATTCCCCCCCCCCCCCCCCCCCCCCAATCACCACTTCCACCAACCTAAGCAAACAGAGGATAAGGATTATTTGTCAAAAAAAAAACCCAAACTGACACACGTGAAAATACTGAGTTAAATACAAGGAGAAAAAAAAATACATTCCCCTCACTTTTACACTTTGATTCCCTTTGTAGTTAATATATTACTAACTTACTACATTCTCACCTTCTAAAGAGAATAGCCTTCTCTCATCCTTAAAAATGACCATGTAGTAACTATGTTCAATTAAAGCTCCCTGAAACACAATGGGAGTTCTCCTCACATGTTTTTTAGTTAAGATAATGTAGTAGGTCTGATTGGTTCTTATTAAAATGCAGGAGACAATCTAGTAAAACAGCAGATTGAAAGACAGACTCGGGGTGGGGGGGGGAAGCCAAGAACAAGCATCCACCCTGAGCCATCCCTTCACGCCAAGCTAACAGCTCGGGGGCTTCAGTGGAAGGCGCCCCACACAAAGGCACGGCCCCACAGCAGCTAACCTGCTTCTTGCCCCCCAGCCCGACCCCCTCAGCCTACTCACAGCCCAGCTGAGAACAGGCACTAAGCACAAAACACTCGGCTCTGGGCTGGTGCAAGGTGTCCCAGTGTCCGGAGAGGATGCCTTACCTCCCACCAGCAAATGGAGCTGGTGAGCCCCCGGGGTGCTGTGGGGCAGCCGGCACTCGCCCCGCACTCAGAGTCCTGGGGCTGCTCCTCCCCACTACCCCAGCTCTGCTCTTACACCCCCCCAGGTTAGAAGGAAAAGTCTAGAAAACAGGCATGAGGACTCACCTGCACTCCACATGCTGCGCTGAAACCCAGGTTCAAAGGATGCCGAGGGCAGCAACTGTGAGGAGGAGATTCCCTCAGCTGCCGGCTGCCCCAGCCAGCACACCTGGCCTCCTTAGGGTCCAGGTGTCCCACATCAAGGGAGGAGGAGCCCTGGGCAGCTGAAAAGTATCTGCCTTTCAGTATCTGAAGGGAGCCTACAGGAGAGCTGGAAAGGGACTCTGTCAGGAAGTCTAGTGATAGGACAAGGGGTAATGGTTTTAAATTGGAAGAGGGGAGATTTAGATTAGATATTAGGAAGAAGTTCTTTACTGTGAGGGTGGTGAGGCACTGGAACAGGTTGCCCAGGGAAGTTGTGGAGGCCCCATCCCTGGAAGTGTTTAAGGCCAGGCTGGATGGGGCTTTGAGTAACCTGCTGTAGTCAGAGGTGTCCCTGCCCATGGCAGGGGGGTTGGAACTTGATGATCTTTAAGGTCCCTTCCAACTCTAACCATTCTATGATTCTATGATTCTAAAACACCCAGCTGACCCTGTCTCATTTGCACCTGGTACTGCAGAGCACAAAATCTTCTCCAGAACAAACAGGTTTTGTGGCACATTTATTTCCACTGAAAACATGTAGGAATACCAGAACACTTAATAGCAGTCAGTCCCAGAAGACAGGTTAGATGAAATATTAAGGCTTACTTTACAGTCAATTTAATTAGCATGTGTTGTTTACTTCATTTGCTACACTAACGCTTTACAGCAAAGCCACCAATGATGGTTCTTCAGATAACAGAGATAAACCTCATTGTCATTTCTAAGTGGGCAAGTGATTAAGTATTTTTTTTTTCCAAATTAATAGGAACTAATAACTAATAACTAGTGCAATATCCACTATGTTTGGTAGCATGAAATGGGGTGCTAGAGCTGTCCTACAAGAACTGCAACTGCTCTAGGCTGTGCATAATGTAAGCGATACAGGATGTGCCCCAATTTCTTCAGGTCCACCAGCTGCATGCTGATACTGAAGGCCAATCCCCAAAACCAACCTGCTGTGGGCACTCTGGGATGCACTAGTTTCAGAAAAGATCACAGATGCCGAGATGGGAATGTAACTTGAAGACTCTCCAACCAACTTATATTTCTTCTTGGATGAACAAAGGGTCCCACTAGCTTGGGAAGTAAATCGGAACTGAGGACACACATCGAGCCCTCTGGAAACAAAGCTATGAATTTCAACCTATTTTGCTACATGGAGGGCAATACAGTTTGTGAATGTGAGGTTCTCCAAGCCCGAAAGAGTTTATAGATTGCTAATAATACTCAACAGCTACTTGGAAGGACTAAAATTATTTCTTACTCCTCAAAGATCCATGGGTCACATATCTTGACAAACCTGATTGCCTTCTATGACGAAGTAACCTGCTTGGTTGATGTGGGGTGAGCAACGGACATTGTCTACCTGGGTTTCTCCAAGGCTTTAGATATGGTTCCTCACAGCCTCCTCCAGAGGAACTGATGAGTTACGGTCTAGACAGGTGGCCTCTGCGGTGGGTGGGGAACTGGCTGACAGGCCAGTCATGAAGTTCCACGTGGACAAGTGTAAGGTCTTGCATGTGGAAAAACATAATCCAGGACTGCAGCATAGCCTGGGATCTACATGGCTGGGGAGCGGCTCTGTGCACAGGGACCTGGTGAACAGTGTGCTGCAGCAGCAAAGCAAGCCAACAGGATGCTGGGTTGCATCAGTAAGGGCATCGCTGCAGAGATAACGAACTCATTATCCCACTCTACTCGGTGCTTGTCAGGCCACACCTGGAATACTGTGTTCAGTTTTGGTCCCTGCTATGCAAAAAGAGATGAGGACAGGCTGGAGAGGCTCCAGAGAAGAGCCACAAAGGTGACCAAAGGCCTGGGAAGGCTGCGAGAATGGGGTTTGTTTAGCCTTGAGAAAGGAAGGCCTGGGGAGACCTTACCCCATGTTCCAGTATTTAAAGGGTGGCTACAAAGAAGATGGAGACTCCCTTTTTACAGGAAGTCACATGGAAAAGCTGAGGGGTACTGGGTACAAGTTACTCCTAGGGACGTTTCAACTGGACACAAAAGGAAAATTTTCCACAGTGAGAGCAATCAACCACTGGAATAATCTCCCCAGGGAAGTGGTGGATTCCCCAACATTGGACACTTTTAAGATTTGGGCACCTTGTTTAGACTGTGCTTTTGCCAAGAAAGGCTAGCCCAGATGATCCTTGAGGACCCTTCCAACCTGGTATTTTGTGATCTTTGGTTTACTCTGAAAAGAGCCAGGTATACTTTACTGCTTCCAGAAGGGACATACACTGGGATTCATTTTTTTTTTTTTAAAGAACTGCAGTGAACAAATACTAATGATTTTATTCAGGTTTCTTGAAAAAGAAGCCTGAATATTCTAAATATTCTTAATGTTTTTAATATTTTTAACTTCTTACCACTCAGTAAAATTTGGTGAGTCAGAGGGAAAACACAAGGTGATCACAGCTGGAATGCATTTTACATCATTACAGCAACACTTTGCTAAGTACAAGTGAAACAGGGGAGCAGTTGGGCACTTTTAAAGGGGGTTGAATGGCTGGCTGGCCAGCCAAGGCAGTGTTATGGCTATATAAATGATCATAAAGATGTAGATATAATTCTTCTTCCATTTATTCTTCCAGAGTGCTTGCCCTTTTGCACACAGGCTAAGTGCTATTTTGTTACTGGTGCTTTTAGCACAGAGCACCTTTCTGCAGTGCTGCTACAACAAACACAGCATTCACCAGCTTGAATTTTTCAATACAGTTATAAGGACCTCTGCAAGCAGACTGAAGGGATCCGTCAAATATGTATCTAAGCTTATCTGTAGGCAATAAAGGTGTATTTGCAGAGAAGAATTTTTACCGGTTAAAATAATACCTACACACACACACACATACACCCTCCGTATTGTTCTAGTCTGAATACAGCCAAGAGAAAATCAGGAAAGATGACACTCCCCCAAAATTTTCTGTCCCATCCCTAAAAAATATTCACTCTCACCATACCAATCTGTTGGTTTTACACAGAGAGCAATTTTATACAGATATAATGTCAACCTCTCACCACAGTTCTACCTTTAATGGATGTTTTAAAGAAAGGTGGGGAAATTCTTACCTTTGCAGTGATGGTGTACAGTGGCTAAATTAATTTACTTTGAACACAAAGTGAAGAAAAGACTTCTAAAATATACATGGTGCCCTTCAGATGACAAGTAAAGCAGTATAGAAATGCAGCTGTTTTCAACCAATTGCCTACAGAGCAGATAGTTCTGGCATGTATGAAGGAACGTACCTCAGTCTCTGATGGAGCATAATTTGCTTTTACCTACTGCTAACCCAATTTCACAGGAATGATTTATCCCACACTCAGAAATGTTTTACTGAGGAAAAAACATGCCTTTTGGATGTATGCTAAGACATTTGAAAACACTAAAATACCTCTTATTTACAGATATTCCTCACAATTCCTTATGCAATGACTAGATAGCTCTTCCCTTTTCACTTTCGCATCTGCCTTAATTGAGACATGGAATAGCTGATAGACTAGATAGATAGACTATAGATAGACTGTGTTAGCAATCTGTTTAAAACATTATTTATTACATCAGTGATCAGAGATGTTAGGTGTTCAGAGTTTTAGGCAAGTTGAGTAGCTCCTAGATATGTTTGACTCAACTGTTTATATCCACACACACACCCCAAAAAACCCCACCAAAACAAAACAAAAAAGCCTCACCAAAACCCAAAAAACCCCAACTCCTCAACCACCAATTCAGTTGCACCAGTTGCTGAAGATTGCTAAGACTGACACAAGAAACTGCAGGCACACCAGTACCTAACTCCTTGGCACACGCTTTCAATTACCAGAGCACTCTTGCAGAACATGAATGGTGTTTAACCTTGCCAGCTAACATTAACAGCTAGACAATTCTTTGTTGACAACCCTTATTTCCATGTGTTCTAGAAGATACAGAACGCTCTAATTCTTAGCCGGAATAAATAATTGCTCCTACTCTCTCTGTATTTCCCTGGCCTCTTAGCAGCATTGCAGTAGCTCAGTATCATGAGACACTGCTCTCCTTCACATAGAAGGACTTGAGCTTTGATTCCCCGAAGCACATTTGCATTCCGGGGATAAGCCAGCATGTCTGTGGCAGGGTTTGTGATCTGACAGGAACCTCCAAGTCTAGGAAATCGCCAATATGATTTCTTAGAAATTAATCCATCTTGAGCTGTTAACACAGCACTTCTGTGACTAGATCTCTCTTTCAGTCGAACGCTGAATCAAGTTTGTATCCCTACCGTGGTCTAACAAATACAAGGTTACACACACTCCCAATAAAAGTGGAAAAGCTAATAGGAGAAAATACACATTTTATTTTAACCCTTGCTCCAAGGCATTTAGCGAGGAATTATGCTGTGCTGAACACATGCCCCAAACTCTGCCTTTCTAGGTTCTAAGTTAATGTAGTGGAAACTGTGGCAGCTACACAGTATAGATCAGACCACACAAATACATTTCATTCCTTTGGGATTTTTCATACCCTTTTGCTTAAGGGCTCTCTTCCTTCTGCTATGTTTTGTAGAGAAAAGAAAACACTGGTACCATGGGGTTCTACGTGAAACAGAACTGGGCTCTATCTAGATGAAGACTCCTGCCTTTCCCTGCAATTAAATCTCAAAATAAACATTGTCATTATTTTAATTCAGTTTAAGCAACCAAACTTATAACTGCAAAAGAGATGGAAGAAAAAACATGCTTCTAATCTGTTTCTAAAAGAGATGGTAGAGCTGCTACAAGGTCACTTCAAAAAGTTCAGCTCACCTTTCGTAGCATTCATTACACCTGCGTTCACTGTTATGACTTGATATAGGAACTTTTCAGTTTGGTGACTTTTCAACACAGCGTTGGTAGAAACATCTTTATAAAGACAAGGCTGAAATTTTCAAAGCTATACATGAATGTGGACTCAGTTTTTTAAAAGCTGTTATCCCTCAGGATCAAAATTCTTTCTTGAAGTAAACAGGAATTGTAATGCATTTAGACACCTCTGGCTATCTTACTACTCATTCAAAGTAAAATGAGTGAAATTTCATCTAAACACATAAGACACTTATTTTCTGCCTGAGATATGACAAACAACTTTTTTTTCCCCCCGATATGAAGTTTCTCGATTTTGCTGTGGTCAGTTTACAAATCGCGCCAAGAAACATAACCTAAGGTGGCAAAAAGACTAAAAACCTTCAGTACTCCTATTTATATTGAGTAGGTTATTTGACTTTTAATTGTTCATTAAGTGCATTACATATTTCCTATTATTGTTTCTATTAAAAATTTTCAGGAAATGAGAGCAGATACCTGTATTTTTTTATGACACTAATATGCATTTCAGTTCTGCTTGTCTGCACACAATTCAAACAAGTCAACTAGAAGATACAAATAATAACCAAAACAATAACAGAGAAAGTGGTACCTTAAATACAGGCAGATTAACTATAATTTGACTGCCTCTTTGGGCAGCAAACTGGTCTCTTCCCAGGTCCTTTACACTGATAAAAGAAAATATAAAACTGCTAGAGATTCCTGTGTAGAGAAAGTACAGAATGAGGGGGGAAAAAATCCTTGGAAATTAATCTTTTTAGGAGTTAGAAGAAAATGCTACAGGAAGCAGGAGATGCTGTTTGAATGCATTATAGCCAAAAGACACACTTTAGATAGGCCTGAATATGCAAACTTCTTTTTGTTATCTGTTGCTTCTGCTTTGTATATACTTTTGCATCAATTATGGTTTACTTTGAAAAAGCTGGGTTTTAAGGCAATTTGTTTGTCACAGGCTCCAAGGAGGGCTTAGTGACTGATGTTGCAATATCCTGTGTTGTTACCTGGGAAACACTGATGCAGCCTAGAAACTATGACTTGTTCTTGCCATGGTTCTTAGAAGATATAGCCCAAACTGAAGGAAATATATTTAAGTCCTCTAAATCCACTATTCTTAAAATACAATACCATTTGTCAATGAGAGAGATGTAGGGCCATGTGTACAGTGTTCTGTAATCCAAGTACCTTAATTATATTATAAGACTGTTTACATGTGAAAATGGGAAGAGTGGGAGAGTTGATCATTCTTACCAGATTTTTTAAAACCCGTTATGATTCAATCTCCTTGTTACTCTATTCAAGCATCTACTTTTTAGGTTTTTTGTACTTCCACCCGTTTCCGATAATATGTTTCAAGCATGTTCACTGGGATGTGCAACCTGTTAGAAAACAGTAAACAGCTTATCCTAAAAATCTGTTCCATGTGAAAGATTAAGCTAGTACTAGTGCCAGTTTAAAGCTGATTTACAACAACTCAGCTTCTCCACTAGTTCTGTTAGTGAAAGTTGTGACTACACAGAAACAAAAGGGAATTTAGATGCAGTGTAAGTCCTAATTCACAGCCTACCTAAAGACATTTCAGCAGGCTAAACACTTGTCATAGTATTAATACATCTTAAATTACCTAACTGTTGGAGTTTCTACAACATTTTCTGTTATTCTTTACTTTAAACTAATGTTCTCTTGGAAATACATTAGCCTGAACAAGTGCACTGTATTGTAATACTCAATGAGATCTATCTCAACAAAATCAAAAGAAAAACCCCTTCACTTTATATCAAAGAAAAAAATGGAACATAGTGGTTTCCACAACTCTACTTAGAACAGTATCAATGTTTTATCTTTTCCCTCTATAATTTTCACTTCACCATTGTATTGTGTTTTTCTATTTTCTGCTTGATTTTTCCTTCTATTTAAGTGTATTTTCCGTTTTATTTTTCTGTGACATCTATAATTTACAATCTTTTATTCCAGAAGCACAATTTCTTTGCCTTTCTCTAGTCTTTTCTGGCAGGTCTAGGATTAGAAATCATAAGAAAATAGGAAGGAGTGTAATGCCAAGAGCAGGCAGAAGATTTATCATGAAGATTATAGGCTGATAGGCCAAGTCAAAACCTGTAAGGAAATGTATGACACAATCTCTGTGATAATGTTTTAGTGAGCTCCAAATGTTACATTAGAAAAATTATGACAGGTGATAATTGACAGTATTAGTATGGTGATAAAGCTAACTGGAAATAGCATGACAGTATTCTTAAAGGTTACAAAATACAGAAACAGGATTCACACAGAAAATAACCTGGGCTATTTGAGACCTCACAGTCAACATGACAGAAGTCACTGCAACAAGCTTCACTAAAAAACAGAGGGTCCTACATCTGGGATTGTGGCAACCGGGCAAGTGAAGACATACTGGCCCTCCAATGCACACTTGAGGGAGAGGAAGCAGTAGACTGGGATGAGGTAATGGGGTCAGCTATTTCTCCCTTGAATCCTAAAAGTGTTTGTCAGTGTAGCCTCTACTACCCTTGAAGAATACATGTTCTCCATACTCCTACTCACAATTGCTACAGTGACTTTTTTTGGTAGTCATTGGCTATGAACAAGCAGTTGATTCACATACAAACAACAGAAATCACTCCAAGTTAGTGAATTGCCAGTCAGTAACAGACTATGACTGTTCAGCTGGAAGGACTATGTAGCCCAACTCTCCCAAAAACAGGCCAGCTCCTTTTTGGTCTTTTAGGCTCAAGTTTTCTTTATTGTTATTAGTTCTTTAACTCTGTATTCAGTGCGAAATAGGACATGAAAACCATATAGGTTAGACTTAAGTGTAAAGTCTCTTAACTTTCACAAAACATACAGAGAACTGCTAGCAGCAGTCTTTCTGAAAGATGTTCCTGAGAGGGAAGAACTCTTTTAATGGTCCAAATAGAGCCAAACCAGCCAATATCTCAGGTCTCTTGCAATGGACTTTAAGTGGGAAATCGGAAACTTTTATCCCTAAATATCATACTGCAGGTGTTTGGCCTTTATCCCCTGATTTTCTGGCAATTCCTAATAAAGGAATATCTGTTTTGTAAACCTAGCTACATGAACACTGAACACACGAGCAGCTGGAGAGCTTTTTCAGTAGCTTCACTTCATAAAGATAAATCATAAAGAAGAAGGAATAGGACATCCATGCAGAGTTATTGCCACCTACATGAAAGATGCCATGTTCTGATTCTTCATTTCTCTGAAGCACTAGCTAAAGTTCTACCAAAGAAGTTAGACTGTGTAGAGGAACGTCTTACAGGCTTGAAAGCACCAGGTTAATAAGTCTAGCTCACCTCTCTAACACCAGACCGCTACCAGATTCAGAACTTTATCCACTGTGAGATTTATCAAAGCCCTGGGAAAAGAACTGAGAAAATGTTTATCTTCCACTTTCCGCAGCACAGAACAATATTTTGCTAAGGTCACCCAGACATGTCTCACCTGAACTACCAGCTGCCAATGCAGAAGCCCTAAAAGCTGTTAGCACTCCATTCTCTTGTCATGGCATACAAGCAGGACAGCTACCAGAGGACTGCGAAGTTTAATTTAATACCATCATCCTCAACATAGGCACACGAGTGTAACATAAGGGATCTAACGTAACCTCTGACTTTAATGTTTTTCACGAAACCAGGAAAACCAGGCTGGTCCTAGGCCATCAATCAGAAGGGCTAGCCTGCAAAATCAGGCAACTGAATAGAGTAGAGACCCTTGACAGTTGTGTTATGTTCAGGCTTCAGCCTGGAGAGCCCAAGCCACTTGTGGAATCATTGCCTTTAGGGTTAAAAACAAGTACAAAATAGCCCCTCCTTTATTTATTGGACAATTGGTTCACTCCAGCCTTGACTCAGATTGCCTCCCAAGACCCTAGCAGTGTGTTCCATAAGAGGGCTAGGCTTCAGCGTCAATCTCTATGTCGTTGGCATAAATGGACTCCTGAGCTCATGACAATGGCACAATGTATGAACTGTATGCAATATTTTTTCAGAAAGAAAGGAAAGAACTAGCTAATGGTGGTCTGAAAACATAAGAGATAGTGGTAGTTATATGATAACTGATTTAATTTTCAGCTACCTTAAAAACAATTAACATAAAATCTAACATTGTATAACCCCCACACAAGTGATGCAACTTCTGGGACTCTAAAATGTGTCTGCTCAATAAAGAAAGGCTGATGTGCCTCGTTTCTGTAAGGCACAGTAGTTCATTGTTTTTGCTGCTTTACTTTCACGTGCTGTTATTTTGACATTCAGTGCTTACTACCCAGCTTAATGTAAAGTAATAAAGTCTAGGAATATGGTGTAACTCATCAATCTTCTCACGTTGATTTTTATTAATTTTTGAATTTAAAATGAATTAAATACTTATTATATTAATTTAACAATCTCATAAAATGGAATTTAATTGTTTATTTCAAATTAATTAAACTCCACTGAAGTCATCTGCAGCCACATCAGCAAGGCTTCAAGAGTTCATAAAAGCAGCTGACAGTCCTTGTAAACACTAGCTGCTCCTAATAAGACCATATCAAGCTCTCTATTCCACTGAATTAAGAAGCATGAAATAATATTAAAAGTTAAAATGTAAAGAAAAAGTATAATGCCAGCATTTTCTCTACTAGTGGTCTCTCTTACTTGCTTTGTTTCTGTTCTTACAGTCTGCGTAACAAAATAAGGAGGATTCTGACATTCAAGAGATGTGATATTAAAACGTGTGACTTAGCAGAAATTAAGAAGGTAGTAAAAAATTCATTTGCAAACCTAAAAAATAGATCACAGGAAATTAGCTCTCAATAGTTGTTACAGTGTAGCATTCCAATGATGAAATGAATTACAGATAAACAGAATATACAACAATCACAATCTCTGCCATTTATTCTGTAAAAAGATTTTTTTTAAAAACTGAATTCATTGATCAAACAGCTTTGATGAAAAAGGAACACTTAAATCAAGCACTAGGGCTGGCTGCATAGCATCAAATATTTAATCATGGCAATACTGCAAAATGTGTCTATATGGAAAAGCTTACATTAATGTATCCACTCTCTGCAGAAAGGTCATTAAGAGAAATGAAAATCTGAAAGAAGACATGCAACTGCTATGATACTTTTGTGATGTGTGGGTTGCTTATGCATCTGCTGTAATACTTGCCAAGGGTAACCACCATTTTGCCACGATTCCCCTGCATTGATACTGAAATCCTATGATCTATTTGTTAATCAGTGATGAGAAGAACACAAACAAAAAGACAATCCTTATTCTCAGGAGTTTAGAAACTAGAAGGCAAACCAAACTTTATTTATTGGAATAAAAAAAAAATCTATAAAAAACAATTACGACCATTTTAAATACTATGACCTCTCTACATTCTTCACATTACGAATGTTACAGCACTTAATGGTTCTGAAGCACGTATCATCAGGGAGCCAGTAGTCATCACAATCTCATTACTCAACCAGTCAGAATCTTGATTGCTATCATCCAACAATTTACTAAATCAGATACGAACATTTAGTGAACCACTATCACATAAGTGGGAGCACTCAGGGGAAACTACCCTTGCTATTTACTATATACAGAAGAAATGTCCCTTTTTTTTCCCCCGGTATAAAATGAGCAAAGGTTTCTGAGCCAGGAGTTTATAATGCATCATAATTTATAAGCAATTTGGTTGGCTAACAGCTGCCAGAAAGATTAGACAGTTGCATAATCATAAGGAAAAAAATCTAATCAACTCCCCAACCAGTATCAAGTAATTTCAGGAAGACCTAAGAAAAATTGTAAAGGATAGCAAAAAAAAAAAAAAATCTAAAGAACAATAAGTAAAATATAAAGAACAGTATTATTTAAGTCTATTCAAAAGGAATTATTTAGACTGTTACATTTAAGAGTTAATTCTATGTTTGAATAAAGCACACCTATAAAAGTTATGCTAGCAAAGCTTTAGGGCGTGATATTTAGCTAGAGCCAATCAAAAGGTCAGAAAATAGCCATAGTATCCTAAATGGATTCTGAACCTGGATCTGAATCAGGCCTGAATCTGAAAGTTTCTGCCCCGGGGAGTGCTTTACCGGGCTCTCTCGTTGCACCAAGGGAGGAGTATTTCCTGCTGTCCTTAATACGCGTGGCTTACGCTCAGCTCTGTTTTTAAAATGACTCAGTTTTCTACCGTACTGCATTAGATCTTTAATTGCTCAGTAACTGTTTCCTTAGTGCAACATCCAGCCAGCCCTTATTCAGCAGTCTCCCAGCATAATTCTCTTCTGTCAGCCAACACCACTTACACATGCTGGCTCTTTGCGCAATATATGCCTACAGTAAATGCACAATATAATTTAAAAAGTTATTCTAATCAAATGCCATTATGCAAATGCCATTCTCTGAAGTTGAGATAAATATAAGCATTTCAAGTATTCTTGAAATAGCCAGGTCCTAATTGCCATCTGAAGCACAACATCCTTGTTGCAAAGCCTATAGTCTATGGTCTTACTACTCTCCATTTTAAAATATGAAACCCAGGTACTTACGAGTCTGGCAGGATCTTTCTGAACCTTTCTCTGTTACTCACCAAGCCTCAGGACATATGCAGAAGAAATTACTCTCTTCTACTTGTAGTGGAGAGCTTTACAGAAACACATAGAAATTCAGCTTGTGCCCAGAACAACTATCTGTTTTCAAAGCAGCAGATTGAAATGCAAACTGATTCTGTGAGAAAGAACAAGACTATCGTGGCCTAGAAACATGGCTGGACATTTTTTGCATCTCCGTGTTGACTGGCTTATTTGCTGAAAAATTCAGCTTCTCAGATCAGAAGTTGCAAACGCGAACAATTGTGTCATGAAATGATGGATGCTTTGGGGACCAGGGCAAGAGATGCCTATACTCCTGTCCCTGCTCAAATTATGAGAAAAAAATAAGAGTAAATTGGAATTCAGGCAGACATATAAACACCCTAATGTCAGGCTGAGTTTTTTGACACTGGTATCGGTAGAAATTCTTGCATTTACATGGAGCATCATTTTTCAGTCACACAAAAAAACCCCAAACACATTGATGGCTTCTATACTTTTTTTGCAATCACACTTTGCAGACTAAATCTCAATCATGAATTGCCTTTTCAACCTGAAGTGCTTACACGCAACGCTATAACCCAGTGCCACCTTTGGTAAAGGACAATTATTCTACCCGTCAAAAAGGAAAAAAAACACTCGCATCCTAAACAACATACAGAAACCCAGCAGACCAGCAGCAGATACAACACCTTTCAAATAGGATACCACAATTGAGGGGCCTAAAAATAAAGACATTTAAAGATTCTGACACTTCGAAAAATCAGCCCAGTGAAGCTGATACGCTCAGGTACACAGGGCACTAAGAGCACGCCACTCCAATGCTTTGTACTGCTAGAAGTCTCCCTCTGAATACTGATAAATTCAAGAGGTTTCTCATCTTTGAAGTCCTCATAGATTTAACTGACTGTACCCGAGAATGACCCAAAGCTCCCAGAGAAAACTGTCTGAGTCAACAGAAAGGAATATACCTTGAAGTATACCTGGGTTTTCCCCTTGCAGATAGAACAGAAAATGAAAAGGCCATAGTTCTAGTATCAGGGAAATAATTATAAGATGCCTGTAAGTACAAGATTTACTTTTGGAAAACCTAGACAAGACTTAATGTTCAAAGTGTGTACTATGCTACTGAATATTATGGTGATTAAGAAAAGAGATTTTAAGTTGCCAAGAGTGACATGGCTTTTTTTCCTATTTACATTTCTATTTGATTAAAGTATTCTGGGCAGTTTGCCTTCAAAACGTAGGCTTTTCAGAAAGACAGATAAACAGCTCATCTTACAGAATGACACAAGAGGATAAACAGGGCAAACAAAACAAAACACAGTTACATTAGAACTACATTATATGGTTTTTGGAAGTGATTCGCAAAAATCATGCATGAAATTTTATCAAGAGATATTTTATAAAGTAAATGATGTAAAAATGTCTTTTTAACTCATTTGAAAACTTCTTAAACAGAAGAATGGCATCTATCTTAAGGACAATCAATTAGATGCTAAAATATCCAAACAGACTTTTCTTAATGCTTTACATTTTATGCTGTCTGGTGTCTGCGAAACTGAATGCAAAACTGAGAGAAGGCTGCAGTATTTAAATGTGTTTTTTTCATTTCTTGTGACATACTGACAACAGTTTTCCATGGAAAAGTGCTTGTTAAAACAGTGAGACTTCAAATTGGTATTTCTATTCTTGTCATGGAAACTACATTGCTCAACACGACACAGGAGACTTCCTGTTGTTTCCATATGCTTTTAACCCTTTAATACAATGAATTTCAAATCCTTCATAAAATAATCACAAATAGGCTGGGAGGTGTCTTAAGAGGTTATTTACTCCAGCTGTACCACTAAGCAGATATATTCCTAACACAAACCTTAAGCATCTACTTAAAACCTTCCAATAATAGAAATGCCACAATTCCCTAACCCATCTAGTCTAGTACTTAATCATCTTTAATACATCAGAGGTTTTTGTAAAATAAAAATAGCTATAGATCAGAAGTTCCCCCACTGTAATTTCAAAATACTACTCTTTGTCCTAGTCCCAGTAAGCAGAGAAACGTATTCCTACCTTCCTCTTACCAACCCTTTCACGTACCTGAAAATTCCTTTATTCAATTAGTCCTTTGTTCAAGAGATTAAACAACCCACATTCTTTCTAAGATCAGATTTCTTGGGACCTTTGCCCATACTTCTTGTTCTCTGGATTTTTCACTTAAACAGGACATTTGTGATGAACCACTGCTTTTTTTTCTATACAATGACAGTAATAAAGTTCATATTGAATTTTTCAAAATTCATTCAAACTTGATAGAAAATTTACACTAGAATTACTTCATTGCAATTGCAATTTACAAACAGAAATCACCACATTTTTTTTTTTAAGTGGGCTTTTTTTTCCCCCCTACAGCTGTCTTAATGTTTTGATATCACACAGTCGGCATTGTTGCAGTTACTCATTGCACACGTTCTTTCTTTTCTCTCTAGCTGTACTTATCATACTGCTGCTAATGGGCATGCTAAGAATGATCGCAATACAACCAGGAAAGGCATGTCTGACTCGGTGTCTTCCTCTACTTGTAACCAGTAGCAGGTGCTTAGGGGAGGCAATAAGAACAGGGAATGAACAGAAAAAGGGAAAAGAATAATGGTAGGTCTTCCCACTTTACACCAATGTGCTGCTTAGGGACTTCCTGGGCCAAACGTATTAACACTGACAAGAATTTAGACAGTAGCAAGTTGGAATTTTCTTCTCGGTTTTTATTATTTTCCTATTAATTCTTCACATTTCATTGGCTTTTTTGATCACGGTTTTGGACTGTACTGACACTGCCATGAAACACTCTCAAATAGCTTTTATAGATGGCAACACAGTGACAATGGATCTGAATGTGTCTTCAAGGTCACTGACTGGAACCAGTGCTCCAACTCAGAGCTTCTCACTCATGAGAAATAATCACATTTTTAAATGTCTCTTTTACTGTGATGGAGAACAGCCAGAACATTCAAAATGAAGAAAAAAAAATTTTTGACACTGACACTTACATAACAAAACACANGGGGAGGGGAGGGAGAAAGGTAGGTGAAAAATGCCTTAGCATAACACTTCAATACTTTTTGTAGAACACAACTGTTTATTTGCATGACCTATGCAGGATTTTCAGAAGATGCATCAAACGGTCACCTCCAAAACCAGCACGACTGTTCTGCTGAACAGGTCAGTTCCTAACCAAAAAAATGAGGGATTTCAGAAGACATATATTAAAAGCTGTATCTTTACTCAATAAGAGCTAGAGATACCCATTTAAATAAGGAAGTTTCTAATCAACTTTCCTAAGTATGACTGTTTCTGTGGTTTAATTTAGTCATTACACTAGTCAGCATGATTCCTTATCCCAATGAGATATAGGAAAGAATTATCTGTCATTGAAAATACAAAAAGTATAGAATTATTCTGGAAATGATCCAATTAATAACTGAATATACAAAAACATGCACTCTAAATTAAAAAGACTTAAGCAATGCTATCAAAATATAATTAATAGATATAGCACTCCAAAAATGCTTTTGAAGATGAAGCGGAATCAACTGGCCTAGGTAACTACACTTGTCCCCATGGAGGTAAATTCAACTGCCAATGATCCCAATATCAGACTACCTGTCACCTTGCAATAACAGTAACTTCCAGTGTCCTACTAAAGTTTGAATTTACACTACCTTAACACCATTCTCACATGCTATGAGATCATACTAGCCTTAGCCTTAACAAGCTAAGCTGATTATGTTGACACTTTTTTGGAGAAGGGAATCAAAAGGTTAAATAGATGGCTTTGCTTTGACAAAACCAAACAAAAAGTTTCCTTAGTTATTTGGACAGCAACTATGTCTGTCTGATGTTTTTTGTGAGTGTCAAATGTCTTTTAAATCTAAATTTCTCATTAGTTGGTGATTAGATATAGCTTCTGATGAGATATAATTTTGGGATCTCAAGTGCAAGAAGCATAAAACTATTTAAGTCTTTAATTCCTAAAAAGAATAATATAGTGGCTTGGGATTTTGCTGGTTTCAAGGGGTATCTGAGTCTCAGGGAAGGCAGGCAAATCGTAAGGGCTATGTAAAATACCACGAGGTTGGCAGACAGTAGTACAGTTAAGATCTGTCTCTGAAGAAGAAAAAGGAACTCACTTGTGCATCTCTAGCATCCTTTTGTTCATTTTTTCACTACCATCATACATTATTTTAGAAGCTTCATAGCCATTAAATTAAAAAAGATTTCCTCTCTGTGAGCCTAGTTAAGTAGGCTCAGTGTTCCTATTCCCTCTAACAGAAACCACTCAAAGGCCAAGTCCTTTATTACAGATTACCCTACTCTTCCCCATCCTATAGAAAACAAGTAATGACTAAAGGAACTTTACTGAAAAAATTAAAAGCAAAAAAACCAACTACATTTTGAAGTTAATTTAGATAAATGTGTCTACGAAGAACTTCTCCCGCCCAGAAAAAAAAACTCTAACCCAATGCTTAAATACTTTTATTTTAAATATAAATTCAAACATCTTTACTATGTGACTTGAGGAATACAGGTTAACATCTGAAAATGTTTCTGTTTAAACATTGTTTTTTCACAGCCTTATATAGCTGAAATTCATACAATATGCTCTAATGTTTGATGAAAAACATATCAAATAGTGTAATGGTATATGTGGTGTGTATATGTATAGTATACATACTATATACTGTATATAGTATATACTAGTGTGCTTATAGTATATAATAGTGTGCTTATATAGAAAAACAGCTGCTAATAAAGGCATATCAAGAAGTCAGGAATCCCCGTGTTTATACACGTAAGGACTGGTATAATAGCTGTAAAATTCAACTGTTAAAGGCAATCTTTTAATGCTTTATCTTCTTTGGGGAGATTATTTGAAGAAAGTCAAAAGTGAGAAGACTTGATCTTAAAAGCCAAATCACATTTAATAAAGACCCTTTGAACAGCAGCAAATGGACTTGTTTTAGCCTAAGATCATCTAATAATGGGCAAGGCTGCGAGCAAGGAAAGTTCAGCCAGTGTAATCACTGGCTTACATGAGGGACAGCTTAGGCATTTGATAAATTATGATCTTGAGATCAGAGTTGATTTTCAATCATATATATGTTATACAGCAGTTGTATGGCAAGAATGAGAAATGTTATCCCATGATCCAAGTCCAATGTAAATTTCAACAGAATGTACCATGTTCTGTACACTCCTTTCAATGAAATTTCCAGTACTTAAAAACTGATGGAATCAAGAATGCTTGATTTGCCATATTTGTTTGTCTTTAAAAACATAAGAGATTTCCCTAATCAGTAAGACAGTCCCATCTAACTTGTTTTCTGTGGACATTTTAGTATTTCAGGCTACCGCTAAGAAAGAAACACAAGCCTATGTAGAACCTTTGCCATTTCTAGCCAGCATTTTATTCTGTGAACAATTCATTACACTTAAAGAACTATTTGTGTGAAGATGTAATCATAAATAAGAATAACCCCTTACAGTGGGGGCAATCCTCTCACCTGTTCTGGACTTTATTATTTCCCCACTCCCACAACTTCATTTCAGAGACAAATTTAATGGAGAAATTTTATGTATTGCTGTTTGCCCATAACTCACGCAGCTGAGCAATTCCTAATTTATATACCTGTTGAAACAACATTTAATCTGAAAGAACCATATAAAAATGGGAAGGAAGTGGATTTTATTTTCCAACAACAACAATGTACTATTTTTACAGGTTATTGTATATGATTATTTTCTTCATCCATTTGCAACCAGCAATGCATTCCTTTGCAGTCAGCCTATTTTTGATTATACTACAACCCTGAAACTTATGTTAATTCAAATGTTTTAGATGTTTAGATGTAAGAAAGCAATCACAAAAGGAAATCCTTTATTTAATGGGGGAAAATTGATTTAATATCAATATTTCCCTCGAATAAAGGAAAATTTATTTTGGTATGGGTGAAGTTCCTTGACTGAAACTACCTGTATTAGATATGATATAAATTGAACAATACTAGGTCAAAACCTACAGCTTTCCAAATGCAGTGACCAAAATATTATTTTAGCATTACTAAAACATGTCTAGAGTGTACTAATATTACATCTATTATTTCTTAAACACCTTTATTTTGTACAGAGAGGCACTTAATACTCTGAGCGCTGACAAAATGGATTTATAATGCTTATTACTTTTTCACATATCTCATCCATATGCTTTGTGTACAAATACACAATGATATTGATTACCTAATGAAAGCATTTATGTGAATGTTCAGAAACATCCTAGAATTAAGGACTTCAACTATACTTCATTTCATGAGGATGAATGTGTTTATTTGTAAATCCATCTGCATTGCTTTGCATATTCAATAAGCAGAGCTAAAATTATGATCCAGTAAAGCCAATAATATTTGCTGTGTCAAATTTAGAACAAGAATGAATAGACACATTTAAACACTACATAATTTCTACAAATGTTTTAAGCAAATAGGTATATGACGAGCTAATGCTGAGAGCATGCACAGAATCAAGTTCAAATAAGTGGAACTCATTTAATTCTCTCTATGCCTCAGAAATCAAGATAAGATTATATAAAGGTGCAAAGTTTGTTGTCTGTGTGACTAAGCCAATTTTTAAAAAAAAAAAAAAAGAAAGAAAATCCTAAACTACAGGCACGCATATAAACAGTACTGCCAATGTTTGATGATTCTTTTCTTCAGCACATTTCAAGTAATAAGTAACCTCACCTTGCCAAAACCCTGGAAGATCTAAGTAGGGAATTATGAAGATCTAAGTATAAAAATGAGGAAATTGGCATCTTAGGCTTTGATACTTTTTAATTGCAGCAAAATGATTCCAATGTGTTCTGAGCATTTATTTATACACATAAATATTAGAAAAAAACCAAAAAACAAACAAAAGAAAAACCAGAGAGGATCAGCCTACAATAAAGTTGAGATATGACATGTCTGTAATTTCAACTCAAATACCAAAAGAAAAAAAATGTTGGAGCAAAACTCTGGATGTTTAAATCTTCTACTCAGCTTTAAGGCTTTTGTTATTTTTATACATTATTCATTTATTTCTAGCAGTGTTGAATATCTTGAGGATATTCACATCCTACTCTTTATATAGACTAAGAATGCTTAATCATACTGAACTTTGATTAATGCTTTTCAGGCTTTACTCTGCTGATTGTTATTTTCATACTTTGGCAGCTTGATAAATATTACTATGTACGTTTAAGGAAAATAATTAACTAAACTGTTTTTTCTCCCCTCTGGAAGTAATTTTGTTTATATGCTTGCTCTCCCCAGATCTCAGCCATAAATAGAAATGTCCCATTTATCAAAAAGATTAGTCACTATAAATTGTAAAATTAAATATTTAGACATTATAGTAAAATGGATTAGATGTTACCTGTGTCATCTAATACAAGGACATATCTATTAAAAATACATTTGATAGTAGATATTTTCTCCTAACAATAAAAAGCTGGGAAACAAAAATTCTTAGAATATTGCCAAATTGAAAACCATGCATAATTCAGCACTCAAATTGAATTTTAATCTTTTTGTAATGTTTGGGGAAATATTTTATGCTTATAAAAACTAAGGGAGATAAAGAACATTACAAACCAAATCATTGCTTTTATGTTCAGTCAGAAATGATCCAATAGCTAATAGAAATCAGTTCTTGGAATCAGTGATAGGAATAGGAAGCACCCGGAACATTACATATTCACATCCAAGGTTACAGGACTGTTAAAGGAAATTAAAAAAAAAAAAAGTATGAGGAATTCAGGAAAGTTTTAATCTTAAAAGGGAACACAGAACCCCTTTAAGACTTTAAACTGAGGAAGAGCTAAAAGAAGCAGCCACCCATCAGTAGATGTTGCTGCATTTTCCTGCTATGCTCTTCCAGTGAACTGCCTTATGACCACATCCTTCCCTGCAAACTGGTTGTGACTGCTTCTTAGCATGCTTTTTTTTTTTTTGCCCCCCCACAGATCACTGGTCTCTAGTAAAATACTATTTTTCTTTCATACCCACCAAGGACAAAGGGGATTCTCAGTCTGAGAGCTATAAGGGCCAATACTCCCAAAACCGCTGCCTTTAGCATTAGTAGAAGGACCACTACCAACAACAAAAAAGCAATCAAACAAAAAACATTACAGTTGGTGTCAGCATCAAGAAAGAGCCCAGCACAAAGAATGCCAAGACTGGCATTTCATTCATACTGTGCAAACACAGCATTTCTTTAGAACTGTAATAAAGATGCTATTCTTAAATCTATAGGTATTTATTCTCTTTCTGTAACATCAGTCAAACCCCCACAGAACCATCCTATGATACACATCAAGGACTATTCAATTCATGTGTAACTCCACACAATAAATTACTGCTTAGTTTGGCTCAACAGGTCTATCAGAAGCTGTTTGTAAAAAAGCAGCCATTTCACCACCTCATTCCCTTCACAATACTGTGAAAACACCTGCATAGCAAAACAATGCTAGTACGTAGAAAGAGCTTACTACAAGATGCATTTATTATGCTTCATGTGTAAATATCCTCTTTCTTCCGCCCTTCCTCCTGCAATTTTCATAACTTAGAATAAATATTTGTTCTCAGTTCCTTTGATACTTTTCTATTGGAGCCTTCAACTTTTACCCAAAGCCATTCCTCACCATATAGGGTAAGCCTTTAGGAGCAGGGAAGGACAGCTATCCTTTCTTCTTTGACTTTCTGGCCTAGCTATTCTGCTAGGTCTCTGATGTCCAAGCTAACTATTTCTGCACCCTGTGTCTTTGGGCAGATTTGGGAACTGGGTCACTGGCTCACCCAGACTAGCCTCCAGCTGTGAGTGCTAAGGTTAACATTTAACTCTGCTGGTACGCAGCCAACAATGAACTTCAAAACCAGGATACCTACTTGAATTAATAGCACCCAAGATTTCCATGCCACATAGCTGCCACTCATCCTGATGCAAATCCCAACCCAGATTTTCTTGGGTATTACTGCTGGTTTCAGCAGATGGTTACACATTCAGAAGAATTAGTCATCGTGTTAACAGAGAAGAAAATAACATAGAGTTGGCCAAGAACGTGTTTATTTCTCTTTTACTACTACTTTTGCTCATTCTCAGCCGCACTGGAGATACTATTCTCATATCAGTGATAAAGATTAGCTGTTTTGCTGAAGCAGTTGATTCATTTTGCTTTATAGGTTATTGGATTTTGTTTGATATTCAGTTTTTCTATCCTAGAAATTAGGAAGATAAGGGCCGTTAGGAAAGTTAGCCCCATATTTGCTGAGCACAGCAAGAAGGTTACACATCAGAAATATACCACTTTTATAGAGAAGACTGGGAATAAAAGTCAAGGAACTGCTGTCTGCATTTCATAAGAACAAATGACTACTAGACCCAGGCCTTGAGTCGTCATTAACAGAGCAGTGGGTTCAAACAGCTCTTTAATTTTGTATGCACAATTTTAAACCTATTACGCTTTTGATATTTGCAGATTTAACAGTCATTTATTTGCTGCACTAACAAGACCATAATCATAAAATACAAGATGCGGTGCTATTCCAGAAAAACTGGGGAGGTCAGGGAAGGTGGCTGGGATTTTTGCCTCAGATTAGATTTTTAGTTGCTTTTATTTCTCAAGAGCAGTTTGGATGCTCAGTTTTCCCCAAACAGCACTATTTTGTGTCAGACACTTTAGACAGACCAAAAGTGAACAATGACATATTATATTATTATTTAGTTTTACTCATTAGTATTGTAAGACACTGAAGCTGCTTTATTTACCAATGAAGCAATTACTTCACCTTGGAAGCCAATGGACAGATTATTTAAATCGGCCACAGAACTGAGCTTTGCTGCTGTGTATACTCTTTTAAATAGATACATTAAGCAAAAAACCACACACATTTCCCACTCTTCTCTCTGAAACAAGGATTCACCAAAGTCACAGTATGTGCCACCTTATTCTTGTCAATTATATAGTAAATATGACATCATTAAATTCATTCATTTTCTGATAATTAGAAATTCCTGGAGAGGGGCTTTTTGAAACAAAGCTATTTTGCTGATTAGAAGGGAGAATAAATTAGAAAAAAATTATCAGGCCAGACCCGTAAATGTTTTACTGGGCCGGACCCATATTGTCTTCACTTTCTTCAGTAGCGCAATGATAACTCATGCCAGACAAAAATCTGACATGCTGTCATTTCAAATGGACCATGCCCGGTTTCTTAATAAACTGGAGTTAATCTATTAAATGCACAAATAGTCTCTAGATTATGCAAAAGAGAATGCCAGGAACGAATACAGAGGTTGTTTGCTTTTATCTGAACAGGAATAAGTATCAGTCTTCATGAAGAGCATTCTGGTTTGGTTTTCTGAAAAAGATTCCTGAAGCAAGCAATAGAAAGCATTACAGTGTCAGTAACTGCCAATAGTTGCAACATTGATCTGAGCAATCCTCTTTAGATGTATGTCAGGGCAAGTCAAATGGTCCTGGTTGTACTGACACGAGGTTTTAATACTAGTGATCAGGTCGTTATTTGATCAGAAATCCTACAACTACTACATTATTGTGTGGCAAGAAAAAAAAGACAGGAAATAGACTATAAATACACAGACATCTTTATTTTTGGTGTGAACAACCCCCCTTTAATTTTAAAAGCCTACCAAATTAAATGAAAAAAAAATTTCCATCACCTATGGATAAGACCACTATACCCAGAAACAAGCAAAAATAAGAAAAGACTTTTGTATAACCTCTTCAACAGACAGTCATTTATGCTGAAGTACACAAAAAATGAATAGCTGGGAATACCCTGCCCCTTGCATGAAGGGCTCCGCACGCAGCAAGCTGTTTTTCTGTTATAGCAAGAGGAGTAACATATAGACTTTCAAGGTTTTTCCAGGGTGATGGTAAAACATATTTCCAGCAATGGGAACTAGGAACTGGGTAAGATAACACGTAGCACAAGGTTCTGGATATTTTATAACCTTACTCTTGTGCAAAACTTTCAAATCTAAGTGAAAAAGCTTATGTGTCAAGGAAGAATAGGAAGTGAATTCAGGATCATCTTTCTGAGATAGTGGCCTTTTAATATCACTTTAAAGAATCATTTACTAACACTGAAATCAGAATTACTGTATCATCTAAACTTCAAAAACTTGTTCTGTAAGTACAGACCATATGCTACAAACTGTTTGTGAAGAAATCCAGTAATATTGAAATATTAAAATTAATATTAAATTAATATTAAAATACTGAAAGTAACTTCATTGCTCTCAATCATAAATTTTAACAGAGGAACAAGGTTGGGAAAAAAAGAAAGAAGAAATTTAAGAAGCAGTATTAAGAGCTGAAGAAGGCAATGATACTTTCCCTCACCAACACACAGATAGTCACAAAGTTGCCATTATGTGGGAGATGTTTTGTTTTTAGCCTTCTTCGTCTGTACACTTGTACATACTCCATTTAATGGAGCTTGTATTTTCCTGCTTTGCTCTGCTAACTTGTGCTGCTCAACACATAGTGCAGACAAGAAATGTCTTGTCTCACTTCGGAAAACTGATTCATTCTCATACTAATGGACTGAATATATCTAGAATAATTTCATAAACCGCAGAGCATGAGAATTGTGTCTTTAAGTTCTGTTTCAGCTGCAGACTAAGATAAACAAAATGGTAGGAAAGCTAAAATTAAATGCTTATAAAGTTGAGGCAATTGAAAAATTTGCAATAAGACACGAAAAGTAAACAGCTACATTTCAGGATTATTCTACCTCTTTTAAGTTTCCACAGGGGGGGACGGGGAGAAGAAATATTCAGATGGGTTTTATCTCTCAAGAATCTTTTTTTCTTTTCTTTATGTGTAAGGAGAGATAAATACAGACAGACATACATCCTTTCTATACATACTTATAGGAAGTCGATGTATATGCCTGTACTTTGACCAGTTCAGATAAGGTCCTGAAATGAAGTAACCATGCTTTTGAAAATGGTGGAAGCCATCTTGCAAACCAAAAAGGAATATGCAAGACAGAAACGAACATTGAAATATGAAAGAGGAAGGCCTGCATACATAACAGTCAATAGGTTTGTAAGAGGAACATAAAAGGCAGCAATTATATTAATAACAGTCATTTATTTCAATAGATTCTTAAGTGTGTGCTGATGGTCACCAAATAATGAGCGGTAATCAAACCTGGCACTTAAGTGACTGCCCAAAATCTGTGTCAGAGGAAAGAATTAAATTTTGATTTCCCAAGCCCTCTGGGCTCTATTTCCTTTAAAGAAGAATTACATACCCAGGGTCAAAGAAAAAATTACAAGAATTTATAATTCTTAGGTAAGAACAAGATAAAATGAGTGTATGAGAAAACAGGCTTGACAGATGAGGTGTGAGGTGGAAAAACAAGCCAGCAGATCACAGCCTTTCTTAGTCAATTCAAGTTTTTGTTGACAACTAATGAAAGAGAGAGAAGGCTCCTCTCTTTCACTCCTTTTCTAAGTTCTTTCCATTGTCACCAGGAAAACAGCATGTAATGGCTTAAGTGCAGAATACTAAAATATTAATTCCTATGCCCTAGTTTTGTGTTCCATGCACCTTCCTGAAGTGTGATGTTACTTATTTTGGTTGCCTGATAAAATATTGATCAATTCTGATCAGTGCAAACCTTTTAAAAAGCCTATTTTTACTCAAGTATAAACTTGAAAGCCAGCACAACAAAGCAGCTTTGGTGCATTCAAAAAGCAGAAAAGCACAGTGCAATATCATGAATGAAACAGTTTCATAATGAAACATTTTCATTACACTGAATGCTAGCAGTTCATTCTTTCAATGCAAAAGAGTATTAAGTCTGAAAATTTCACACCAGATGAAGACTAACTCTGAATAAATATTATGACTACAGCATTCACAAAACTACCCGAGACATTCAATATCTATTTTCTTTTGTGTATTCAGGCTTCTGTTTCATAGAGTTTACCTACTGACTTATCAATCTCAAAAATTAATTATAAGTTAAGATCAGTACAGCTTATTTCAGCACCTTAAATTATTTCCATTAGTTTTGGGAATAACAATGACAGTTTTCAATTTTTTGTTCAAAGCTGAACCTTCATTCTTAAATCTGCTTTCATTTCTTTTCTGATGTTTGCAACTTTGCATCTTTATCATAGGAAGAGTTAAGCAACTCACATTTTCATAATAAAAGTATACCAAAATGATTTAATAAAAAGTTATTATTTATTTATGGTTTAGACTTGTAATCTAAAGAGAAGACAGTACCTCCTATGATTAAGAGTGACTCTCAAGGCTAAGCATAAGAACTACATGTTCTGTAGGAGCAATTTCAAAAAATGGCTTAGGAAATGGCATGTTATTCTAAACAAAGTAGCTCTACTTCAGTTTCTTATTCTGCACCACAGACTAATTCATACAGAAATTGCGCTGTGCATAAAATATTAGTGATAATTCACATTAAATTACAATGAGAACTTTACTACAACCTTAGCTTCATCATGGAGGTCAGTGTTGGCCTTCTAGAAGGCAACTGTTAAAAACCCCAAACTGTACACACCCTATGACTCCAGATGTTTCACTTAGTTACCAAATGCCTTTGACTTAGCGTTATTTCAAACTATAGCAATTCATATTGTGAGTCAGTTTAAAATACACCAGAAGAATTAAAACATCACCAAATTTTAAGATAGTCTGTGGCTTTCTGGCTTACTAAGTGGTTTTTCACAAGCTTTAAATACATTTTCAGAGTTATTAATTAGTTTTCTTATTCTAAAAATACTCTTGCTGTTTTGAGAAATCAAGTCTTTTTTCATTTTTCAATTCTTAGAAAGTTAGGCCACCACCTCTACATCTGCATAGTTAGAGTGTTAATGTAGAGACACATGGAAGTATTCATCCTCCTGCAGTTTATTCCCTCTCTTCTATGAAGATATCATGATATTGAAATAAAAACTGAAGCACATCAGCACAAGGAGGTTTATTTCTACATCTAATTGTGCTCAACAAAGCCACAGTTATAGGCAAGAAAAGTTCTAATCAAGTTAACTTTTACCCATATGTCAGACCACAGCAAGCAAACAGATTACACAGAGAATCCAGGAGAAAGTCATAATTCTTCTGTTGTGCTTTCATAAGCAGTATAAAAGCGCACTTTCCAGTCAACAGTAGGCAGTGTCTTTCTACTTAAATCTAGCAGACTGAAGCATAGGACTATTTAGTTTCCAGTACATCAGTTGAGTATTCAGCTCCATACCCAACAGCCTTTGGCTTCTCCAACAACACCGATAATCTGCCACGTGTGGCATATCCTATAGCGGCAAACCCCTAGGGGGACTGGACCAAGATCAGCAATGTATTTTGTAAAGCTGAAAAGCTAACAGATGGCAACAGCTGGGCCAAATTTGATTCAAAGAGACATTTTTTAATTAAAAAAAAGCACTATACAAAGCTTACAGGGCTTTTCATTGCATATGATTTCTTTTTCATTGCATATTATTTTCATGGCCTTTCATGATGCTGCTCCTAGTACACAGTTCCCATACACTAGCCAATTTCCACATATAAGGACAGCACTGGGCTAGGATAAATGGGCAAACATCCATGGAAGTCAAAAGAGCCACTTAATTTTCCCTCTTGACCTACGTATATTTTCAGTGAGACACTGTGGGAGTGAAGCACTGGGGGAAGGGGCAATACAGAAACACAGCCCTCCAGCTCCAGTGAAGTTGACAGATGGGATGTAGAAGCTTTGCTACACTAAAGAGTCCTAGTCCAAAAGCACCTAGAAGTTGATGTAAAATTACTGTCATCCTTTCCGGTTTAGCATGCTTATTAATTATAGTGTTATATTTAATTTCTGTAATCTGGATTCGACTTCAAATACACCACTAGCTGTTCCTGTCTTCATTCATAACTGTTTTCATTAGCACACCTGGAGCCTCTCCAAGGCAAGCATCTCAGTAAGGAGCTGAAGTCATGTCAGGAACACCCATTAAATCCGTCACGTCAGGAACACCCATTAAATCCGTCACATGTACTAGCAAATCAATCATGTACCATTGCGCCTTTCAAAAATTTTCTTTTTAGCAGCTAGTTAAAAAGGGATCAACCTGATTTTACAAAAACATCAACAAAACATACTAGGCCTGAAATATTGTGGTTATTAGGTATATCCACTACCGCAGAGTAACAGTCTACTTAAATTTCTTTTTAATATAACAAGAATAAGTTAATTTTAAATGCTTGAATTAAATTTAATGAATTAAATAATTTTCAAATCAATTAATTCAATTTTAATCAAAATATAGTTTTCTTATGGAGATTAACTTCTATAATAAGCTGGCAATTGATCTTATTCATTAATCCAAAATATCTTTCCAGTTGTTTTAAAACTAATATGAAAAGACAAGTAAATTGTAGTCCATCGTGATTTTTAAAAATCAAGGAAAAAATCAGAAATTTAAAAATTCAATTCCCTCACATTTTCAAATATAAATCTGTTTTGCAGCAGCTATATCACCATATTAATTACACACCTATAAACTCGAGTCACATCAAGCAAGTAACTAAAATGTAATCACTTTGCAGAACAAGTTATTTTTCTCTCAATCTTTGTATTATTTTCTAATCTTGGCATATGGGGCAATGTTAAAACTGAGGCAAACTGACCTGTGATGTGAATTACTTTATTACAGAAATAGTGTAACACAAGTGTTTGCATGTATACGAAATGCATACACAGGTTAATTTTGTCCAAAAGATGCTATTATGCAACAGAAGTGTCATAAATATGTGCATCATAAATGTCTATAGCATACCTACCTATATTTTATCTATTTACAGCTTCATAGGTTGCCAGTAAGAACAGAATGTCACAAGTTCAGTGTCGTGGAAAGGCATGAAAAAACAAACCCATTTACAATCCGTTAAACTAAAAGAAGATGGGGGGGCGGGAGGGGAGGAAGCGGGGCAAGAACCAGAGAGCGAGCAAGCACAACTATCCAAATAAAATGCCCAAACCCACCACAGGCATCAAAAAGATGCCTGAAGCTGCATAGATGGCATTGGCTGGAGATCTCACACCATCTAAACACACTAGCATGTCCTCCTAAATTTAACTCAGCTGAGCCAATTAGTCGGGCAGCTCTAGCGTTTGACATCACAGCAGGAACAGATCATAATGAGGGCTCCGTAGTGCCAGTGAGGTGGCAGAGCATGTCATACTGCAAGAGACTAACACGAGTGATATGTTCAGTTCCCTCAAAAAATTCTGAAGTCCACTATGTTTCTGTTTGGCCGTCCCCTCATCATGGAGGCAACAAAACCCAAAAACACTAAAATTGACTCCACTGGGAGCAGAATTAGGACAACACAGAGCACTTCACAAAAACCTCCTGGCTTATACTCAGTAAGCGATTTCCTGCCTGAAAGAGGTCTGTGACATGAGTGCAGGGTATCATTCCTCAGCCAACTTCCTACTTCCTTTTTTTACCAGTTTATAACAAATGCTTCTGGTTTAACAAAGCTTTAGGTTATGTTGTTGCTCATGCAGTAATATTGCAGAGCAAAGCTTACCGTATGTGCTTTGAATGCATAATTATTTCTCACTCTCAATGTAATTTAGTAAGAATTGTCATGTACAGAAAAATTCCATGGATGTTTCCTTCAAACTTCTACACTCTTCACACAAAACATTTTTGTCTCTACTTGTCTTGCAGAAGAACGTTTCAGGTAAATCAACAGAACACTTTTGATGAGAATAGCTACTGACTCGAAGCAGGAAAAATACATACTTGTGCTTAACATTTGTGTCTATCCCTGCTTAATTAAGCATTTCCAAGGCATTTCTAAACCCCTGTTTGACTTCTGGAAAGTTTTATTAAAATCTAAGTAAATGTTCCATGCATGTTACCTGTACAAAAGATAGATATAACTACAAGAAAAAAAAACACTTATAAGAGCTACTTATGACCAAGTATTCTTACTCAGAATAATCTGTAACCTTACTGTCTTTCATTTCTTTCTAATAGCACAGCATTAATGCTATGTTTTACTTGCTCAGAATACCAACAATGACACATAATACAGAAACATACAAGTGACTAAGTGGATAAGTAGCTTTACTCTAGATTTCTATCCACCACAGGACAAATAGGAATATTTGCACATTACAACGAGCCAAGTGTTGGCACAAAATAAACTGTAAAGAAAAGTCTCCGTGTAGTTTCCTTGAAGACCAAGTAAGAACCACATAGAAGAGAGCTAAGGATTATGACCAGCAGGGAACTAGTCTTAAAAAAACTAGTCTTAAAATAGAAAGAGTACGTTATTGCAAAAAGAATTTAAGAGCTACAGATTTAAGGAAGGAACACAGAAAGTCACAGGAACATTTGATGACTTGGTAGTATGGCAATAATCTATCAATTACAAAAGAATTGCCACATCAATGCCAATTGTGAATAATGAACAATTTTCCTCCTGTAGCTTAAGTATTCTGAAAGCAATTTAATTTTAAAAGCATTAATTTTTTAATTTTACAAATAATTCAGATAATTTTTACTTCTTACTTCTCCATGCAAATTATCTTGCCAATTTCATGTATTCAGCAGTAGCTAGTTCATTAAAACACATAATCTTCACTCAAATAAATTCCCAATGTCTCTATAACCAGAGCGTATCTTTTCTCAGTCCAGTCCACTTGCTTCTGAAAACAGTGGTGAGCATTTAGAACATTCAATTTTAGGTAGCTCATCACAGAAGCTGTCAAGAGCCCACCTTTGCCACCCAGTTCATGGAGCTGTTCCCAAAGTCCCATTGCCTGAGGACTGGTTAAGTTCTAGCCCATGAGCTGTCCTCTCTACACTGCCTTTCAGTCTGAGAAACACGAGTCAGCCTGACATCAGAGAACATTTAAAACAATATAAAGACTTGATACACTTAATACAGAAGCATCAGGCTTCATGTCTACATGGAGCAGTTGTTTCCTAATGCACTAGTCTAGTGTCACTGACAAAGAACCCAGTAAGTGAAGATTCTAAGAGATTTTCCAGATATCTGGAAGAGGGTTAGGTATTTCTAATTCTGCTGTTCTTTTGGTTTGAGATTAGTTTCTTTCAGTTTTCAGGTACTAAATTAATATTCCTAGCCAGCATACAGATTTATATCCTTTTGAACTTCGACACAATTCACTTGGGAAGGCATCTTAAGTGTTATGTTGTAATTCTACTTGTACAATTTTAGATGGCATTTTTAACCAGTAACCCAGACCAATGGGCACTTACATGACATTTGGTTGTCACTTTCAAAAGAAATGCTTGTACTGTTTAACATAGGACCACACACAAAGGAATATCTCATCTTTCTTCAGAGTAGTGCATCATTATAAATAAAAATCTAAGCATTTATATTCATTTATTTTATATAATAATTATGCAGCAGTAATTAATGAGCTATGTCCTTTTCTGTGTCTCCATTAGTTCAGTAACATTATTATTGAAGTTCATTCATTCAACATCATAATCTGTTTCAGATTAAACAGATAATAAAAATGAGTAATAGTGACAGCTTGGTATAAGAATATCACTCACAATGAGCCAACAAAATCTACACAGATTTGTGCAACCTCTTTTTTTAAACACCCATGTATTTGTAAACAACTATAAAAAATAGCTCAAAAAGCTTGGATTGGTCATATAATGAGAGTCTTACAGTAGGTCAAAGAAAAAATAACAGAAGTTTTCAGCAACCTTTACAAATATTTAACTTAAAATCCCTGACCGTGAATAGTTGTGAAATGTGTAGAATACAGTAAATAATGTATTCAGTGAAAAATGCAAATTTAGATTGGCCAACACTGTTCATGCATTTTTTCAAACCTAGTAAGTACTTTTGGACTAGAAGGTTCTACACCTTTGGTTTGCTTAGGCTTAAATTTTCAATGAAAGCAAACAAAAAAAGTTATAAAAATCAGTTAAGTAAGGAAGAAATTTCAGTGTAACACAGTGAGTGTAATTAGATCAAATAAAATGTTTGTTTGCTTGCGTTATTTTACCTTCTGCTCTTCTGTAACCTAATATTCTATAATATCTGAAGATCAAAAGAATATAAAATAGCCAGAAGGGACAGTATGTGCAGTAAAAAGCCCATTATATCTGGTAATAAAATCTTTCTTTGAAAAGGCTCTTTAAAATTAAAAGTAAATTAATATATTGCAATTAACCTGAAACAGACAGATGTCCAACAGCATGACAAGTTTGAATCCCTACCAGTCCCTTTCACAACCTCTTCTCCAAAAATTTGTTCACAACAATTAACAGAAAATTAAGTCCCACTGAGAGACAAATCCCCAAATAATCGGCAAACAATACTACTTCTTCTTAAAGTGGTATTCAGCGATTTATTTAAAGACTGCATTTTAAATATGCTAGAATGTCTAACTATTAATTGCATATATCATAAGATGGCATATTTAAAAATACTGAGAGGTCTGATATCTGGATTAGCAGATATCTGAAAATGTAGGCAATTAAATTTTTTAAGTCCCTTGAAGCCTGCTATAGCAAAATTCCAGCAGAATGAAAGCCCAGCAAAACCTAGATGTTATATTAGCCCTGTTCTTAATATGTCTTCTTAGAAAATCCAACAAATTCTTACAGTACTTCTCTCAACTTCTCCTTGCTCCCTTACTGTATCTCAGTGAGATCAGTACCATTCTCAACATCCCAGTGACATTTCTCTATGCGTGTAACACAATTAAAATACTTGAATACTTGGTTCTTTACATTATGTGTTGTGTTTTCATCATAAGTAATTGCATATTTTATCTCTTGATATTAAATCTATAATGGCCAAGAATGAATACAGATCAATTCAATGAGAAGCATATCTAGCTTATTCCATATTTTTAGTAAAAAGCAGGACACATTTCATTTCTTCTTGACAAAACAGAACACCCCAGGACTCAAGAAACTGATTTTTTAATTTTGAGAAATAACAACCTTAAACGTATCTACACAATGCATCCTGTATCAGCAGTGTTCAACCTTTTAGTAAGAACATATTTCCTGCCCTCTTCCGCACTCTACTATGTGCCAATACTTTCTCTTCATGTCTCGCCTCTAGCTCTGCAACATCTCAGTAATGCGTCTGCCTTACTGGTTGGGAGCTGGTGTGACAGCCATGGAGACAGAGCTGTGTAACCAGATTGATGTGTATCTCTAGCAGGATTGCTAGCTCAGGTTCAACATCCATGCTAATCCAATTGCACGGGTTGCATCTACTCTAAACATACTACATACATAAACCATAAAAAACGACGGAACAGATAATAGTGAACAGCTGAGAAAAGCAAAAACTCCTTGTGCTTGGTGTTGCACAAGGAGACTGTGTTCAGTGCTGCATAGTCATTGAGATAAAAGCCCTTAGAAGATTTTTTTTAATAGTCTAAACACACATAAAAAAGGACAGTGGAGGAAACTCTAGGTCAAGAGAACAAATTGGTTTGATCCATTTCACACAGCCAGAAGCAGGAGAATTGAGTAAAAAATCGATGCCTTTAAACCACCTGTCCAGATTTTGAATTCTTTATATTCTCCTTCCCCCTTCTGCTTCATAGAAGTAGTATCACATGGATTTTTTTTTAGGCTGCCCTAGTAAGCAAAGGGAGCAACAGCACTTACAGGCTACTGAATTTATTCTGGTCCAGAAAAATGACATTTTTTCAGCTGGTTTAAAGTAGCAGGTTTAAAGGAAAATGGGGTTTCTCAACTGTTTTCTTCATAAGAAAATTGCTGACCAATAAGCAAAAAGGAACTCTAAAGATTAGATAATGACCTATTTTGGTTCTTCTTTTAAAATGTTGTTAATATTTAGAAACCATTTGAAGCGAACAACATGTCCCTGCGACCTTATACTAACTCACGTAGTTCCATTCTGAGGAATACAATTTAACATGACATTTTCCCAACTAATTTAGCCTATTGATTTTATTTTCAAATCAAACTGGAATCCTGTAGAGCCAATTTTGTTGCAGCAAACTTCTAAGTGGTGAAAATTCCAAGTCCACTTAGTATGTTATTAATACTTCATGATATTATAAAATGATTTTCCTAAGTCTGCATAAATAACATTTCTCGACTTTACCAATTATTTTTTTAAAATTCATCACCCTACACCTAAGAATATGACAACATAGGAACACACACAAAGAAGGAAATATATACCTGAAGAAGACAGATGTAATTGAATTAATGGACAGACCATGGAAGGAACCAAAGTGTGAGGAGTGATATCAGAGTGGAAATTGTACTACTTGACTCAAAATAGTTGTTTATTCCTTCACTTGGGTCCTCACACTAATTCTTTCAGCCTTCCCCTTGAGAGTCCTTTGTGTTATTGCAGTACTGGAAGTAAAGATGGCCACAAGTTTTGAATGCCCAGGTTAATACAACCCTTGAAAGCAAAAATAAACAGGTCAAGTTTACTGCTTCTTGAATACCAAATAATGACAAGAAACAAACTATACAAGAAGAAAAAAAATAACAGAGGCACCATTCTTGTTTGTTTCAAGCTCTTCATTGTCCAGCTTCATACCTTTGAGTTATGCTTGCTGTCATCATTTTTCAAATAATTCAATTTCTATGAATAAACATTTAAAAACGCTTATTTGTACCTAAAATTGCAAGATCTCAAGTGATTATGATATTCACTGCAAGCATAATGACAAAGAAGTCTAACTACAGCAGGGTTTTGTTACATTTTTTCACCTGCTTACACATATTTGGCAAGCATTAATTTTAAGAAGAAATGAGGCTGTTCAAACCCAAGGCAGCCCTCAATGCATCACTCGCACCATATACCAGAATTATCCCTCATCCTTTTTATCCCAAAATAGAGGATTCAGAGGCAAATATTTATTTACCTTAATTACATATGCTGCACATCAGCATGAGACTGCTACTACCAAACAGTAATTCTACCCTTAAGTAAGACTTTAAGTTTGATGATGAAATTGTTACATGAATGTGGGAGTGTATTCAGATCACAAAAGTCCCATCTTAAAATTCTTGAAGTCACTTAATATCATAGAAGGGAAAGTACTATGTACTTCCTACACTGCTGTCCTTCCTGTAACATTCAGAATTTAAACTCATAGCTGGGGAAACATCACTGATTTTAGAGAACTACTGAAGTGTGTAGAATCCATGCTTAGGTACATAGCAAAAATTACATCACTAATCCAAGTTACAGTCTTAATTCACTCTAAAACATTCCCTTTCAGAAAAACCATGTTAAAATACTACCTCGACAAATAACTTCCTGCAGCTTTAAAAATATTTTGTTAACAGTAAAAAATTAATGGACATAGTTCATTGAAATAAATTACTTCATATTTTAAACAGGTGCATTGTTCACAGTATAAAATATACCTTAATATAACTGGATAATCACATTGCTTGTTGTTATTCTATGCAGTTATGCCCTTACATGATGGCCAGCTAGCATATGGGACAAATTACTACAGTATCACTGAGTTTAGTTCTACTGATTCAAGATTTACCATCTCTCAGAAATGGCTCTAAAAAGTTGTTTATTAGTAATGCTTTACATATCCTATACTATCTTCAACCAGAGTTTGTTGATACAGAGCAAAGATCTTTATCAATTAAGAATTGTTGATGAATCAAAAACATCTATTCATGCTTTCATTTCAGTTTTTAATAGCCACATAAGTATTTTTTTTATAAATAGATAAGTAATATTTAAAACAA
Source organism: Chionis minor (assembly GCA_013398295.1). NCBI lineage: Eukaryota > Metazoa > Chordata > Aves > Charadriiformes > Chionidae > Chionis > Chionis minor. The sequence goes on along the minus strand of VZSF01003137.1, from coordinate 367,906 downwards.
GGTTTGAAATTCCATAACTGAAGCATTAGCAAAAGCATTATGAAAAAATTTGATTGTTCCTGGATGGATACTTAACTTTGCAAGTAAAAGTAAAATTCATTGTTCACCTTCAACGACCACTGAAGAAAAAAGCCTGCATTAAAATTCATGACCGATTCTTACAAAAAGTAAAATGTTTTTGAGGTCAAAACCATAACATTCTTATGACTAACAGTATAATTTCAAATAATAAAATGGGGTAGCATAGACTGTTATTTTTCTGAAGTTACTATAAAATTTGCCTAACATAATTAGATTTGGTTATCATTCCTCCAGTATTGCATTTTGTTTCATTGGGGTTTTTTTATTTGATTCTGGATTCCGTTCAAATGAAGCAATTGTTTTCCAGAATTTTCAATAACTCTATATTGCTTTTCCATCTTTCACAAAAATGAAGATCTTGCAGGTGAAGCTGCAGGTTTTTAGCACAGCAGCAGGAAGGTCCAAGCAAACTGCATCTCTCGGTTTCCTCTGTCACAGACCAGGCTGCTGGATAACAACAATTCCTACAAAACATTGCATTTGAATTTGGCACAGATCTTTGCTACTTCGAGTAGATCAATTCTATACACCAGTGTTTTCTCTTTTTGTAGAAAGTTTTGGTTTACTGTGTTAGGTATCACCAGCCCTAGTTCTGATGACAACATTATTAATGAATTTTTAAAGGGTTATTTTGTTTGGGTTTTTTTTTTTTTATTAAATATAATGGTTCTCATACGGCAAGACTTCATTACTTTCAAAGGAGGTGTGTGACAAAATCTACCCCCACATTCAGAGCATAATAGCAGTACCAATTTGGAGACCTGTAGGCCTAGGAACTCCAGTACTTCCCATGTTGGTTTATCTATAGGGTTCTGAACAGCCCGGAAGTTTAACAACTGACACTATTTCCATGGCAACTTCCATTATAACCTGTGTTAATTAAACAGCTTTTTAATTAAGTAGCCATTTAGTATGACAGATTCAGTCCCTGTCCTCGTGTATATTTGCATATTCACAGTAACATCCTGCCCTAATTTTCCAAAGATCAAGTCTTATTTATAAAGAAAACTCTTCAAAACAGTTCCAATTGATTTCACATCAATATTTTCCATAATAAGTCTAAAAGCCCAAGTGAGTATCATCAAACCATAATTAGTTGGTTACTTCCCTTACTTCTTTCTGGCTTTGAGTAATTTAGCATATTTAGGTGTAATAAGGTTTATCTCGATGTTCTCATTCATTACTGTTTGTGTCTGCCAGAAGCAATGTACATTCACTCTCCATGCACTAAAGTCTAATTTTCTTACTAACCACTTACTCCTGCAATGACCGACTGCTCAGCAGCTACTAAAAGCTATTAGAACAGTCTGAATTCTGGAATCCTCAGTCATCTTTTGAGACATTAATGTTGCCTACCTTTATTTTACTGCTGTCATACTAAGAACGGCAATCAAACTTCACTGGCAAAATTTTCAAGAACAAAAGAAACCCCAAACACTCAAACACCTCATCTGTGAACTTCAGGGACTAACCAACAGAGGTCACTGTCAGAGTAATTTTTTTGGTGCATTCTTAATTGGAAGCCTGAGCATTTATCACTCTTAACTTTATTGGAGGACAAGCAGTCCCTTAGGTCAAAACCAGCATCTCTGGAATTGATTATGCTACCAACAGTCTTTTATTCTACCTTAGGTTATGATCACCATGAAGATATTCTTTTTTTTTTTTTTTGCCTTTAAAGGCTACAGTCTTCATTAATTAAACTACATTAATAAATGTAAACTCCAAAGTCAGAAGTTAAAAAAAATCAGCAGGTGATGTGTTATAAACAACTGTAATACTCTATGGCTTCACTTATAGTTCGTATTTTTTGATCATGCCCCATTTTCACAGTGAAATAATTAACACAAATGGGTTCTGAGCATCGTAAACTGATTGCATATTTTAAGTCTGGCTGACAGTGAGTTTAAAACAACAGTATTCAGAGTCCTAATTTGAAAAATAATTTCCATATTTTTAATGTTGTACCAAAAAGATTGTTTCTGTTATTATTGCCACTGCTTATCAATAAAACTAACCAAACAAGAAGGCTAGACAGCTTCACAGTTTGAAGCAGAGAAAAGGGATTTTGTGTTCAGCCCCTGGGTATAAGTGAGCTGACAACTACTGGATTTGCTGTGGTGCAGCTGAGAATACACACTCCTCTGAACTGCAAAAATAACAAAGATGATTTGGGAGAGTTTTTGGATGTAGTTTGCAGTTTAGTGAATATTTAGACATCCTTCTTGGCTGGTTTTATTGTCTCCTTATACTTTACAGAGGTTTTAGTCCACCCAGAATGTAGTTAGAGACTGGGACTCCATCTGCAAAGGACATCTAATTACGCACTGCTTCCAAGATACACAGTACCTGTCTGTGTGGAGCCAGGAAGATGCACCCCTGACCTTTGTAAAAAAGGCTATCTGTAAATCTATCGAGAGCATAAAAGCAGCTTAAGGTTTAATGGGCCCAACTCACTGTGGTAAAATTATCCAGCTTAACCTTGGTGCCACGCATTGCACTCAAACACAAGTGTATCAGCCTCATAACAGTGACACAGTGAAGAGTTAGGCTCTTCACTTTCAAGGTGAAAAGGGAATTCATCGTATCATTGTTCTGAAAGTTACATCCTATTTCCCTGCTCAGGCTGTATCAGTAACACAATGGGCAACCAAAGCTCCCCCTCCCCCCATCCCCGTGCTGTTTAAGATGCTCACGGTGCTTTCAGGGAGTAACGTAAAAGGCTGTTGCTGCAAAAAAGAATGGGAATAATCTGCTCTGCCTAGTCATGGTGGATAGGACAAAAACTAACAGGCCAAGATTGCAGTACAGAAAGTTCAGGTTAAGCATCATGAAAAACAGCGACTATGGTGAAGCATGGAATAGATCGCCCAGGGAAGCTGTTGCATCTCTGTCACTAAAGATCTTTAGGATTAGGACAGAAAACTATTTATCAGGAATGACACAGGTATAATGGGTCCTGCCTTGCGCAGAAGGCAGGACTGGAGACATCCTGAAGTTCCTCTCAGATCTATTTTTGCACAACACTGCTGATGAAATGCAGTTGCTGTTATTAAAATGCAGACAGGTGTCCTTTCCAAATAGCCTTCCAAAATCCTAGAGCATTTTGTGAGGATTTCACGCTATCACAGAAACAGAACATTGTCAAATTGCTTCAGTTGATCTCACCTTGTTTCTAGGCAAACCACTCCTAAGCCTGAAAGTCAAATCCTTGACGTGATTTCCAGCCTCATAACCAGTGTGTGATAGCTGACTGTTGTATGGCTGACCCTGCAGGTTGGTGCATGTCTAGTTAAAGTTACATTCCTTCCTTTGGGTGGATTTCATTACATTTTTTTAAAGAGAGATTCCTCCAACAGATTTCCCTAAATAAGATAATAAGTAAGCCCATACTACACCTACACAATACTGTTTGAAGAGAAGGACAGAAGGCATAACCTGTTTCTACAGGACTTGCAGTTCTGTCATGGGTTTTGTGGCTTTGGTGGTCTGGGGTTTTTTTCTGTGATACCCTGCAAAAGCCTCCAGGCTGCTGTGGTGAGCCTAATTATTTTAAAGATCGGTTATCTCAACACCAGTGTGTGAAAATCCCCTTCAGGTCAGGACTAAAAAAACTAAATTTTGGAAAAACTACTCATATTATTTCTGGTGCAATGGTATTTTCAAGATTTCCTTCGAAAATAAGGGTCTGAAAAACGTACTTGTATGAAACAGTGAATATGTTCATACCATGATAATTTTAAGAACCATGATTTTACGTATATCCCAATCATTGCACTATTCACAATAAATTCATAAGATAAAGAGACACCAAAGACCATTCATTGCAGTCTTGTGAAAGTCTTCATGCTCCAGTTATGAAATAGGCTGATCATATTTGACAGCCAGCATTTTCACAGGCACATTCAGTCCTGTTAGTCTCCCTTTAGCCCTCCCTAGAAACACAGACCTGTTGAGAGGGTAACTGCACAGAAGATTCCTTTTTCTCTTGTCATCACCCTTGATTTTAAACATTAGACAGAGGTGAGGAAAAAAAAAAGTGCAGATTATAGCCATTTTCTCCTGTGACCGCTCCATGAATAGGGATTTGACACGCACCATAATGGGTGTACTACTAGAAGGGGTTGGGAAGGCAGTTAATAAAACTACTTAGTTACCTTAGTAGCCATGGAGAGGAAAAAAGGCACAGGTATTAGGAACAATGTTAAAGTTTCCAGAGGAGAAAACAAAACTACTGTTTATAGTTTAAAGTAGGTCTATGCCACAATGAACATTTAAACTAAAAAATGAGAACATGAGAATGGGTATAGAAAAGAAATCAAAGCACTGGGGACAAAAGAGAATCATCAATGAATATCTAATGTGTCTTAGCAGCTTAGTTCTGCTTTTATGCCTAATAACAAAGTAGTTACTAGGTGAAAGATTATTTCTCAGGTAAAAAATATGAAATGCATAAACTAATAAACTTCTTGTGCACTAGTGCAACTGACAGGGGCAAGGTGATTTGTACATTGCTCAAAGCATCCCTGATAATAACACAGCTCAGTGCTGGAAAAGCTACACCGCTTCCAGGCTCCTCTTCCTGAACTTGGAGCTTTTACAGTGAGTGGTACAACAGCCCTTCCTGGTTCCTTTAAGACAGGGCTGTAGAAAGTTGTGCTTTTCTGCATGGAAAGAACAGTGCAATCTCATCATCTGCTATTAGTAATGCACGCCTTGCCATCATTATAATCCTAGAGACCACAGTGCCAGCCTATCTACAGACATCCCAGACCTCAACACTAACTTTGTTTTACGAAGCATAATATAGACAATTTGGAAGCAAAAACCCAGTGAGGTTTCTAGTCTCCAGTGCATGGCCCCAGCACACTTGTTTTGATAGGACGTACTTTCTGGCTTGACACTACCGTACCTCCTTTCCAAAGCTCCCCTTGCCTTGGCCATAAACATAAGGACTATCTACTCTTACTTCCATGAGTACAACATGGTTCCAAACAGACTACACTCTCACTAGCAAGATATAGAAATGAATATCAAATAAATAGGTATAAATTAGTAAACAAATGTGTGAAATACATATGCATTTCACCTACTACTGACCTGTCACCCCTTTCAATGATAAATCCTGTAAATTTTCCTCGTGTCATTGATGGAAGACAAGCACTTAAAAAGGAAGAAATTAAGAAAAGCAGAAATATTATGCTGTGCATACAGCATCGAGCTATGTCGCGATATAGGCATTTCCTATGAATACCAACTTAGCGGTGAACTTGAGAGTTTTCTTTCTGTTCTTAGTTCAATTTTGTTTCTATGGGACTTACGTCCATATGAAAATTGAAAAGATATACAGCAGCTAGGTTGAGGTTTGATTTTTGTTTTCCTTTGTTGGAGTTCTTCTGTGGTTTGGTTTTGTGGTTGTTTGGTTTGTTTGTTTGTTTTAAAGTCAAACACACACTGATATTATCGAAAAAAATGTCTACTTCTATAAGCTAATACAAATACTGATGGAACAGCCAACTATCTGCCAGTCATCTATTGCAGCAGCTGTAGTTCCAGCAAAAGAACCCACATACATTTAGTCTTACTATAGCTTGTTCAAGGAGATCTAAGGAGATATCTAAGAACAGGTCACAACCCATCTTGATATACTCTTGAATCTGGGACCATTTGAAGAAAAAAAAAAAATATGGAAAATATTTCAAAAGACTATATAAATTTATTTTCCATAATAGCTGGACAAAATATGGAAAACATTAGCAGGGTGATGGGAAAGGAACTGTTGGAGCTCTGATTCTCTGATACAACTGAAGATTGATATATTGTACAGTAAGTTTTCCACACAAACAAAATATGGCCATAGAAGAAAATCCCCATTAAAATACTATTAAATGTACAGCTACTGAATATTGTTAATGTTGTATCTGTATCTATTTTCAGTTTTCTCCTACTAACTACATTACACAAATTGAATTTTCCATGAAGACCTATAATAAAATTAATGATATTATGAAACCAAATAAAATTACATTATACTAAAGCGGAAATTTAAACCATAAATAAGAAGTTATTCCAACAATTAAAAAAGGTGAGAATCTTAAAAGAAAAAGAAAAACAAACACATAGAGGTTTTTCCGAACAGGTAGGGAATCCAGGCCCTTCAAGGAAATTAAGAGTTCAATCAGTATGATAATATTATGTCTGAACTGCAGACCAAGAGGCCAAATGCACAATATTACCTTGAAATGAACTATTAATATCAGGGAATACACATCAAGTATTTTCCCTCCCAGACCCACACCCCATAATAGTTCTTAAAATATAAATAATTCAAATGAAAAATTAAGAAAGTCAACTAAAACTACTATCTAATGTAATCTTTAGCACAAAAGCCAGGCTGTCTGTGCAAGTTCAGTATTTCAAAGGATGATTTTCTACATGGAGAGTAAATAACTAATTCATGAAAAACATGTTGATTGCCCCAACATAAAAACCAAAGAAAATCACCAGGCTAGCAAATCCCCAGTCAGCACAGAGTTTGTAAAAGTATCAGTGGAAACAGCACACAGATTAACAACCCTGTAAAAATCCCAAGGGAATGCAAGTAAAAGAAGCAAATATGAGATGGAACATTTATAGCAATAGAAAAATGCCCCCAAAATAAAAAGGCCATCTTTTCACAAGAAATCAGTCTGCATTCCTAAACAACTGTACCTGAATACTTCCCAGATAGGTTTAGTGTAGCAAGGATTTCATCTAAGTTTACATCACTGTTTTCCACAAACATTTGGAAGAATGAATTGCACGTATATGTGAAAGTTACCATTGTAAGAAAAAAGTGTATTCAAATACGTTACAGATAAACATTTATCATTCAGTCTCATTCCACACTTTTTGTTTAATACATAGTTGCTCCTTAAAGACTGCATTAAAAAAAATAATTTGGAAACAAGTACTTTTTCCTTTGCTTCAAAAACTAGTAACCGAGTCAGGACACCTTATCCTGAGCATCTTCGTATGAAGTACTCCTGCTCTGATTATAATTAGTACCTCCCAGTTAGAGGCTTGTCTACTTATCTCTGAACAGACATTGATTATGCCTCCATTAGCAAGTAACTCTGTGCCACAGGAACGGATCAGCAGACAAAAGCATTTCATGCTGTACCCATACACATACGCTATTTGAGGCTTTTTCCTCTGACTGAATTTAGCTGAGTCCCCCTCACTGCACACCCCCAGTGCATATATGGTTGAGCAAGAAAGTGTTCTGTGCAGCCAAGAATCATAGGGCACCATGAGTGACAAAAATCTTGATATATTAAAACGGGGTTCAATATACAAAAAACATCCACAATACCCTGTTTTGCAGGGAACAAGTTTATGCCGGTGTACGCTTTTGGGGAAAAATGGCTAACAACAATTCTTAGATGATGCTGTAAAATGCTGTTTGGGAGAAGTACTTTGACCTACTGCTTACTGAACACGACTGAACAAGGATCCTTGTTCCACAAGAACAAGGATACTCATCTTCACTACTTCCTTTCCTTATAAAAGATGAATATTCTTAAGCAATATAATCTTTTTAACAACTCGATCATTTTAGGGTCTTCAGAACAGCTATCAAGCCTTAATAGTCTCTCTTTTCTTCAAAAAAAACTTTTAACGAAACAGGAGATTTAAGAGAAAACTTGCTTGACACGCCAAAGTACTATTGTCTGCTTAAGGAACTCATAATCTGACAGAATAAGTGTCAGGAAAAATAGATTTAATGCAAGTAAAAACTTCTATATGACATACATCTGTCATAGAGTGATCTGAGCAAAAATCTTCAAAACCTCCATTAAATTTTCTGCCCGAGTCTTGACAGTTATAAAGTACAATCACAGTAACAAAAGATCTGAGCAGCTTTAAATATTTGTCCCATAGTTTGTCAATAGCCAGGTTTGGGCCAGGGAGTGGAAGAGGAAGAGAGAAAGCAGGAGCTGGTGTTACTAAACAAAATTAACTACATATTATTACTTTATGCAATTGTAATGATTAATTTCTATAAAAGCAAATTTAAATTTAATCATATAATTATATATAGAAAGAATTATATAATTATTTTCATCTAAAAATATGTCAACAGTGGAAGCCTACTGCATTATGCTTTTAGAATTACTTCTGCTTCACAAAAAATGAGCAGATACAGTCATTGTAAAAGACACCTCATTTCAAGGCCTATGGGCCACTGGTCAAGTCCTGAGTACTCAGATCCAGCTTCCAAACACATCCTTCAGATTACATCATCTGTGCACCACCAGTTTATTCCTTACAAATACTAATAACTTCATAATGCAATCCATAAATTCAAATGCGGCTCTGAAGGTAGGTTCCTACCTGCAAAGGGAACCGGTGCATCTTTATCCAAAGCAACAAGGGGAGGATCCAAAATTACAGTGTCATTGTTTTCAGTTATGATTCCATGGTATGATGTCTCAATCCAGGGCTTGTGTTTGTTCACTAGAAAAGAAACAGTATGACTAATTAATTTGATTTGTATTTAACATCCTTTTAGCTCATTTTATCGTTAAAGATAAATTATTTAATGTACATCCAATATTAATGTTATTACTCAAATCCACTGACAAGATCCCAAAGTACTTTATAAACATTCAAATATTAAACCAAAATTATATGTATACTGTTGTATCGCAATTCGTTGATGAGAAAACCAACACTTACAGACATCCCTCCAATTAAGATGCCAAAACAAAATCCAATTTTCAAAATATTTTTAATGTGTTCCCAACTGTCAGACACAATTAGGGTCAGACACTTAGGAAGGAATTGCTTTCAGTTGGAAAACTCTGATGCAAGACAAAAGATGTCCAGAGAAACACAACTCTTGTCAAGACGCAAAGGCAAGCAGAAGGGCATGTGGAATATTGGACTCTCAGTCAGCTTCTCATTTTACATTTTTGGAAAAATGTCTAAAATTACTTTTGCGTTCTGTACACTGTAGGAAAAAATTTATCTCCTGCATTTTAATCACTTTGTTAAAAGCCAACACCTCTTCTCCATTGAACCAGTGTTAGTTACGCTTAAATGGGATCTGAAGTTTTTCTGAAAAAATCTGTCCTTTAAATACAGCTGTTGACCATTAGACTATCTGTTCCTGAATTACCTAATAATTACACAAAAAGACACTTCAAAAGCAGGGGACACACCATGTATCATCAGATTGTCTTACTCCTGAACCCTTTCAATATGCATCCCTCTCACCAGCCATCTCTTATTTATTGGACAGTATAAAGATGCATTTTCCTCTTCCTTTTTATTTTTTAAGAGGCTTAGCTTTGCTATGCTTATAAATAACATTTTGTTGCCACAGCCACAATCTGAATGTTACTTTGGAACTCCGACATAAGTAATACAATGGTGTTAACCTAAACAAATTGCAATTTGAAGAATATACTATCCCAGGCAGGAGGGAACACCACAGTAACAAATATATAACCCCATTTCCACCAAGACCATTGCAAGGTAATTTTTGTGCACATTATTTAGTTGAGTGTACCAGATGCAGATAAAAACATCAAGTGAGCTAACACAAGTCACCTCAAAGATGGAGGGCTGGCATTTGAAGCAAAACCAAATTGAACCTTACTTTAAGGTTCATTATTATTAAAATAATCCCACTGCAAAAACAAAGAATCAAAACCCACACACACACAACTCTGAGCTCTTTTCTGTCTTGTCGTCTGTAAAACCCCCAGACAAGGATGAGTTTCAAGTTCCTCCCACAGTTTCTAATATAACAAAGAAACTAGCAATAAACACCAAGACAACAGAGGGGGCTTCTGGCCACAGTGGAAGAGCTGGGCAATTAACAAATTATTTTGTTCACGGGCTATTTGGAAAAAGCAAACAAATATATTTATGGCAAACTGAAGTTCATTCTTTTTCCTTCCTGCTTATTTATTTAAATATTAGGAAATTGTGGACTCAGGAAGAAAGACCTGAGGTTCTTTTTAAAGCTGGATTACTTTATATTCTAACTACTAATGTGAGAACTTTGAATTTATTTATATGTAGCAATACATATTCTTTCAGAAGAAAGCATACTTATCTTTACAGTGTTTTTTCCCAATTTTGCAATGGGAAGATTAAACTGGGGGATGTGTCAGGGAAAGGTGAAATGGAAAACATGGAACTCAAATCTCTTCATCTTGTAATGATTGTACAGGCAGAGGAGAGATTGGTTAGTTTATGTAATAGGATGAAGGCCAAAAGTCTTGTCGATGTTGAAATATGAGAAGTGATGGATGCAATTTGGGATTCCAGTTTGCAGGGCAGCTGAAGTGTTCTGTAGCTGTTATTTGAATACGTGAATTGCCTCAATATCCAGACACATAAATATGTTCCACTTGTACTCTGATATTACTCAAAGGCTTTGATTGACACATGCTGTACAGAACAAAAGGCAATCTCTTGATTGAAGGCAGATACAATTTCAGGATAATGAACTATTAAGTAGGAATTTACATGAAAAGGGAACTCCTTATATGCAACTAAAAGTTCAAGTACCAAACCCAGCTTTTCCTTCCTCCTGGTTCTATTAATTGTCTGAGCTCTCCCCAAAACCAAACCCAAAAAACCCCAACAACACCCCCCCTCCCCAAGCCCCAACCCAAATTTAAAAAAATAATAATGATTAAAAAAAAAATTAAAAAACCCCAAACCCAACACCTCCAGCGCACCCTGGCCCTTTCCTCCTGTAGTGGTTTGGCTTCAGCCAGGGACAAAGAGCCGCGTAGCTGCTCGCTCAGCCCTCAGCAGTGAGGGAGACTCAGAAGGAAAAAAAGGCAAAACTCACGGGTTGAGATAAAACCAGTTTAAGACAACAGCAAGGGAAACAGAAAACCAACAGCAACACCACTGGGGAGCAAGGCACAAACGTTACCTTCCCACCGAGCACCCACCAGCCCAGGGAAGCCAGTCTGCTCCCCAGAGAGAATACCTGTGTCCGGGACAGGAATTAACCCTGTCCCCGCCAGAACCAGGACACCCCCTACAATAGAGTCTACAGAATAGTTTTGATGACGCTTTTGCTTAAGGAACAGTCTCAGTATTTAGTGAGTGCAGTTCTACGAGCCTTATCTTTTTTCCATTAGTGTCCCACGAGCAATAGCAATAGTCAAGTGAGTGACAGCAACATAATTCCTGAAATTATGTTGGGGTGTGAAGAGAACAAAGTACATTAGGAATGATTTCTACAATTTAGCCCTAGACCTTGGAGACTGATATTAGGAAGAAGAAAGGAACAATGAAACAAAACCAAAAAACAAGAAAAGGTCAAATTATTTGTAAGCTCTTATGAGCTACATCTCCAAAGGAAAAATGACTATGCAAGCTTTGTGTAAGCTACGGTGTAGCAATTTTTAAAACAGTGGAAATTATCATTGCTCTTTAGGTCTGCAAAACAATTCTTTTGCATCAGAAGATCTATACATTCAAAATATTTTCATATCATTAAAATTATTCACCCTTTTACATTGTTTCGGATACTTGTTTTAAAACAAGAAATCTATAACACTAAGATTAGTAGCCAGTGTCCTGGATGGGGGGAATGTTTATATTTTATCTGCTAAGGGTTGTGAAACTGTTAAAAGAGAAACTGTAACACACGCATAGATCACTACAGAGGCTTTCAGAAGACACTAGGTTCTAAAAAAAAGCACCTTCAAATAAAACATGATTAATGAATACTTTACATTTCTTCCTCCAAGACACAGGGGCAGANCTCTTTTCTGTCTTGTCGTCTGTAAAACCCCCAGACAAGGATGAGTTTCAAGTTCCTCCCACAGTTTCTAATATAACAAAGAAACTAGCAATAAACACCAAGACAACAGAGGGGGCTTCTGGCCACAGTGGAAGAGCTGGGCAATTAACAAATTATTTTGTTCACGGGCTATTTGGAAAAAGCAAACAAATATATTTATGGCAAACTGAAGTTCATTCTTTTTCCTTCCTGCTTATTTATTTAAATATTAGGAAATTGTGGACTCAGGAAGAAAGACCTGAGGTTCTTTTTAAAGCTGGATTACTTTATATTCTAACTACTAATGTGAGAACTTTGAATTTATTTATATGTAGCAATACATATTCTTTCAGAAGAAAGCATACTTATCTTTACAGTGTTTTTTCCCAATTTTGCAATGGGAAGATTAAACTGGGGGATGTGTCAGGGAAAGGTGAAATGGAAAACATGGAACTCAAATCTCTTCATCTTGTAATGATTGTACAGGCAGAGGAGAGATTGGTTAGTTTATGTAATAGGATGAAGGCCAAAAGTCTTGTCGATGTTGAAATATGAGAAGTGATGGATGCAATTTGGGATTCCAGTTTGCAGGGCAGCTGAAGTGTTCTGTAGCTGTTATTTGAATACGTGAATTGCCTCAATATCCAGACACATAAATATGTTCCACTTGTACTCTGATATTACTCAAAGGCTTTGATTGACACATGCTGTACAGAACAAAAGGCAATCTCTTGATTGAAGGCAGATACAATTTCAGGATAATGAACTATTAAGTAGGAATTTACATGAAAAGGGAACTCCTTATATGCAACTAAAAGTTCAAGTACCAAACCCAGCTTTTCCTTCCTCCTGGTTCTATTAATTGTCTGAGCTCTCCCCAAAACCAAACCCAAAAAACCCCAACAACACCCCCCCTCCCCAAGCCCCAACCCAAATTTAAAAAAATAATAATGATTAAAAAAAAAATTAAAAAACCCCAAACCCAACACCTCCAGCGCACCCTGGCCCTTTCCTCCTGTAGTGGTTTGGCTTCAGCCAGGGACAAAGAGCCGCGTAGCTGCTCGCTCAGCCCTCAGCAGTGAGGGAGACTCAGAAGGAAAAAAAGGCAAAACTCACGGGTTGAGATAAAACCAGTTTAAGACAACAGCAAGGGAAACAGAAAACCAACAGCAACACCACTGGGGAGCAAGGCACAAACGTTACCTTCCCACCGAGCACCCACCAGCCCAGGGAAGCCAGTCTGCTCCCCAGAGAGAATACCTGTGTCCGGGACAGGAATTAACCCTGTCCCCGCCAGAACCAGGACACCCCCTACAATAGAGTCTACAGAATAGTTTTGATGACGCTTTTGCTTAAGGAACAGTCTCAGTATTTAGTGAGTGCAGTTCTACGAGCCTTATCTTTTTTCCATTAGTGTCCCACGAGCAATAGCAATAGTCAAGTGAGTGACAGCAACATAATTCCTGAAATTATGTTGGGGTGTGAAGAGAACAAAGTACATTAGGAATGATTTCTACAATTTAGCCCTAGACCTTGGAGACTGATATTAGGAAGAAGAAAGGAACAATGAAACAAAACCAAAAAACAAGAAAAGGTCAAATTATTTGTAAGCTCTTATGAGCTACATCTCCAAAGGAAAAATGACTATGCAAGCTTTGTGTAAGCTACGGTGTAGCAATTTTTAAAACAGTGGAAATTATCATTGCTCTTTAGGTCTGCAAAACAATTCTTTTGCATCAGAAGATCTATACATTCAAAATATTTTCATATCATTAAAATTATTCACCCTTTTACATTGTTTCGGATACTTGTTTTAAAACAAGAAATCTATAACACTAAGATTAGTAGCCAGTGTCCTGGATGGGGGGAATGTTTATATTTTATCTGCTAAGGGTTGTGAAACTGTTAAAAGAGAAACTGTAACACACGCATAGATCACTACAGAGGCTTTCAGAAGACACTAGGTTCTAAAAAAAAGCACCTTCAAATAAAACATGATTAATGAATACTTTACATTTCTTCCTCCAAGACACAGGGGCAGATACAAAATGTTAGACTGACTCAAATCAGCATTTACCCACACTTCTCATAAGTCTCTGATATTTTCCTATCACTGTGCAGCAACTTTAAAACAAACAGAATTTTAAAAATTAATTTAAAACTGTTTTGTCCTTTCTTTTTCTAGCTACTGATTCAAATTTCAAAATATTTGAGTACATGTTTTTAAATAAAAAGTACATATTCTTCAAGTTGTGCCCTCTTTATAAGCATGATTTTTCCCCCTTCACTTATCTACTCTCTCTACTTTTATAATACTAATATATTGAAGTAAAAAACACTACCTGCAACTCAGCCACAAAGGCCTCTGCCTTAGAGGAGGACCTGCACCTCAAAGCATGACTTCCTGTAACTTAAGCAACATTTCCTTTTACCCTCCATTTTTCTAGCCATGACCTTTAAATAATTTTTATTACTGTAGAAAACAAATTTACTATGTTTGAGATGGTAACGGTTAAAAAATATTTTAATGTTTCTTAGCAGTGCTTACAATTAACAACATTCTATAGAAGAAAGTGACAGGCAATCTACATTTTTTGATTTAAATTTGCTAATGATGATGGAAGAAATCTATATACAGGTTTGTATATGAAGTTTCAGGAACTCTGAGAGCAGAGTACTATATAGCAAACTAAACTCAAACTGAATACTCAGCAGGTAAGAGCTATACAGAAAATTCTTTTCCCTCTTAAGGCATATTAAGTTGTAGCACACTGACTAACTAAAACTGGAAACAAAAAAGGAAAAAAGTATGATTTTGTATTTTTTACAAAAGATCTCTGAAAGCATTCATCATTTACCTTTTCCTTGCATTTATCTAGCTGGGTAAAAGCTGAAATCAGTTTCATGAATTCAAATACATATTAAGATGTTGTTTGTCTAAACTTGCCTCTTTTCCTATAATTTACAATTCTATGATAATATAAATAATTTTTAGCATCTAGGATAAGGCAATTAATTTTTTTCCTTTATTACAGTTAGAGGTCAATTGAATTTGTATGCACCATTTACACTGCATTTTCAGAGTCTGTCCCACCAAAGCTTGTGATTACAAGCCTTCGGATGTAATTAAACTATCTCGCTAGAAAACTGCCACTCTGTGTTCCATCTGCAAATGCACTTGGCACATAAAACAATGAAGTAGAAAAAGGCAAAAGGAAAATAAACTCATTCTGTAGAGTCTGCAGGAATTATCATGCCCCCAGAAATGTTGTCTTGAAAGTCAGTTCAAGGACAAGTCCCAGAATTCAGCACAGAGAAAGGCTGGAAGATGTTTAGAACTCTCAAAATAGGTCAAACTCTCACATTCTACGTTGGTGCCTTTTCCCCATCCTCTGCAGGGTGCCCTGGGTTTTGCCCTTTGCGGGTGGCATGGCCAGAACCCCACACTGCTACTTGCCACCTGAGACACAGTAAGAAGAACAACCAACCCCTGGTGCCAAACTCCCCCTCAAGCTGGGATTGCATCTGAGCACTTCACACCTGCACCCAATGGCCCCTGGGAAGTTCTGCAACAGAAATGGAACAAAATCACTGACAAGACATTGGTACATCACCAGTAGGAAAAGAAAATACCAACCACTTCCATTCCCCAAACTCTTTGGCCATCTACTATGAGTACTGCTCTAGGTACACAAAACTCTGCCTCTGTAACGCCTACATTAAACGTGACTGCCGGCTTTATCGGGCTGCGAGACAGGCACAGGGCTTGCTGAAGGCAGCCATACTCTCTGTAAATTATATCTTCCAAGGCTCAATGCCTGTGAACAGAGCTGCAATTTGTCAGTGCAGAAGTATTACCATAACTGGACCACAGCACAGACAAAATGTATGAGGACATCACTGTATGGGGAAAGATAACATGTTTTCTATGAGCCGAGATTGACACTTGGTTGGGGTGGGGGGAGTGGGCGGAAAGCAGTATGTGTACAAGGAATACAGTACAATGGTATTTCCAAAATTCAGATAGTTTCTGACTTAAGATACTTACAAAATGTCACTGATCCAAAAATAACACCTTCTAAGAGAACCATGAAAGGGAAAAAAGTGAACATTAGAAGCCGTAACAACAGACACTACAGAAGAGTCAATATTGTCTACCTAATTTAACTACAGATTTCTAAATTTAGGAAGTTAAAACTTGACGTAGCACATTATAAAGGTTAAAAATTGCTTTTTGAATGCAAATGTTTTCTTTCTTTCTTTTTCCAAAGTAGCATAATGGATCTATTTTCCATTTAAATGTACTGACAATATAGTCTCTCATCTCTAGCTTAAAGAGGTTGTTGATTCCAGTAAAATCAGCAGAAAATTTAGGCTTTCTTACCACTTCGTAGAGCTCTAAGGCCTTTCATCTGCTAACTTCAATGAGCTTCAGCCCAGCCTGTTGGAATCCTGTCTTTCTAAGCGGCAAAGGCCTTCCTCTAAAAAACAGCCAAACTGAGGACGCTTAGGAAGCCTTTTAAGCATACGCATGAAATCCCATTAACTTCTGTAGAATGGAAGAGACGGAACCTCATGCCTTATGCAGTCTGCACTACAAGCAACAAGTCCTTATCTTGTCCAGCAAAGAGAGAATGCTTCTAATGCCACATTAGGATACTGCACAACATAAAAACCCTAATGAGGCAGATGATACACTGACATCTGCCATGCACGATCATTATGGCTGACAGAACCTCCTCCCTGATCTGGATGCCACTGGTTTGGCAATCCACTCCTCCTTTGGGGTGATACTTTGCTGGGAAAATGCCACAGTAAGACTTGTGGGGTGGAAAAAACCCACCACTGAGTGGCTATATCAGCAGAAACTGGAATGCTATGTTTTCCTACATGCAAAAGAAACTGAAAACTTTCCTGAAATTTTCATATACAAACCACATTTCATAAGTCTTGTCAAAGACAACTGTAAAGAAGAAATTTATTCTTCTGTCTAACACGCTTAGTTCTCCATGTGATGTCATTGCCTGTATTACTGAAACACCAGTAGTTTTGTTCTGGGTTTGCTTTTAAATAGCTAGCTTTAAATCATAATGCTTTATGTCCTTTTCTATAAAATAATAATGTGAAATTCCTGCCCCAATTAAGGCAATGAGAGTTTTGACACAAAGTTCATTTAAAGCAGAATTTATATGATTTGTGATATGCCATTACAAGATGCGAACTCTTTGGAGAACATTTTAACTAAAGAATGTTATAAACAGTGCATCTCAGCAACATTAAATTACTCAGTGGAGATCTTACTGATAAGCTGGCATTGGTTTGATCATGCTGCATGACAAAGACCTGTTTTGCACGAAAGAGACTGCACAAGAGTCTTCTGCCATAAACACATTTTCTGGCCCCCAAGAGAGGGCCTTTCAATAATGACAATTCCCATTAGTAAAATCTGTTCTTACATTTAAAAAAGGAGAAAATTTGAGGTGGAGGTCTCCCTTGTTAGTAGCTCTTTCTTATTACAAGCATTTTTGACAAAAAGAATTGAGTGCCTTGTCTAACAGATTTGATAATATTAGACAGCAATCTATTGGCTATTTCTATTTATTGTGACATAGCTAAAAGGTTATGTAGCTATAAATAGCTTGATTCTCCTGTAAAAACAATTTTTTTGGAGTAGAGGAGAGGTATTTTTTTAACACTGACCAAATCAGTATTAAGCATTTAACAGCAACTTACCAAATACTTTGGTGAATCCAAACCTGCACCGTGCAGGAAAAACAGTCTAGCTACAGATTTCATGAAACTCTCACAATATTGATATGTAAAACTTTCACAAGCATTTTTACTTTTGACCCTTATTTCTGCAAAGCTTATTTTGAATTTACATATGCACATAAGAATAAACATTTCCACTGTGCCTCACTGTCATCTTTTAGGTAATGGACCACATAGTTGTCCTCTCTGTGTCTCAAACTGTCTCTAAGATTACAAGTTATTTTTATTAATACAAAAGGGATTTCATCGCCTTAAGATGTCCAGTCCTTAAAAATTTTTCTATTGCTATTTATCATAACAAATAGGCTATAGAAAATGCAAAACTGAATTCCGAACTACCACAGTCTATATGCCTCAATGTCCAGAACAGGAAGGTGCTTGTGTACTACATATAAAGGAAAAAATTTGGAATTAGATGATGAGTGTGTCCCCATAAGTAGCCATAGGAACTTCAACAGCACGCATCTGATTAAATCCTCACACACAAAAGTCCATACAGTTAAAAAATCTTGGGGAAAGTATCTAATAGCATAAAAATGTTTTCATTCATGTCACAGGAAAAGAAAAGGTCAAACAAATGAGGTTATGTTTTCCTATGTATTTAGTTGTACTCAAAAACATTTCCTTTATCTTGCTTACCAATGCTGACCTTTAATTCAACACAAATTACTTATGAGCAACCTCATTCTCATTTAAAAATACATAAAAGCTTGAGATTCACAATATTTAACCCCTCTATCATTTCATTTAACTTTCTTCAATATTTAATAACTTCACATTCATTATATGAAGCTGCCCCATTCTTACATTCTTTATCTCTTTTTGTTTGGACTGAAAGTCATTCAAAACATGGATTTATTTTTCCATTATAAGCATTTACAGCACGCATTCTAAATAAACCTTTCTCTAGTCCTTATTCCTTAAATAAACAATAAAAGAATGTCCTCTGAAGAGTTTTGTCAGACGATACTATCTTAACAGGGATTCCAGCAGTGTTCATGGAGTGGATATCAATATCAATCCAGATATTTAAAGCAATGCTGAGGAACATACAGATCACTAGTAAACATTTTTATCCAGGCAGTGTGTTGCCATAGGAAACAAAGCAAAATTAAACGATTATGCAGAAAAGCAAGAGTAATCCCCTAATAGCACCAAAGATAGACCTCATTAAGAACTTACAGATCTGCAGAGTGCCCTGTTTAACTAAAGAACAAATCTGCACGTATAATGCCCAAAATATTAAAACCAGGGAATTCCAATTGCTGGCATTTCTTCCTATGAATGTTCTCAATTATGACATCTCTAAAATGAGCATCGTAACTATTGCAGAACAACTACACATTTTAGCATTTGCTGAGCAGATAGGCACTAGTTCTTCAGCACCCTATCGTTCAGATTAGCAACAGTTTTTCTTTGTAAATTGATTGTAAGAAGTTGAAGTTTTAAAAATGCAAATTAAAGTAACTTAGGTTTTATGTAATTATGGCCCAAGAACTTCAACAATACCCTGAAGTTGAGACTGGTATTTTGAAAAAGTTAAAAACCACTATTAGATTATGAAGCTAAAATAAATAAAAAATCTTTAAAAATTGTAACCTTTATAAAATTTTGTGCCACACTATTTTGACAGCACAGACTCTTGAGTGTTATCACAAATTTAATCTCACTGAAATCCCATTTTCCTACACATAAGCCTACGCATTTGGAAATCTTGGAAAATGAGCTAAATCCTAATGCCATGCATTTTAGCAAAGTAGTTTATTTTTTTAAAAATAGAAGACAGTATTGATGCTCATCTTGCCATTACTTGTTCAAAATTACAGATTTCCACGCAGCAGGGACTGAAGAATATTCCAGAAGAGAGTAGCTGGTTTCATAAAGGACAGGTATTGCTTCAAATTACCGGTCCTTTACTTAATCCAGAGAGATGGGGCTCCAGGCTATCTTGAAAGAGGCTAGTAATCTTTTTCTTTATTATGGCCACCATGCTTTCTGAATTAGCCATGTTGCTTTTGAATTTTGAATTGTATTATCAAAAAGAGATGCTTTATTCCCTGGTGAAAACCAAGAAACTCAAATACTTTACGAAAAAGAGACAAAAATAGGAGTGCAAGAAACAGAGATACTGATAAATTCTAGACCCATTTATGTGAGCAAAGGCTTGTGAAGCTGAAAGGTTAAGGGAAAGATGTGACCGTGCACAGAAACACAGAGGTTGGGAGCATAAGAAAACGTTATGGTATATATCTTCTGGATGTCTTGTACCATTTTTGGATTATGGTTAAACCATAAATGGACTACACGTCAGACTCTTACACTGCAAGTAGTACACATGTAAGATGGTACACATCTGTTATACACAAATCATGTTAAGACATCCTGTCTAATATTAAAGTACCAAAATCCACAGAATAAACAATTTGGCATAAAAGTAACTATCAATA
Source organism: Chionis minor (assembly GCA_013398295.1). Taxonomy (NCBI): domain Eukaryota; kingdom Metazoa; phylum Chordata; class Aves; order Charadriiformes; family Chionidae; genus Chionis; species Chionis minor. Next base: position 347,806 of record VZSF01003137.1, on the reverse strand, counting down.
GTAGAGACAGGACTGCATTACAGAGAAACACAGAATAAAGTCCATTTGCAAGGATATTTCCATATTTTCTGTTCAGATGTCTCAAAGTGAAATGTGCCTCAAAATAAATATAGTAACTGACTGTCCATACTCACCCCAAGCCTCTCTCCAGAATATACCTTAAAATACTGGCATTTATTACATGATCGCATACATTAATAAAGTAATGATTACATAATTTTTACTATCCTGAATGCACAGTGCAGATGGCAATTGATGGTTTTGTCTGTCTCAATTACAGGATAAAGCAGGAATATAATAAATAACACACAGGGAAGATGAACATGATGAGGGAGTGTCTTCTGGTTTGGCTCCACTACAGTGTGGTTGTATCCATGATGGTCATTTGTTATAGCTTGTTGATTTTCTCCTAAAGATAACCAGTTTTTTGGGACAGGGTCCAACTTCAACTTCTTTTCACTTTTATACAGTGCCTCTTATTAGTTTGTGGTCCTTCACTGAAGCTTCTACACCCTCCAAAACAAATAATCTCTGTGTGTCGGTCTGTCCATCCTGTGTCGTCCCCCCCCAACCCCATCCCGAAAAAAACCCCACATAAAATCAATAGGAATGTGGGTGTTCCAGAAATTCTAATAGTCAAGACCTATGTGTTTCAGCTATCCCAGACAAAAGAATGCACTTAATTACAGGGGCTATATAATCACTGTCAAGCATAAAAACATCCTGCTTTTCATAACAATACTGCATTTTTCAGCTATATTCTATCTACACTTTGATTTTTTCTAATTCTTTTTTTTTAACAGCTTAATTTATACCTAGGAATTGCCTGAAATAAATACTTTTTTAAAGCTTTGAGACTGTTTTTGATTATAAGCAGCTCTGACTTTATAACACAATGTTTAATTTAATTGTCCTTTATGCTACTCCTTACTATCAATGCAGCCTTCATTTTTTCCTAAAGCATTCTTCTTTCTCTCAGTGCATTTTCTACAGATTTAAGCCTAAAGTTATCACTCATCCTACTTGAACGGTTTATTCTTTCCTCAAAACTCTCCCACCTATCTCTTCTCCATTTTAACCTGAAAGTGGCCTCTGTTTTCTTTCTTTTCTTCACCCTCAAAACCCTCAGTGTTTCCTAATTTCTAGGTGATTTGAAACATACCAGTCTATTTACATAGAAATTAGGCTGCCAGCAGCCTAGCTTTAAAATACAATGCACGCATTAGCAAATACTCCCTCTTCATATCCGCATTTATGTACTTAAATAATAAATTTTGAGTACAGTTGGTGCTCAGAGTGAAAATGTGGCAGAATTTGCCTGTAATTAGGATTCGGAATTACCAAGCACTGAGCCCTGTTCCAGTCAGAGGTGGACCATGACATTGCACCAACAAATAACCATTCCTGTCCCCATACGGCTCCAACTACAGCGCCAAGAGGCTTTTTAGGTCTCAGCCTCTTTAGGAATGACAGCCATCTGTCAACTTCCGCAATGATTTAAGACAGCTTTCCAGCAGTACTCCAAGTAACCTGCCTGTACATTTGTCCCTCTCATTCAGGCTTATCATATAAATGAATGAAGAAGGAGATACCCAATGCAGAAAAGAAACCTAGAGATCGCCTGGATGTATGGGTTACCTTTTTTCCCCTCCCTCTGTTACTAAAACACAACTGAAGTCAGCATTCTGGGCTCTGCACAGCCTTCCAGATACAAATATAAACGTTACTCAAAAGTGGTTTTTTGGGTTTTTTCTTCTTCAAAAATTATTCCTGTCTGTGTTTCTGCCCTACTCGGGCAACACCAAAATGCTTTTAGACTTGTGGCACACTGCACAAGGGACCTCATGGCATAGAAAAAACAACTGCAAGACCGACCAGTCTTCCTGACTGTATAAAACCACACGGTAAAACCTCATCATCATTAAAAACCACAGAAGGTCTGTGACTGGGTCACAGATGGGAGATGACAATGCCAGCAGGTTCCTTTTTTCTGCTGTGGGCTGGCCAGCCACTAGGTCTGCTGACAGGACTAAAGCAAATAAAGGAAGATAAAATGATGATGGAAAAATGTTTTGAATCTCGATGTAAAAAATCATATTGTGTTATGGCTATGCCAGAGAACTACACGGAGCAGACAAGAGTAAAATAATCAATGGTTAGACAAACAGGACATCCAGCCCTCAGGCACCACAATCCCTTTATATGCATATTGTTTAGAAGTTGACAGCTCAGCTATATTTCTTCACCAAAACCAAAATACACATCTCAGGGAAAACGTCTGATTTTGAGAAACTCTGAAAGACTGGATGCAATCAATACTTTTTCCCTCCAAAAAAAATGTATTATAATACTAGAATAACGAATTCTCAGAACACCTTACATGAGTACCTGTAGAAGATATTCTCTGTATGTCTATAAATTCACTCAGCATTCATTTCTGTCTGCCCAGTCTCAAAAACAACAAAGCTTCAATTCATTACTTATTCGTATTCCTTGATAATTGCACAAATCATTTCTTAATTACAGCTACCTGCTGAAAAGAGAGTTCCCAGGGCTTTGACCAGTGTAAAAAAACCTTTTTTTTTGTGGAATAAAAGACAGAATGATGGAAGAAAAATGAAATTGCATCTTCTAGACATTTTGGGGTTTTTTTTAGTTAGTTGGTTAACTCTCATATCTAAGTACCAAATACTATTTTTCCCAGCTTCATCATTTTGTCCTTAATTATCAACTACTTCTATGAATTGCTGATAAGTAAGATTGATTTTGACCCATGACATATCAGCTTTTGTCCTACAGTGTTGCAGATGGGACACATTTTATTACAATTTTCATTTCATGCTTTTTATTGCAAAAGGTATGGAACAATGAATGATAATTATATATTTTACAGTTCATTCACTTCAAACTGATCATTTGATATTCATTAATCTGGTGACAGACACGTCCTGTCAGTTTTACCCCTCATTATGCACATAATATCTGCATTCGAGCAAGCAACAGAATTTTGAAAGGAGACTTCAACCAAGTTTCAATTTGGAAAACAAAAGCCGCCAGCTTATCTTGTTACATTAGCTTTAGTGGTTGCTGTCAAAGGAACACAGTTGGCTAAAATTATGTTTCTGATATTTCTTACTACCTAGTTGAAAAATGAGGTTTGGACACAAAAATATACAACTATATAAATCATTCCTATGAAATCTGAAGAAAAGGTTAAAGCTCCCGGACATATTTTCAAGAAATAAACTTTGACTTCAATTTTTCCCAATATTTCAGATGCTGTAGATTTCACAACACAGAAATCATTATTTTTGGTATTTCAAAAGGTCACCCTGGTGATAGCCAATGATTACTTGAAAAGGCAGGTAACATAAAGGACTTTTTTTCTGGGCTTCCTAAGCAACAACTCCAGACAGTTTCTATGTATCAGTTTCCAGTAAGAGATCTCTGGATACTCTTTTTCTGAGGCTCCTTTCCTCAGATATAATTGCTGATAATCAGAATCTTTCCTGCATTGATTGAATGTTCAATGATACATTCAAAGGACACTCTGCCCTCACAAATTTTGAGTTGATAATAGAAAAGCGGTCTGATCTTCTTAGTTTTAATTTTAACATCCCCAAAAACCAGGTTCTGGCTCCAAAATAGGAAGTTATTATAATATAAGAAATATGACACGTCAGATATAAAATATATGGAACAAGTGATCACAGTTCAAAGGCAAGCACACATAAAAAGCCACAGCAGAAAATACACCTCAATACAAACCAACAGAGGATAAAATTAAACTTTGTGAAAACCACAGCTGAGCTGTATCAATGCATGAGCATACATGCTGGGTGACAATAAAAGGGGAACAATTAAGACAATGTGTTGCCTCACCAGCCTTGTAAGAACCCTCTCTGTTAGTTTATGCAGAACAGGCAGGCTATGGCAAAACTAAAATGGGGTCAACCATCAGATCACCCAGGTTTTCCTGACAAGAGCCAAGACCTCTATGGAACAAATAAGATGGAATGCAAAAGAAACTGCCTGCAGCTACATAACTACAGAAACACCACCTTATCATAAATGGTAAAGCATCCAAATACGTATTTTTCAGAGGTCAACAGGTGGTGGTTGTTTATTGCCCGATTTGGAGAGGCCATTGCTTAAAAGGACGAGAGAAGGAATAAAGCAAATGACAGTTATATATTTTATATTTTTTATATTTTATATTTGCATTTTGCAAATAAATAAAAGTCCTAAAGGCCTCACCCCACATGTACTACCCCCTGTGCAAAGGCAGAAAGGTCTGAATATGTCATGTCCTCGGTTGAAGTGTACAACTTTTATGAGTTTTATGTGAACTAGAAACACACTTGTAATTGTCCAGTCTCTCATGGACACAAAAAAAAACGAACACACATTTAACTCCAGGTCTTTGATGACTTCGAAAATTCATTCATTCAAAACCCAAACAGTAACTTGACAGTGACACCTAAAAACACTAAAATTGTTATATATAAAAGTATAACAAGAAACAGCAAAGTTAATTGAATGTTTATGTCAAGCTTGGGAACCCAGGAAAGTGCCTGCAGCTACATAAATGCGGAAATTATACCACATCATCATGTAAACACGCATTTAACAAGGCTGATGCAGGGATTTGGCAATTGGCTGCGTTTATATCACCACATCATCAACACTGCTCATCAACCTTTACTTTTATAGCACAGATGAAAAAAAAAAAACAACCGAAAACCAAACAAACCAGAAAAGGAAAAAACAAAAAAGGAAGCAATTTAAGGTAGTCCATTTTTCCTAAAACAAATAGAGTGAAAAATGTCATCTATATGTCTCCCCTAGGAAATTAGGTTAAATGAGAAAAAAGACTAACTTGGCTTCAGAAAGAAAAAAAAAAATATATATTTTACAGAATTTGTATCACTAATAGAATCTACAAGCTCAATTCACTTCATGTTTAAAGCAACTGAAGCCACCTGCCTGTCAAAGGACTACTATGGTTCAGCAACAAGGGGCAAAAGGGGACCACTTACATTTGACTAGTCTCATACCTCAGTAGTCCCCAAACACAAAGGAGAAAAAAACCCTGCTGTCAAAAGGGACATGTAATCTACAGCAGGGCTTAGCAACCTTTCAAAAGTGTCTTATTTTTCAAAGCAAAACTTTTGAGTACCTTTACATCAAGGATGCCAACTTGAATTTACCAACAGTAGCAGTGGCTCACTGTTCCTGGTCCCTTCTGGGTTTGATCCGAGCCTGGAAAACAGCGCGCTCCGACCATGGAGGGCAAGCAGCAGGGCTCACGTATGTGGGATCTTAAAGGAGCTCTGCAATAGCAAGGCTTTGGGAGCTGCCGCCTCTCATAGATACACATCAGACAAGATTATTCAAATGTATCACACGTGTTCATACATTTTAACAAGATGCGGATGACAGAGGGAAATGATGACAAGCAAGCTGCCCTAGCAAATGCTGCCCATATTTTCATCAATCTTACCAGTGATACTACGCAGCACATTTGCATAACAAAGTGGTAAAAACACATGGGCCTTGTGCTTATATCATTTTGAGAAGGAAAGCAGAAAAAAGTCACTGAATTTGCTAGGTATGGCCTTTGTTAGTTAAACACTAACATAAATAAGAGCCACATTAACAAAATAAGTCATCTACTCTCTACTACCTCACACCAGAAATAATTCTTCCTTTCACCCCTCTTTGCTAAAATTAAAACTGAAGAAAAAAGAAAACGCTAAGATGATTCTGCAGATCACATTCGCATTAAAGTAAAATCCCAAGAGTTTAAGCAACTGATTTAAAGGTGACAACAAAACCATAGACATTATACACTCAACAGTTTGCAGCACTTGCAGTGCTAGATTACAACTGAATGGCTGAAAGTTCTTGTGCCCTGCCTCTTGCCCCATGTTCTTGACAGATACCTCTGCGCCCCAAGGCAGGGACTTGGTGTCCAGTTGTCAGTCAGCTCCTGAACTACTTCAGACTTTCAGCTCAGTGCATCAAGTTAAACAAAATCTCCCTACAAAGAAGCATCTCAGCTGCTTCCCACATTCCTCCCATTGATCATAACCTGTCACTACTACTTAGAGTCTATCAACATTTTCAGTCTAGGATTGGGGGGAGGGTAGTTGGTATTTTTCTTCTTCTCTGTGGAACAAAGTTGTTTTGGTTGGGTTGGTTGGTTGGTTTGTGAAGCACTGTTCACAGGAATAGAGCACAGTCAGATATCTTAACCAAGCCGTTTACAAACAGAAGCACTTTCAGCAGTCTCCATTCTTTCAGTCATCATGCTCCTCAATCCTTGAGCAGGCAAAGTGCAAACACTACGGTCACACCTGGTACACCTGCAGGGACAGCACTGCAAGAGGAGTTATCCTCTTTCGTAACATGATGATGTGATGCTGGCATATAATTGTGCAGGTGACATGGTGCAAAGGTAGTGAGTGCCTTTTTTGGAGAGATCCACTGGTCAACTGCAAAATCTGAGAACTAACAGAGGATTGAGGGAAAAGGCAGGTCATTTTTTCTGCACTAGCAGCTTTTAGTCTTTGCTGCCACTGACTGAAGGACATTGTCAAAAAAATGGGTTTAAAGGAAGAAAATAAATGTCACATCAAATCAATTACAACCACTGGTTTTAACAATGGGTGGAAAAAAATAAAGTTTATAAAAATTATCTGTGGCATTTTTTTTTTTTTAAATAAGTTATATCCTATAGAGAAATGTTTTGGCCACGTTCACTACTAAACCTTTTTGACCAGAAGCAACATGAGTAATCTGTACGAGGCATAATAAATTCATGGACAATTGAAACTAATATAAATCAGCACTAATGCTGAAAGTTTCACTGGCTACAGTGTTTCTGTAAATATTATCTCATACCAGCATCGCTCCCCAAACAAAGATAAGGAAAGCAACAAACAAGAAAGCGAAGACTTCTCATGTCCCTACCTTCTCCCTCCCCTTGCAGTGGTGTAGGAAGCTGTAGGAAGCTGATTTTGTACGGAGGATGTAACAAATACCTGGAGAATTTTGCAGATTCAGAAAGCTTTTGTGCAACAAACAGTGCCTCAAATTCCAGATCTCAACTATACCAGAGCAATCTGAAATAGCATCACAAACTACAATGAGATTACTCTAGTTTTAGGCCAATATAACAGCCCTAGTCATGCTTTCACATACCTAGGAGATAGGATTGAAAAATCTTTGGTGAATTAACCCCAGTCAAACCCCAAGACTACATCTAAATTAATTTGGAAATTCCAGATTCTGATACTATTTCTGGTTTTATCCTATGGTCAGCTTGCACTATTTGCAAGAGAAACATTAATGAGAAGCAGCCCACGTGAACCTTCACCCCAAGTACCAAGTTTCTGCTGTATGCCTCCAAAACAGATTGTCAGCTCCTTCACACACATTCTGCAGATTGAACAGGAACGTTGCTCCAGCTGCTTCATCTTCAGTAGAGAGCAGAATCAGAAATCAGGTATCCTCATTTTAATTTTTTCTTTTTACAGGCCTTTCCTTTGGCAGTTAGACAAACAATGTACACATATCTAGTAAGAATGCACAAGGAAATGATTTTACAATTCTTTCTCAGAACTTGCCACTAAATATATTACAGTAACTCTTTTAGTCCTTGGACACGAAACCATTAGGTATGGGCTATTACTTGCATTATCACTACATCACTAGATCATTATGAAAAATAAAAGTTCTAATCAGCATGCACATCTATGAAGTGCAGGGGTTTGAAACTACCCCTGTAACAGCCTAAGCTTTAGCACTAATGAAAAGGAGGTTTCTTCTGAACTGAACAAGGTTAAAATAAAAATCCTTTTTACACAGGAAATTATGACTGATGGCACACAGCTGACTTCAGATCCAAAGAACATCAAAAGGATTCACAATGTCATTCACAGCAGAACATTTTGCTAGCAGAGACATTAGCACACAGAAAAATATTACTACTGCAATGAGTCTCACAGGACGGGCTGTATGGTGCATAGCCGTGGTAAGCTCTGTTATTCATCAGCATTTATACAAGGCAATTACACAGCAAGTTAAAAATCTAGTAAGATTCAGGGGTTTTTTTCACTTGTTTCGGGTTTTTTTCCTGTTGCCTGTGTAACTTCTTCATGGTAAAGACAGGGAACTTTTTTCCTGTACATCTGTCAGTGTTTGTATTCATTTATCCGTGTCTGTTTCTGATATTGATCACAGTATACTTACCTTTTCTCTTTCTACTTTTCAGATCAATATTTTCATTTACTTCTTTTTTTATATCAGTTTTGGCATAATTTTATATAACGGCCACAATATATCAATAGAAATTTCTCCTCCACAAGGAACAGTGCACATTCAGATGAATCAGGCTGAAGCCTATTCAATGCTACATTGAAAAAAGAAAATGGATGGGCAATAGTTGCAAGTATATTTTTATGCTTTTGAAATATCTCATCAATCTTCACGTGGAAAAGCAGTTACTACAAGGGGCCTTATGCAGATGGAACAGACCTTTTTTAAGGTCTTTCCTTCATAATTTCCTTCTAGATGTTTCTCAGAGCACAGGTATATAAGCATAGCTGCATTGTATTAAACTTTGAAGATCTAGCACACTAAGCAGTCTCATGGCAAATGCTGAAGTGAACAATATGATCCCTATTTTATTCATAAATATGCTTCTAAATAATGATAATTAAGAGCATATTGCAATCTTCAGACTACATTACACAATTACATATTCAAAAGAAATCATCTGAGCTGTAACGGAGTTGATGAATGCTCCCAATCCATTCCAGTGTAAAGTCAAAGCTTTACCATCACTTTGACTTTGCAATGAAATCACAAGTACTCATGGGGTCACTCATGCCTCAGCAGGGAAGCAATAACTGCAAGGGAAAGGCAGAAGTCTTAAACTGCCTCCTAACTTTCACAGTCCCTGTTCTAGCAGTTGACAGTACTAGTACGGACTCAAAACCTGCAGAACAAGGAGATAAGCTCAGCAGAAACAAGCGTACAACGGACAAGACCAACTGCATCTACCTAACGCGGAGCTGACAACAGAAAAAAATCTGGCAGCCCAATCGTAGACCTGAAACAGGAGTACAAGTCTTAATGTGGCCTCAGACTTCAGCTACTTCTGTGGTTTCAAATGGGCACAGTTTGAACAAGAAAAAAAAATACCCACAAGAAAAGCAAACCTCAGAGGCCTCACAGCCCTCAGCTGAGGGCACGAGGCGGCTGCCACAGCTCACAGAGGAAAAACCTGCCCGGGTTTGCATTTGTTTTTAAAGATCTTTAATCACTTGCAAGTGTTCTCAAAGCCCTTAACTACATCTCCCCAAATTCCAAAGCAATGTGAAAATTGATGCTTTATATTTAAGTAGCATGATACAAATATTTTGGATGAAAAGTGACTGGAGCTTAAACTCTGGAAATTCCACTTACAAAGCAAGCTTCAAAGAACTGGCACGGTTCCTCCCGACCTCTCTGCTTGCCCCACGCGCCCCGCTTTGAAGTCTCAAGCTGATGTTTAATCTCTAAAGAAACACCTCCCAAAGCAGCACTTTGTTGTATAATATGAAAAAATTAGATTAAAATTAAACCATCACAATTCATTACTGCATCGTTTCCTTCATAAACTGAGTCGTGGCAAAAGCTTTGCTAGGAAGACACAGGAGATGTGCTGCTAGGAATGGTGGAGCCGCAAAACTGCACCTTAAGGTATAAGGTAACAGGTATAAAACCAGGGATGCCATGATACAGTTACTTACTGGTAAATAACACTCCTCAGCTCTTTCAACCGAGTATTGAACCGTCCCCAGAGGAAAGTATCTTCCTCCTTTTCTCTTCCAAAACTTCCAGTGTTTTTTCTGTATTTAAAAGGGGCAATAAAATTATCTCCATGTAGGTGTTCCTCTTAAGTTCAGGACATAAGAAAATTTCCAAAAAAGTGTAAAATGTGATATTGGTTTTCAGACTTTACTGGAAGTGCTCAAGCTGCGTCTCTCCTCAGTCCTAGTAGCAGTCACACCACATTTGTTTACATAAAGAACAAGAGGAGAAAATTAAGTACATAGTAACTTTTTTTATAAACCCATTTTTTAATATTATTTATCTGTATAGCCCCCCTATTTGATTACAAGCATATTGTCCTCCTCCTCTTGTTCGAAGGCAGTACAAATAACTTTGTGGCTGTTTTTAGTTCTTGCTATTCTTCTCAGTACTTTGCAGGTGTCCTCAAATCTCTATAATTTAAATATTGTTCTTTGCACCTTTTATAATAATGAAACCACAACTCTAAGCAACATTTCTAGGTGTGCACTCAATAGCCCTCAAATACTCACTTAGAATTATTTTATTCAGACAGTATATTTTCGCAGCTTTTGTTTGTAGCCACAATTCCCTTCCTTTAAGTTTTAAGTAGTATAACTTCCGTGATTTCCATGCAAGTGTTAACAAATGGGATTTTTAAAAATTAGGAGTACAGTGCCAGATGGGTTCATAATAACTGTAAGCCCTAAGTCTATGTTTATGAAAGTTTATGGTGTTTGTAAATATATACATTAATTTTTAAAATTTTTTTACCGATTTTTATGCTGAGCAGTAGAAAAAATGAATTTTATTACTATTTACATTAACAGCAGCATGGATTTTCTTTTTTTAAGATGTGTAAGATTAAAAAGTATAGAGACTAGATTTGTCCACTTGTATTCTTCTTTTATATGAAAACATGTAAAACATGAAAAGAAATAGCTATGTCACTAGTGAGGAAAATACCTATTAAGTTGTCAGTTATGATATCATTTAGCTTAATAATGCAAAGCGACTGCAAGCTCAAAAAGTGACAGATAACGCAAAGACATGTCACAGAAGTGAAAGACAGAATAGTAATGAGCATGGCATAAAAGAACTTGGAGATGAAAATGAGGAGGGACAATATACACACACAGAGAATAGATACTATGTGTGTGCAATAAACAAGAGTAGAAAGGATCGTGGATTATTTTGTAACCATTGCTTTGCCACATAAAGAACCTGCCCACTTATTTTTTGCCATGGACAAAGAATTGCCTTTGGATTTCTCAGGACGCTTATGACTAAAGATGTTGGTTTTTTCATTCCCTCTGCAGCAAGGGAAGACAGAGGAAGTACACAGACACTCCAAGTCCTCCATTTCCTCATGGAGAAGTCCAGCCAACATTCTGCCATGGAAGAAGGAAATACTTCTGGATAGCACCATGTATTGAAAACTTATGTATAATCATTTCTGGCTGGCAGCATGAGTCCCTTCTTTCACTAGATCTGGCTTTGAGGTGGAGGAATTAAAATAAACTGCTTTTCATATGCAAGGTGACAGTCATATGAATATATTCACAGTGAGTCTCTGCTTTTAAAACTAACTTGAAGATTATGCAACACACAAGTATACAAATACTATTATCTCTATTAACCTTATTATAATAACATTTTTTTAAATGTGTGAATGACAGAAATAAAAGCAATAACCTGCCTTTGAAGAAACTTTTTAATCCAAGTTAAGAAGCAAGAATAATGGTCTGTCAGCGTTCAGTTTCATCAGCCTGAAAGCTAGATGTTTCTTTAGAAAATGTAATTGAAGTAGAATGAAATGTTGAACTGACAAAAAGATCTGACATCCCTTTTTTAGGAGAAGAAACAATTCAGCTGGAGGAAAAGATGACCACAGCATTTATTTTCTACCAAAATTAATTTAACGGTCCCACTCAATTTTAAATTATTAACACGTTGATATTTTAAATTATTTTTTTTAGCTTAAAACTAATACTCCAAAAATTAGCTTTATGCGAAGTTGAGTAATAGTGAGACAACAGGACAATTCCTATCTCTGCTACATATTCCTAATTGAACCAACTAAACTGTAACATTTAGGGGCAATAAGGAGAATATCAGTTCTTATCTAGGTTTTATACAACATGCTATAGTTACAGTTAATAAAATGGATGCGTGTGTAAACAGTGTTGGCCAAAGAGTGTAGAACACACTCAGGGCTGAATGTTCCAGTCATAAGTCTTTAATATGAGTTAATTGACTTATGGGCATACAGCTGTAGATTTTCAACATACTAAGACAGATGAATTTGCTGGATCAGTATCTGCAGAGATTATCTGCCATGTAAAGTGCCAAACTGCCAACTGCAGAAGATAAGCCTGTCAGAGGCAGCTCTTCTTGCATCAAGAGGAGATACAGAAGTGTCATTTGCAATCCTTCACATTGGTTACCCTTTTTGCTAGATGGCTTTTTGTTTTGTTTTTGTTCAAAAAGTTGCAGAGAGTACACTGGGATAACTTTTCAAATGGAGAAGAGATGGGCATATAAAAATAGAAGCCATGAGTATGTATTTCAAGTTGTGGGCAGAATTCTGTAAAAATCAAAATAATTTAATAATTCTTCTTTATCTGCTAATTTATGGTGAATCACACTACACACCTGCAGCTGAGTAAAGAGCAAATAAAAACCCCAAAAATTTGACTGCCAGAAATTAATACTCACTATACAGTCTATGCCCTGGTTACTTCAGTTCTCTCCAGTGCATTAGCCTATGTGATTTTAGTGATATACCGATATAAAAGATGACCATAACTACATTAAAATCCACTTGCATGTACTAGGATGGTAATGGCATTATCTGAGTAGGTTTACAGAAAAGATTGTTTTTAAAAGGAAGTTATCCTCTCCCCACTAATGAGCTACCATTCTTACTGCAATCACCTTCAGAAATTAATTCAATTATCCAGTCAATTATTCAGTTAGTCACAGTCATGCTTTATTATTAGTTTTCACCAAGCAGGGTGGTGTTAACTTTGACTAAATCTACCCTATGTTCACATATATTTTCCCTAGTGACAGATTTGACTACATATGGCTCAACCCTACAGGAAACCATCCTTGCATTAAGCTATGAGGTCACACTGTCATATAAACGTTTACATTACCTCAGGATCAAAATATTCCTCTTAAAAAAACCCCCAAAAACGAACAAAAAAACCCCAAACAAATGGAAGACTGGGAGAAAAAGTGTTATTTTCACTCACAGTATTTTGGAATCACGCGGAGAACACATAATTGTGTATGCGGGATTTGTCAAACGCAGGCTAGATGGTTGAAGAAAAATGGATATAAGCTTAAACAAAGCTGGACAGAAAAAGTTCAAAATCAGTCCTGCATTGTTACAATAACCCCGCAGTACAATGAGGGCACTGGAGTAATGAAACGTAGAAGCAGGTAGTATCTGCCAGCGACAGCAACTTTCTTTGGCTTTACTACTGGTAAAAACGTATTACAGAATTATTTCTTGAGAGTGTATATTGTGGACTTTCCCCCTGTCCTGAAGCCCCATTTAGTTCAGCCTGAGAACAACAGATTGGTACAGCCTGCGTCCGCAGGCTCTTTCAACTCAGACTGCAGAGACTTTCTGCCACAGCGTCTTCAGTACCCAGGTAACCCTCTCACACACCGCCTGGACTGCGGCTACCGCACAGACAGAACCAGGGAAACCTTCATATTCTTCTGTTCCTGTTCCAGCACCCTAAGTGACAGTTGCTGTTTATGCATCAGCACTATTTCCTTCTTGCTTCAAAAAGAATGTAAATGTTTACATGTTATCTATAAAGCAGATCTATAAGCTCCATGACAGAGAACCAAAAGAGATTATAGTAATACACAATTTTAACATAAACTTCATGCATTAGTTAGAGCTAATACAAAACTTGATCAGTTAGTTTCCTAACCACCTTAATGCCACTAGTGTTTTCACTCAAAGGAGCCAGAGATAGAGATACAACTAGACAGTCCCACAACCACCCTAGTTCCTCAAAGAGATATTCCTCGTACAAGCACCTATTTACAAGAACTACCTAATGAGAATTCCTTTAGTTGATCAGTCTTGAGGGAAAGACCTCCCTTCTCAAACCCCCACTCCCTTATTCTAGCGAATAACTTTAAATATGAACTATGACGCTTTCCCTCGCTAAGACTGGTTGAGATCTAATTTCCCATCTCAGGCACCTCTACAGTCTACACAATTATGTTCTAATGTTCATATTATGACGACTTAATGCCCAAATAGCAGAACTGCGAATACTTGGTGCACTGGAATTACCTGTATCTAAGAGCAGTCCTTCAAAATAACAGATGCTGTACATCATCCCAGTGAAAGATCCATAAGGAACTGTCATTGAGAAAAGCACTTAATCTGAGCGGATAGAGATTTACACTCCTTATCTCTGAGGTGCTGCTTACCGAGCTTGCCACGCTTACCACGATGACTCATTTGCCTCCTTGTTTTATTGCTTCATATGTAGAGACGGGAGTGTCAGACACATCCCTTCCCTTTTGTGGTAGAAGGACAATCCAAGCAGCCCTGAGCACACCGACCAGGGGAGAAGCCCTTGTTCTCCTCCACAGCTGTAGGAGGACAAAGGAAACCAAGCACTGCAGGAGCAGCATGTGAAATAAGAACCATATAAAGATGGCAAAAACCAATCTTCCTAGCTTTGGGAAATATTCAAAAATATTTTCTATTTTGTATCACAACAAAACCAAAACATTCTGAGTTTTATTAAAAAAAACCAAAACCAAACAAAAACCAAAGCACCAAACAAAAAACAGAGAGCAAGACAACAGAGCAGAAGACATCAGGAAGACAGTTTTGGCATGAAGGCAGCTCCAAAATAATCGTTTTGGATATGGACAATTCAGATGAGACTCCAGATCCAACATATAAGACTAATGTATTAATCTCCAGGCTATGGGTTTGATGAGGATTTCTCTTTCAAATTATCACTTTTATTAGAGACCTGAGGAAATGCTCTTGACAACAGGCTCATCAAGGCTGGCATACTTCCCCGTAAATTTTCACAGTCAGTAAATCAGTGTTTCTGATAAAGTTTACCATGCTGAAAAAAATATATGCTGCTCTTAGGCAACAATTTTTGTGCTTCCTTCTAAGAAAACAACAATTTGTTTCTGCAGAAATGGGCTTCCTCTGTAAAGATGCATAATTTTAATAGAACTTACATGGGTGCTGAAGGTGCTAAAAAGCTACACGGTGTTATCCCTAGCAATGGCATAATGCAAAAGCAGCTGAGGCTGGGTGAACTGCAAAACAAAACATTCAAAATAATCAATATTCAAAATATTGAACATTCAAATTCAAAATATATATGGAGTGATCGGGGCACGTGAAAGACATAGATAACATGGTTTTCCAGGCCCACAACAAAGTATAGAATCATAGAATGGTTAGAGTTGGAAGGGACCTTAAAGATCATCAAGTTCCAACCCCCCTGCCATGGGCAGGGACACCTCTGACTACAGCAGGTTACTCAAAGCCCCATCCAGCCTGGCCTTAAACACTTCCAGGGATGGGGCCTCCACAACTTCCCTGGGCAACCTGTTCCAGTGCCTCACCACCCTCACAGTAAAGAACTTCTTCCTAATATCTAATCTAAACCTCCCCTCTTCCAATTTAAAACCATTACCCCTTGTCCTATCACTAGGTTTCCTGACAAAGAGTCCCTCTCCAGCTCTCCTGTAGGCTCCCTTCAGATACTGAAAGGCTGCTATCAGGTCTCCCCGGAGCCTTCTCTTCTCCAGGCTGAACAGCCCCAGCTCTCTCAGCCTGCCCTCATAGGAGAGGTGCTCCATCCCTCTAATCATCTTAGTGGCCCTTCGCTGGACCTGTTCCAACAGTTCCATGTCCTTTCTATGTTGAGGACTCCAGAGCTGGACACAGTACTCCAGGTGGGGTCTCACAAGCGCAGAGTAGAGGGGGAGAATCACCTCCCGTGCCCTGCTGGCCACGCTTCTTTTGATGCAACCCAGGATACGGTTGGCTTTCTGGGCTGCCAGCGCGCACTGCCGGCTCATGTTGAGCTTCTCATCCATGAGCACTCCCAAGTCCTTCTCCTCAGGGCTGCTCTCCAGCCATTCTCTGCCCAGCCTGTATTTATGCCTGGGATTGCCACGTCCCAGGTGTAGGACTCTGCACTTGGCTTGGTTGAACTTCATGCCATTTGCATTAGCCCACCTCTCAAGCCTGTCCAGGTCCCTCTGGATGGCATCCCTTCCCTCCAGTGTGTCAACCGCGCCACCGAGCTTGGTGTCATCGGCAAACTTGCTGAGGGTGCACTCGATCCCACTGTCCATGTCTCCAACAAAGATGTTAAATAGCACTGGTCCCAGTACTGACCCTTGCGGGACACCACTCGTCACTGGCCGCCACGTGGACATTGACCCATTAACCACAACCCTTTGAGTGCGGCCATCCAGCCAGTTCCTTATCCACCGAGTGGTCCATTCATCGAACCCATGACTCTCCAATTTGGAGACTAGGATGTCATGCGGGACAGCGTCAAATGCTTTGCTTAAGTCCAGGTAGATGACGTCCGTTGCTCTGCCTTTGTCCACCAAGTTCGTGGCAGTATCGTAGAAGGCCATCAAGTTTGTCAGGCAGGACTTGCCCTTGGTGAAGACATGTTGGCTGTCTCCAATCACCTCCTTATTCTCCATGTGCCTTAGCAGAGATTCCAGGAGGATCTGCTCCATGATCTTGCCAGGCACAGAGGTGAGACTGACTGGCCTATAGTTTCCTGGGTCCTCTTTTTTTCCTTTCTTGAATATCGGGGTTATGTTCCCCTTTTTCCAATCCACAGGAATTTCACCAGACTGCCACGATTTCTCAAATATGATGGAAAGTGGCTTCGCAACTTGGTCCGCCAGCTCCTTCAGGACCCGTGGATGAATTTCATCGGGTAAAATCGGTATAAATTAATTAACTTGATAGCTCCCCCACTATAACAACTACACTCTAGCAGATGTACCTTAAGGACAAGTGAGCTCTGGTTCAGTATCACCTCCACCTTTTCTTGAGCCCACAATCCAGAACAGCCACCACAAATGCACTCTCCACTAAAAATCCCAAAGCAGCAAAACCTATCGCTGACAAAGTCTGAGTTATTGCCCACCTGCCTGCGCTCTTGATTAATGGCTCAACCACAACAGTTCAAAACTGACAATGGAAAGAGTTACATGAAAATTGCAAGCGATATTAAAAACGTTTCTTGAGAAAGGAGTCTGTGTTTGCAAACAGGTAATATAATTTCCTTGCACTGCCTTGTAAACCTAAGTTTGCTAAATTGAAGTGAGATTTGTTTTCATGCTAGAATCCACTGGGAGGCTGATTATGCTGAAACACACTTCACTAAATATTGGAGGAACAAAGAGGAATGCAAAGAATGTTTCACTATATGGAAACTGCATATTAAGTAACTCCTTGTTTTTCCTAAATGAATATGCTAAAATGAAGAATATTTCTTATAGACCCAAATGAAGATTTACCACAGAGTAATGAGTAACTGCAAGCAAAATTATAGCTCTTTAGCCAGCTTACTTTATGTTAATTTCATTGCTAAATACTTTGAGGAGGATATCTTATGCAAGAATTGTGGTGCTCTCCTTCAATAAGGCAGACGCAGGTAAACTCATGCTGAGGACCACGTACGAGTCCCAAATAAATTCTTATCTTCATTCCCACAATTATTTGCTATTAACTTCTGCCAATTCACAGCCCAGTGACCCCTTTCCCATTAACTTCATCCACATGCATGTTATTAAAAAAAAACATGAAAAGAAGAACAAGAAAATTCATTTGACTCAAAGACTGTGTTCATCATCATGTTAAGAACTTAGTTGTTTTACTTGTAGGTATCAATCACCTGGGATCAAAATGATGACAGAAAATCTTGAACCTAGATAATGACAAGCACAAGATAAATCTGAGTATAAAAGTACTTGAGATGCTGTCATTAAAGTAGCAGGGAACAGCAGTACCATCTCTGTATCCATTATCAAAAAGTTTCATGTGAAAATCTGCACTAAATCAGGTGGCCTGAAAAATCTAAATGAAGACACAAGCCAAGAGCAGTTTGGTCCCTGAAAGTGAGAAGACGCCTACTTATTGGCACAGAAAGGTTCTTTGCACTTTTGATCTGTATGACCGCAATGTTTTTCCTTCAGAGAACACTCCCCAAATGGGTTCACTACACTAAAGGCTATCATGCAACACTGTCTCTTCATGAGCTGGCAATCTACTTGATGGCAGGTTTTAGGATGCGTCTGATGAATAGGGCATAGCATGAGCCTGAAAGGAGCCAACTGAGTCATCAAGTCTAGACCCTCGCAGCCAGAGGTCAGCTGGCGTTGCAATAGCTCATTTAACAGAAAGCTCTGCAAAGTTTCTACTCACTCCACATACCCGTACTTAGCTCAAGATAAACAGTACTGCTCAATAGCCTCTAACAGCTGGTAGACCTGATGGTACAAGACCCCCTGATGGCAGCAGCACATGAAGAAAACAGATCAGCTCTGAAATCACCATCATGATACATCCCTGTGTGTTAGGGACTTTGTTAGGACACATCAAAGAAATCCGAGACCCTAAGTGCCACAGGAGTAAATCCCCACAAGATTCTTTGCTAATCAGACTCAGGGGAAAATTTCCTTGCTGACCTCAAAATATTAATATTATACTTTAATTCTGAGTGAGAAAAATATGCCATGCAAGCACCTAGAACACTTTAATAACACCGCAGTAGTGAGTCCGCACCTCTATCTTGTTTGGCGCTATAGTCAGTTTTCACAATATAATCAGACCTGTCCTGATCAGAGTCCTTTTCCCAACCCTCCCTGTTATAGACAGAGTAGGAAAAAAAATAAAACAAACAAAAAACCCCTTTCCTGATCTCTTAAGCACATACCAAAATCACATCTAAATCAAGGTGCATGCATAATAATCCCCACATGTTATCAAATTTGCTCATGAATGAAAACTTTGACAAATATTTTTGGTTACTTTCTACAAATGTGAAGCTTTGGTTTTATAGAATCATAGAATCATTTAGGTTGGAAAAGATCTTTAAAATCATCAAGTCCAACTGTTAACCTAGCACTGCCATATAGAACATTTTGAAATATTTTCCTTGAAAAATTGGAAAAAAAGTCATCTCAAATGTTGCTGGGTAGTTCAATTAATAAAGTAGCAGATGTGTCATCCTCACAGAGTTGCAAGAATTTCAGCTAAGGGTATTTACTTTCAGAAGTTTTCCATATCTCAAACGAATTAACAGGAAAATGGTGCAAGCATTAAGCCACTGGAATTCTGCACCGCCTGGGTGCTTCTAACAAGTCTGCAAAGACTGCCCTTAGGAATCTTGTCACAGCAGATGGATTTCACTCAAATGGCCCCATCTGTCATTTTTCATTCGTGTGGCTGCAGCTTGAACTCAAAGAACACCTAGGGCACATTTTCATCAAAATGCTTTCATAAGCAATCCAAGAGATGAAAGAGATAAAGAAGATAATGCTCCAAATCTTACGCTGGGCAGGGCATCTGACCCAAACAAAATGAAAATCTGGCAGATTCGTTCAAGTCAAGAGATGGGAATAAAATATTCCCTCCGTTCCCTTCACCCTATGAGCTGCAGAGGTATTTGGCAGAGGGAATTTTTCCCTTCCTGTCACTTTCTATTTTCCAGTGTTTGGCCATCTGTCCACTATTAGGTCCCTTTGAATGAGAAACCGGTTTAGAAGCATAGTGCCATTTCACAACTGTTCTCTTGCAGGGCAGATAAGAATAGAAAGGGATGATCAAAGCTTTTGCTGGTTAACAATAACATAAAGCAGGAAGGGAAAAAAAAAAAAAGAGCTGATCTGAGTCTTGTGAGACAGAAGCTGGTTTCAAACTACTGCGGTCCGTAATTAGTCTATCTGGAAGAACGGAATCTACCCCACACACTTGTCAGCGCAGCAGTTCAATTTGATATTTAAAGTACCTGGGTCTATTAAAATACCATCCTTTCAAGCACATCCCTTTAGAAGCAGAAGTTCAATTTCCAGTTAGAGCAGGTGAACAATAGAGCTGGTGCACACAGCTACAGAGGACAGACCTCCACCTTTTCATAAAGGGGCACTTGGTGTTCCTATCTCCTACAGTGTTCTCCTCTTTCAGATGTAATTCAATATGCTTGCACCTAGTAGAGAGCTATTTTTTCCTTTTTCTTTATTTTCTTTTCTCTCCTGAGAGTTTCATTAATATCAGTGGAGACATTTATCAAATACAGTAGTAGGGAAGGATAATACAAGTTTTCTGATAAGGCAGTAGTCACATTGTCTATATCAGGATGATCTCTGGAGCAAAATGTATTGTAGTAGTGGAATGAAAAAAAGTAGATTCCATTTGACTAAAGAGCTGTGCTTTTCAAAAACACATGAAAAACACAAAACACAAAAAAATCCTTCAAAAAGTCGCGCTTTTCAGAAAAGTGTAATTAATTTAACAATAAAATCTGTGCATTGCCAGCATTACCTGACCAGACTGTATGTCTTTACAAACTGAAAGCAAACATCTATTGTCCAGTAAGTGGCGCAGCAATCTGCAGATGTGTAAACACATCAACCCTCAGGAACTCCAGGAACTCCTTTCTGAAGTGAGCGAGCCCTGAAGGATCCCCGCTCCCTTCCCCGCCCAGTACAGAAGGGCATGCAAAGAATAAGGCAAAGAGCCCGTAGTGTTGAGCACTCACAGCACAGCACAGAGCATTCTCCTACTGACTGGACATTGCACATTTCTGTTTATTTTTCCTTGCATAGGACAACAAATTCCAAATAATATCCATGCTCTCATGTTACCCCAAAGTCTCCCTTTTTTCCTCAGAAAAGGACCATTCTGAGATGCGAAACATACATTTCGACACCAGTCTCGGCCACTCTTTTTTCCTTGACCCCTTCAGATTGGCATCCTAATCACCCCCTCAGCTTCGTATCTATACATTGGAGAAAATCATACTTCTTAATATCAGTGGGATGATGCAAGTATAAGTTCAGCAATTGCACCATGCTGAGACTCCAAGGCCATAAGAAAGTTGCACCTCGAAGAGTACACAATGAAAACAAATGCATAAGAACACTCTCAGTAGAACAATACCCTCATGGAAAGCAATTCCAAATGATCTGTATTAATGCAGAGAATTGCCACCAATAATGACATTTCTGTTGGCATTTTAAAGCTATTTTAAACGTAGACCATTTTATACGGACAGTTATTAGACTATAATCAAGCCAATACCAGTAATACTTCCATGTGATAAGATCAGTCACAGGGATCCAATAGCTCAGGTAATTGTTCTGTTAACTCCAAAGCATTGCAAGAACTCAGTAGCTGCAGTTTTCTTACTCTTTGTATCACTAGGCCACAACAAGATGCAAGGCATCTTGTAATGCACAGTGAAAATCACTCATAAACATGAGAGAAATGAGATGAAAAATAGAGCAAGAAATTACGCAGGTGAGATCACCAAGCACTGGTGGAACTATTCAGAAGAGCTGGCATAGCATTCGTCTGCAGTAGGCCCAACCCCAGGTAGGAGTATCTCAGTTTTATGAATAGTAAATTCCCCTCACACTTAAAAAAAAAAAAAGTAGTCAATTAAAAATGTAACTCTATGTTATGTCTCTCTCTATACACATATATTACATATGCATTATAAAAAGAGACTACTGATGACAGAGAGAGACATGAGAGATTCACAACACAGAGTGAGGTGAATCACTTCACAAAATACACTTATGAAAACTCAACAGGGAATACGTAGAGTGGTGGGTAATTGCTTGTTCCCTCAATAGTGCTGAATTTAGAAATGAACAGTAGTAGTAACATTCATAATGAAAGTCCCTTAACTGTTTAGAGACCTCAAGTCTAGGCATCCTATATGCTGACTACTGCATTAGCGATTTTTCATAGGACAGGGAATTTCACAAGCATCATTTTTGTTAGGAATGCTACAGCATTTAACCATTTAATGGCTGTTTTCATTATTTTACCTCTAAAGAGTGAAATCAGCCTGGAGGAAAAAAAATCAAAAGGAAAAGTTATCGTAATCAGACAAATTCATTCACCATCAATTTTGTCAGCATCCTTTCACACCTAGAGTACCCCTCAAGACCTCAGTAGGAAAAGACAAATTGAACAGTTGAGAAGTCAAGGTTACTACCAAACTCACTGGACAGATTTAATAATGCTAATACTGAAACAAGGAGAGATTGCAAACAGACTTTTCTGCAAATTCTTATTTTACTTTGGAAAAAAAACCCCAAACCAGATAATGTGATTCTTTGAATTCAGCTTAGATGACCAGTTTCCTCCCATTCCACATTCCTACAAAGGAACACCACCTTAACTTACCTGCTGCAGGAAGTAGAGATAGCTGTTAATCTTGAACTTTTGAAATCATTTGAAAATAAAAGGCAAAACACTTTTTTCCCCACTTAGTCAAAACCTTATTTTAATAACGTAGCTGAGTAAGGTTTTGAGATGTTACCTCTTTTTGGTCCGATTTAAAGCTCACTGCAGTCAAAATTAGCTTCTCTGATGACTTCAAGATAACATAGGTTAGGCTTTCTACCTTGCTGCATTGTGGACAGCATGAAGATTTTAACCAAGTTCTTTGAGGTATTTCCAAAAATACCACAGCACAGTGCCTCACGGAGGAAGAAGGGATGGGAAGGGGGGAGGAAAGCAAAGCTATTTAGTTCAACCAGTGAGCTCTACCTTGCCTCCTTGCACACAGAAAACAGACATGGCATCAAGCAGTTATTTTGTGAGGCTAGGAGGGGTAGGGCATCACATTAAACGTGCACCGGTTCTCATTTGGAATTAGGGACCTCACCATCCACTCGATTTCATTGCTACAGACTTATTTACTACTTCCCAGGAAAACATTCAGCAGCTATCTGTCCATACAGATCCTTCTCAGCAAGAGCTGCACCGCTTTCTGCCGTCCCACCTGAAAAACCTGCATCGCATCCGAGTTTAAATTCTCCATCTTTTCCTCAGTAAAGGCATATCTTACCTTTTAGGATTGTGAAGCATAGCTTAAATTATGAGGGTCACATCACTCTGTCCTAGTACAAATAACATATAATTTGATACATCGGGATATTGCCTCACAGCATGAGAAAGATTTGCACAAAGAAAGACACAGTGCTCTCAAATAGCCCATTTACTCGATTGTCACAGAATACAGCACTAGGATGTTCAGACAGATTTGCCAGTTAAGATTCAGACATGATGCTGTCATGCCAACCAAGAACTTGGACAAATTCATAATTTTAATTCCAAAGTTAGTACAGAAAGTAAGAATTCAGGTCCAATTGTATTTTCCAATAAAAATACATCTGATCATTTCATTCTCTCAGCTTTTTGTTTTTAAACATGATTTTTCTGTATGTTAAAGGCAACATAGTAAAAAGGACATTGTAATGGCTTCCATCATTCAGAAGAATAAAATATACAACTTAACAATACGTAATATCTTTCTCACAATCCACTGCACAAGAATTTCACCATCAAGTATAAAAACTACTCAATCAATTGCAATTAAAAAACTCCCTAAAAAATGCTGGGAACGGTATCCTAAGAGATTATTTTAACAAACAACAGAATCTCAGTGTGTCACATAGCTCCAAAGTGCTGCAGCTGCAACAGAGGGTTGCCCAGTAATCAGGTCACCGCTGAACCAGATATAGGAAAGATGATAAAAATTGAATTCTGTCTCATAGTCCTGCTACTGCCCGCTGAAAAAGACATTTTTGCACAGAATCAGAGCAATGATAATGAGGCCAGACCCTTTAATCTTAAAATTATATTATAAAATCAAGTAAGCTTTACTGCTCTATTTTAAACATGGGCAAGATGTGCAAGTGTACCTGCTAAAGGTCAACACTGTTAATCACAGAATCAAGAGCCACGTGAATTAGGACTGGACTGTGATGACACAAATTTCTTCTAGCACAACTGACTGTTTGAGGTAGGGTGTAAGGACTAAGCTGGGGTGAAGTTTATGGCTTTCTGGTTTTCACTCCAGTACTCCATGCCCAAGATGACACTCAAAGACAAATAGGTCTAGGCAAGCAGCAGATTAGCATAGTAGGCTTTGAGATACTACATCTGTTCCAGAGACAGCACGACCTTGCGATCCAGCCTTATTTTGAATTTTCTTTTCTTACTTTGTATGTAGTTTTAAGCCTACATAAAAGTTACAGATAAGCCAAAGCTCCATGTATGCACATTGGGAACAAGTCTGCAGCCTAACTCAATAGGATACAAAATCTATCATTCAGGACTAGCTGTACACAGTGATATATTGCTATTTCCTTTATCATACTTTGAAAACCGCCATTTCAGTCCCTCATGTAAATGTATTTTGATTCTCATTTATCAAACAGCAGCAATGTCCTCTTCTGCTAAACTAAACTGCCTAATGTGCAGTGGGTATCAGCTCTCCCCACAGCATACTGAACAACTAAGTGAGCATACTCCAAAAGACTTGATGACAACAAGGATAAAAGGGTTTACCTCTGACATTATCAAGATAAGACTGGTTTACATTACAATACCATTACCACTTTGAGCTATAGTAAGTGGATAGTTTTGTTTATACAATTTGTTTTCCCCTTAACATTTTTATGGGCAAGATCTAGAACAAAAGAGATTAATTGGAATAGAAATGATAGGATGCCGAGTAATAAAAAAAAAGTTATACAATTTTAAAGCAGATGTAATTTCAAAGATTTCAGGACACAGGTCTAAGTCTGATGTCAGTCTCTCTGTGTAAATAAAGATAATACTGTGTCTTAACGGTCAATCTCAGGCATCTTGAAATCATTTTTATTAGCACAATACTAAATTGCTGTCAATACATTTTTTCAATAAACATCTCTTTCATATTCAGTCTTTCCATCTTAGAGGCATTTAGATGATTTCCTTCAATAAAACAATTTCATTTAAAGGATTTTATCCACATTTCACAGTCTGATCATGACCTACTTCTTTGTATTTGAACTAAAACTAATCATATTTCCCATGCATGTTACAGAATAATAAGATCAGGAACAGCATATTGGAGAGAATGGAAAAATACCACAAAAGATGCTTCCACACTGGTTCAAACAACCATGAAACAATTCCATCCATAAGTTTCTGCTTTGGTGACATTCATAGCTACCCTGTACACCTACCCAAGGGCATGCGTGGTGGTGCAATTCCTCCCCCCTCCTTAGGCCTCTCGATACTTCGCACGATTTTCATCCCACCTGGGCCACATAATAATGCAACGACCAGAATGATGCATAATGGTCTCACATGAAAGAAAGAAAGGGTGGAGAGCAACAGACTAGAACGCTACAGCAACCCCTTAGTGCACCTGGTTCTCATGGCTCCTACTGTCTGAAGACAATAACAATAATCGATCACCAGACCATCGATCACCATGGATCGTGGCCACAGAAAGCGGGGTACCAGGACCACAAGTCCTAACAAGTCCTGGGCTTGCTAACCGATGGAAAGGACTAGACTATTCCATTGTCCAAGCCAGAGATGGAGTGGAAAACCACCTGAAGAAAGTCAATTATCTTGGATCCTTTAAGTAGTGATTTTAGTAAAGACCCTTTGAGCTCTTCTGGATCGCAGTGGGCTGTGACCAGTACCTCCCCTGAGCCTGGACACTGTCTCAGGCAACCACCTTGAGGAATAGAGATCAGGGCGAGACAATCCCTCTCAAGCCTCACTTACCACCTGTTGAGGAATGCCGATGCATTGTCAGTATTTGCTCTAACACGAAAAAGGGAAATTTCAACTATAGGCTAGCCTCTCTTTCATCCACCTCTCCATTTATATGTTTATATCCATTTATATGTATATCTATTAGCTTTATGGATGTGAATGTTCCATTTTCCATGCACATGTACAAGTTAGAAGGGGTACCCACGAACTTGACAGAGTCATAAGATGTTAAGAGATCTTTGATCTCAGCAGTTATAAACTGGGGATGGTGGGGGTGGTGGGGGTGTAGGCCTGCTTGTGTGTGTGTGTGCATTTATATGCTTTGTTTATATGCATATACATTAATCTGAGATCTGTACTTTTGCTCTCATATGTATATGTATTGGTTCGACATACCTTATACTAAATTAGCGTGAAACTTGTCATCTTCAAATCTGAAATCAAGTCGCTGTTTACTTATTTAGTTAAATCACTTTGTAAATCTTTAAATCAGTTAATCATTAAGTGCTGTTAAAACTCAATCTTTTGATCTGCCTCAAATCACTAATAAAACTGAACTGCTGCTAAATCATAACTGTGTCAAATACTTCCATCCCGCGACAGCATGCCTACCCCAAACACTGTGACAGCGATGCCTGAGCTGATGGATTCACATAATGCAGCGGACTGCATTCCAAAGAAACCAGCTTGAGTTTTAAAAAACTGCGCAGCTTAACTAACACAGAACCTTGCCTAAGCAAATAAGCCCGGCAGCCATAGGAGAGTGGAAAACGCTTTGTAAATATCATTGCTTGTCATCAAAATGAAGAAGGCAAAGCCTTTTTAGCTTTGTGCAGTCCTGCTCTATGTTACCGGCACTCCTCCCAAGCCCAGCTTTTCATCCTGGCTCTGCCAGTCCCCAGCAGCACCAGTCCCAACTCTGCCCCAGCTTCCAGTGCCCAGCATCAACAGGCCCAAAGAGATTTAACGTGGCTTCTTAACTTGACATCATCTCAGTAACTTCCTGTGAGACCTAGCCCAGATCTTAACAGTACTTAAAATCAATGAGATCGATGCACTTCAGAAAGCCTCAGTAGACAATTATCAGCGTTCTTAATAAAGTCGAAAGGCCTAGAACAAAAAAATCTGCAGAAGCTGACATTCTTCCATTTTCCAAAGGACTCGGTAGTCAGAAAAATTAATTCTGGGGTTGCAGTCTATTAAAGAGAATCTGAGACTAAAATCTTTGCAAGGTATGAAACAGCATTTCCCAGTAGGCTATACTGTAACAGCAGTTTCACTGTTAAATATTTAAATAAAATAAATTATGCAAGTTTGTGAGGTAAGGTAGAAAAGATGGGAGAAATGTTGTTTACAACAGAGGGGTTTTTTCAAAAATAATTTCAGTGGGCAAGTCCAACTGAGTGCCTTCGCTTCAGCAGTATCAATATACAGCACAGAGACATATATAGACAAATACTACTAAAGATCTGTCACTGTCAAAATTTTCTAGGATCTCCTAATTAGTTGATTTATAAAATACTGGCTTTTTTTAAGCATGCCTTTGTTTCTTTAAAGTATACTCAATAGCAAGCATAAAAATTCATATATAGCCTTTGTCAAGCTGATCAGAAAAAACGTCCAGTTTGTTGGTGATTAGTACCATACCTGTTTTTCACTGACAATTTGACAGGCTATGGTATGTGCTGAACCCCTTTTGAAAGGCTGTCCAAAGTTTAGACCTTTTATTATCTTTAAAAAGACCTATCAGACATTTAATCACCATTGCTTACATTTTCAAGGTCAAAATGCAGAGGTTCTAGGTTCCTTAAAACTTTTTGCTCCTGAAAAGTCAGACTACTAGCCTTTTAGCACTATGGTGATGCAAACTACTGTGCATTGCCACAGTGGACTAAATGATTTATTAACACCACAGGCTCTCTTTTTCTATCCTGTATCTAGCCACAACAGAATCTATACTGGATCACAAATCATAATGACCTATGACCAAAACCCAAGGGCAAACCTGCCACTTTTAAAGATACATAAATGATTAATAACTGGAAAAGGAAAGAAATGCATGCATTATTTGCTATATTAAACCATCTTTCTGAAGAGTGTTCTATTTCAGGTTGCAACAAGTAAAATCACAGAGGACTACAAAAATCCTAGTCTGATATTTCTGCAAATGCAATACAAAACGACAGCCCACAAACCACCAAATTCAACATCACTACTCATGTCCTCATTTTCACTATGCCAAAAGAACAAATCCTTTACTCTTCTTCATAAATGTCTTCTGCTAAGCAAACCAAAAACTTTAACAACCAAAATAACAATTGGTTTAACAAGAAATTAAGTATTTAATGAGGTAAAAAAGTTATTGTCTTAAATTGGATAAGTAACATTTTGGCAATGCAATACAATGCTCTCCATCTCTGTATCTTTTTTAACAGTGTATGACCCTGATTTTCTTGGGAAAGGTAAACTGATGTGCTGTACCCTCAGACCCAAGGAGCACCTCTTGCCATTTCAGACCTGTACAGGTGAGACAACTACATTTCTGAAGAAGTTATACCAAAAGCAAGTGTTCCTTATCTTACTGCATGCCATTTCTTAGCTGATTGTACAGTACTCGTATGAAATAGTACATTCAAAACATTTTTGAAATTTGAGAGTGTTCACTATTATTTGTAAATTATTTCCTCCTTTGGTACAGGCAATACACACAGAAAGTTCGAACAGAAGAACATGGAGCTACATTAATCGGGTTTTATACTGCGGTATGCTACAAGGACGCCTACAAAGCCACACTCTTTTTATACTAAAAGCTTGAGCTTTTGATTCAAACTGGCATGTTCAAATGTTTCAGAACCACACAGTCTCCATGAAAACATGATTAGTACAAAAATAGCAACGGCTTCCATTTTTAATCAGTTCTGTTTGGATGATAACTGACAACAGTCTTTACCACCACTGCACCTGATAACATGGCACTTGCTGGGCTACCTCATTACAGCTTTCTCCAAACTCAGCACAGGCTACCTTTGGCAATAAATTGTACAGCTCACATCCCACCGTTCACAGGCAGGGACTGAGGGGAGCAGCAATTACACAGAACAGAAGATGCACGAGCTGTCATTCCACTAATCAGTGCAGGAACATCATATTAATCAAAAGATCAGCAACAAGGCACATATCAGATAAGCATCCAGATGGTAACTTTGCAAAATTTCCAAAATGCATTACTGATTTACAGGGTAATACCGCAATATTATATTCATACACAATTCAGGAAAGACAGGTATATAATTCTATGCCAAAATGGGTTAAAAAAAGCATTTCAGGGAAAATTCTTCATTACGCTGAAAGTAGTAAGACACACAGGCAGGAGGGTGAATTTGTACTTGGCCGTTCTACTCTTTCTTCTGCATTACCCCCAGCCCTTCTATCCTGGGAAAAAAATAGATTTGATCCTATTGTGTGCCCTCACCAATCACGTACTAAGAGATTAAGACTGTCAAATATCTTTGTTTTCTAAAAGAGCATCACCACTTCTCCATATTAATTAACCTCACTCCCAACTCTAATCCCAGAACAGTAAGCATAGGTAGGAAAAGCAGACAAATTTGAGTAATGTGGCACAGGAGGAGACGGGTAGAACAAATTGAAGTATAAATCACTAACAACCTACTCTCAATCTCCTCTAACTTTCTAGAGGGAAAGATCAAAAGGAAGATAAGAAAAAAAGGGGGGAGGAATCCCCACCCAGCCACATGACTTTAGGAGCCTCTTTCCCCAAGACAACTAGGGGGGTGGGTGCATCCCACTCCTCAAAACAGGAAAGGATGTTGGCCTTTGCAGAGCCCTGGAACCACCCAGGAAAAATTAGATTTTGCCTGCTAATGCCAGTCTGATCAGAAACACTCTGCAAAGCTTGTATGACTTCTTCAGCAACCAGCATGAGTTTACTTTCAGCATGTCACAACCCCTCATCAGCTCCCCCGAAGCTGTGTCCACTTTGAGCACAGTCCTCTCTCAGCAGCATCTTCCTGTGTCTCAAAAGTGCTTTTTCAGTTAATCCTACCTACTTCAGAGACAATGTCACTCTTGTCTTTTGCAGCCGTGACTTCCCAGGGTAGTAATATTCCACCAAAAAGAGGTGGTTCTAATTTCAAAGGACTGAAGTTTCAAAGTGCTAGCTTAAGTCTGCCAAATTCAGCCCCAGATGGGATACAACCAAGCTGAGCCAAATTATGAAGCGAAATTGAAAATCCACCCCCCCCCGCCCTCAAATGAAAAGAAGAAAAGAGAGCGTGCAGGAAAGCACACGCAAATAAAACGTCATCTCAACTGAGCTCCGGTTCCTGTTGTTTTTACACTTCTCTCTGCAAAGCAGTGCAAGAGAATAATTCTACTCTGTCCATTTGCAACTGATAATTTAAAGATCGTAATGATGACGGCATGAGGTCCTGCTGGAGACTTCAGGCTCAGCTAGCAATTACTGGGGTTTTTTGCAGGTGTTGGGTCAGTCACCTACTGTCACTACTGCCCTTTGCAGTGCTGTAACACAACACAAACACGGTGCCACTCTCTTCTGCAAAAAATAGATACAAGGCAAATAGTTTTCAAAATAACCATAATCATATGCTGTAAGAGTTGTAATTACTTAATCACTGATACCTTGGATGGTATGTCCAGAAGAAGACTTTTCAAAAGAAAAAAAGGCCCGTGTTTCCGTTTACTCAGAGGAAATGGATGATGTTTCAAAGGGCTCAGAAACAACATTCTAAACCAAATGCTTCTCAGAAATTCTGCTTTGAACAAGAATGCTGAAATTTCATTTATCCCTCTGAAAAGCTGATCTCTTGTGTGTAAGCTTGTCTCTAAGTTTGTTCTAGCTCTCCTAATGCTAGTACAAACTTACATGTTGCAGTTAAATAAATTGCTTAACATATACTTTGATAACAGTACTTTCTCCTAAATTTAAATAAAAACTGAGTATGTAACTTTAGGGCAGTCTTCCCACATTTACACTAACCAGCCATTCTGGCAGATGATTTCATTAGTCTGCGACATTGCTCTAATTGCGCTTTTCTGAACTATCTGTGTGAATGACTAATAAAATACTAAAAACAGCACTATGAAACTGGCCTTAGTATTTGCTTGACTTCCCATGACCAATAAAGTTTCAAAAAGAAATCAAAGTGAAAACTAGAGACACCGACATTCTACCTTGCAATTCAAATAAAATACTAAGTATTCACCTTATTTACTTAATCAGAAAAGACTAAGGCAATTGCATAATACAATAAATACAATATAGCATAAAAACTATGTGGTTTTCTGACAACTATTAATTGAGAAATTTTGCTACCTGACAAATACGTCTTCATACTCAGGATATTCAATGCGGTCCAGCACAAGTGGGAAAAGAGCTGCACACACATTGCACCTGTAGCTCAGGTTCCCAAATGCTAAACTGCTGGCACCAATAAATAGTGGCTGCTTTAGAAAAAGAAAGTAATTTCTTCTCCTAAACAGTTCTCACAATTTATGTATGCATACATACAATATTATTCTGATTAAAATCATTACAGGTATAAAAGGCCCAGCTTTCCCTGCACTAAAAGGGCTGAAAAATGAAACTGGAACCTCCCTATTGAACAATTCACTCACATACTGAATTGAAGCATCTATTTTGTACTCTCTTCATCATCTTACTTTACGCAAAAGAAATCTCGCTTCAGACAAGCTACAATAGATGGCCACCTTGGAGAAGCACACACAAGACAAGAGAAAATATCGATAGCTGGCATGTCCACAGTAAAACCCTCCCTTTGCATCATTTTTTGCAATCTCCTTTCTAGTATCTCCCAGACAACGTGATGTTGCAAAGGAGTTTAAGTCTCTTGCTGTGCTGGGGAAGGGGTCACAGTTAGACTCCATTAACTGGAAATTGCCTGTTTTCTATTTCAGATACTGACATACAAGAGTTAGTCCTGTGTCGTGCTGCCAAAACTTTCAAGGAGCAGAAGAACACGACACACGAGAAGGAGCTGAGAGAGCTGGTTTTGGCTTGAGAAGAGGATGAGGTGAAAAACATGCAGAAAATACACTTAAGTGCTGTCATTTGCAGTCCTTACCGTGAGGAGAAATAGAAACTTAACATATGACTTCTAGATAAACTCTATCAATGACTTTAAATCCCAATCTTGCAATGACTATTTTTATGGCTATAATTTTTGCATAAGACTTAAGATTTGCATAAAACTTCCAAAAGTGCTGACCTAATTTAAAAGCTTAGGAGTCACCATTAGAAGTGACTGTGAGACTTGTAAATCCATTAAGAGATGTTGGAGATCTTTATAGGTCATCAACAGAAGTTTAGAGTTTATTGTACACTTAAAAATACACAAATCTTAGTTTTTCAAAGTCTCAATTATTTGGGTTTCTTCTCCTGTTCTCTTTTTGTGTTTCTAACTCCTGAGGAGTCCAAATGCAGGCTTCCAAATCTCTAACCCTTTATAATTCAAATGATGTAGAGTGTGCCAGTCACAAAATTAATCTATGATTTTCAGAGAAGGCTTAGCTCACAAGTACAGAAAATGCAGCACGTGCAACGATTACTTCATTTAAAGAGGAGGTGAGCAGAAATGAAAGTTACCACAGGATCAGAAAACCTTTTATATTGATTAGAGTTTAAAAGGATAACAAGAATAAAGAATCCTGCAAACAGTTATTAGTACAGGGTAATCACCACTAATGAGTAATCATTAGAAAATGCATTCTAACATCTTAAGGGATCTCAAGCACATAACTCCAAGAACAGAAGAAAGGAGGTAGTAATTTATGGAATATGGATATTCATAGGAATGGGAAAGTGTACCCATCTCAATACCAGCTTCCTCTTTATAGAATAACTAGGCTATTTCCATTTCTTTTTTATCTTTAATTTTACACTTCCAAAATGATTTTAGGACAGTTAAATGACAGTAAACAGAAGCACTTGCCTTTGCAAGTTCTATCAGTCATTAGCTTTTACGTGTATATTATGATTTCAGCATACTAAGCAATTGCAACTAACATTTGTACAAATCAGATCAATGTTGCCTTAAGGTAAAAATAACTGATCAGCTCCAAAATCCGCATCGAGCTGCAGTGCAACGCAAGCAGCTTTTATGCAGTGTCCTTTATATTGTGTGATGCCCTGGGAGGCTTGCATGTCAAAACACACTTGGGTTAATTAAAACCAAGGTCAAATGAACAGTATTTCTAGCTTATTTTATAAGTAGGTATTACATCAAATTTCCTAATATCAGCAAGTTGGGTATCTAAATTTGAGCTGCAAAATTAGTTTGAAACTTCAGTTAATCTAATAAGGATCAAGGAGAGGTTAATATCTGTTTCAAAGAATAAGAAAGTAGTAGTGGGTGCTATACTTTCTCATGAACCTCCTATACTATGTCTGAGGTTTCACAGCTTCCTTAGCAGCTTATTCTTTTTCTTTCATTTGTCGCAAGAATTGCAGATAGTCAAAAGGAAAAATCCATTTTTAGAAAAATGTTTAGAAAAACGTACACAGACCAAAAACTAAAATATTTA
Organism: Chionis minor; assembly: GCA_013398295.1. Classification (NCBI taxonomy): domain Eukaryota; kingdom Metazoa; phylum Chordata; class Aves; order Charadriiformes; family Chionidae; genus Chionis; species Chionis minor. Next base: position 314,538 of record VZSF01003137.1, on the reverse strand, counting down.
CATGTTTTCTTATCTTGCCAGTACTCTTGCAATAATTAGCCAGTAGGAAGAAAGGAGTGTGTCCCAGCAGAAGTATAATGGAAGCTGACTAGCTTATTCCCCTTCCCAGGTATGCTTCAGAGACTGGTTTAAGTCTGGCTTTATTTCTTATGGTGGGAATAAGAACCTACAACTCAACTATGCAAAGCTCTTAAATGGCCTGATTGCTGTGGGCATCACTCCAGCTTTGCTGTGTAGGAGACGGTCACGCTCTTATGGAAACAGCATTGAATATACCAGAGGACTAATGACCTTCAGGATTTGGGGAAAATGTCTCTCCCGGAATAGATTTTACTTAATCTCGGGTACCTACATTCTACAGACACGTCAATTTAAATCTCCTAAAGTTTGCTATAGATATGCTCAAATCACCTCAGCTTTGATAGACTTGTACCAAACCCCATTAACTAGTTTAAAGCTACCACTTTGAAACCTTGACCCAGGCAGTATTTGCATAGTACATTTAATACTTTTCTTGTATTACTTACATGAGTAATCTCCAGCCAGAATATCAAGTGGCTGCAATGACAGACTTTAGTAAAACAAGCTTGAAGTTTTTGGGGCATTTGAATATAAGAGAGACCATAAAAATTGCTTTCTTTCAAATTACACTCAATTAGAGACGGAAAAGGATGATGGCTTCTGCTATTTTTCCAACTGAGGCTTGGTTTATTAGCATTAATGAATGATACTTAACCCAGATACCCACCAAAAGATAAAACCAGTATATTTTTCTCTGAGAGAATGTCCTTTAGTGACCTGTGTTAGAAAGATCTTCAGATCTTCAACTTAAAATTTGTAATTATAAAAATAATGGTCCTTCAAGGTCTAAAAACCTGAGCTATTGATTACATTTGTCTTAAGGAAATGCTCACAATACACTCAAGGCTCACAGTACAAAATGACCCTCCAGCTGCATCCACACAAATCATGGGTTTCAGGAAACCCTGAAGGCACTCTCGCTTCCTTCCTCACTTAGCCATCACCATGGGCTGCTCTGGAAGGATGGTCAGATTCTGCTGCACCATCATCTGGTTACTTTTCACTGTAGCCATCGTATTCTCTTTTAAATATATAATCCCATGGAAAACTTTAAATATTTATACAGAATGAGCATTGTTATACAAATGTTGAAAAAAGGAATGAAAGTACAGTATGCCTGTTCTGAGCAGATGCAGAAAACCTCAGTGCCTCACTGTCACTTTGGAGGGCTGACTTCCGTTTCCAGAGATATTGGACACGGTCACATTAAGCACTCTGTTCTTCCAAAGGATATAAAATGACAGACCACTCCAGTGGCTGTTCTCCACTTCCAGTTTAGTAAGCATGGAAACGGTCATGCCAGTAACACATCCATGTCCATCACTGGGGACAGACTGTTCTGCCTTAGGCTAATGCAAGTCTGAAATAAACACAGCGTGTCCAGAGATTTTAAATCAGTTTGGTACCCGCCTTGCCTTTCTCCCTCTTCCCAGTCTGTCTAGATGACGTGCCATATATCACACTGGGGGGCTCTAGATCCCAGCTACATCTACTACACTCTTAATAACAAAGATTCATTTCTCTCAGCCTATTCCCCAGTACTTTTCCAATTCCAGTTTGAATGCTTCAGGTGATAACACTTCCACTCAGAAACTCCTCAGCAGCACCAACAGCGTCTACTTACTTTTTTTTTCCCTTGGTGTTTGTCTTAATGATAACCCTTTACTGCCCCCCTCATTGCTAAACACTAAAAAAAAAAAAAATAATCTGAGTTCTTTATTTGTGCTTACATACAACTAATTTGTTGACAATTAGATTAATTATATTATACCCATTCTGCTTTTCATAGTTCCTTTTCAGTCTTTCCTTGAGTCCTCAAAATTTAAGCCTTGTTTGTTCAATTCTCTAAATTTTTACTTATTTTTGCTGTGAATCTGGAATTGAATATAGCCTTCTCTGTGTGGATTCAGAACTGCCTATAATCTCACCTCTAAACGAAGCTCATGTTTATGAGTTTAATATCATAAGTACATGAGTACTTAATACATGCATGTACATAAGTACATAATAACATGAGTTAGTTAACTCATGTGCTACATCTACTGCTTTTTCCAATATTTCTCTTAGAAACCCCCACCTTTTCTTTTCAGCTGTTTTTACCTGAAGTCACACATATATCATTTCAGTTCTCCAAATTGTTCTTACTCAACAATCATTTGTTCCCTCACAAGCTTTCCATAGATCTATTTGGCATCATCTATTTCCAGGTGGAAAGTAATTTTTATTTCTACCCCTACAATGCAGATACAGCTTCTGGGTTTCATTCACTGAAAGATTTTGTACTGTGACACACATTCCCTCTTCCAGACACTTACTAAAGTTATTGAGAAATTATCTCACTTAGTACCTCACTAGATGTTTCATGAAACCCCACTGAATTACCTCAACCTGCGCGTGCACGTGTGGTCTTTCATCTGGTTTTCTAGAACTGAAGCTGCCACGCATTGGATCAGAAAAAGGGCAAGAGCACGCCTGCAGCCTCGAGAGGCTCCTCAGAGACCAAAGGTAGTAGAAAGATTATTTTAGAGACTAGAAAGCAGAGATCCAAACACAGAAGCAAATAATGACAAGTTCATCAATATGAACTTGCGACCAAAAAGTATGCAGATTTTTTAATGTTTCCAAATGTGGAAAAGAACAATGCAATAGAAGAGGGGATAACTTTTTTTTTTAAGTTATTTTTACATTTTTTGCAGCAACAGTTACATTTTCCTGCTCTTTAAAGCTGAAAACAAAGGAGGTTTTAAGTGGACTTCTCAGATTAAAATTGCTACTATTTCTTCAGTGGCTTTACTTTACATGTTTAGAAGCTGGTGGGAAGCCATGCTTTTCTCCAGCAGACATGGAGAGAAATATCTACTGACCTATACTGACCTTTTCTCCCTGAACATTTTTTCTTACCTTAATGCCTATCATCACTGGATTGTTTACCAAACAAGTTGGTAAACCTCCACACTCAGAGTTTATCCTTTTAATAAAGCAGAAGTCTCATCCTCAATTAGTCCAACAATTAGAGTAATTATAAACACTGTCACCCTGTAAAGAGTAAGCGATCACACAGCATCAGCTGTCAAGGTACATCGAAACCTATTACATCCCCTCGGACTCGGGAAGAACTGTGGATGTGACCTTCATACATGGGCAGAGTTTTCTGATAGATTATGTTTATCTTTGCTTTAGTTAGCCAAATTAAAGAACTAGCAGATGCATTGATGCGTGGCTGTTCCTGCACACCTACTTAAAGCAAAGCAAGAGCAGCAGCTGACAGCATGGTGTGAAAGGCAGATGTCACATCTAGGAGGCTGCTTTACATTTCCTACCCTCAGTCCTTTGGTAGGAACTTGATGCTGTGTTCAGCGACAGGGTGTTCATACTCATTAAGCCAGGTGAAAAAAAAGTTAAAACTGATTTAGTATTAATTAAAAACAATACATCATAAAGCAGCCCTCAGAACTCCTGCAAAAGCATCAGGTAAATTAAACTGACTGAAATCACTGGGCAAATTAAACCTGTCAACACCCAGTACCCCAGTAAGCAACTATTAAGCCAAGCCAGATATAGTACGAGCATCAAGTTATCAGGCGTAAACTCCTGTGTGGTAGCCAACCGTGTCATACTGCATTAATGCTCTTAGCCCACAGCAAACAGAAGAAAACCTGCATGAAAGGAGCCAACTCTGATTACCCCGTATTTGCTACTGACACATAAGCAGTCACTAGTGACTAGGAAGGTATTTGCATTTTTCCATCCACTACCCTCAATGCCACAGGGAAGTGGAATCCCAGAGTGGGATATTCTGAGCTGGGCAGGGCTCTCAAACCTTCCCTTGTATTCTTTATTGAAGGACACAGACATGTAGAATTATTGGATGAGTAACATCTCAGTAATTTGTTTAACTGAAGTCACTTCTGCTATATTTTGTAACAGATGTCCAACCAACTGCCACGGAGGTCTTGTCATTCAGTTCATTAGAATCTACCTTACAAATTATATAATGCAGTAACCAAACTGTGCTTCAAAACAACTAAAATAGGTTTCTTTGCCAATTTTACCTATTCCTATTTTTAAAGCCTCCAATCTAGGGTCTGTAAAGTTGTACACCTTTTCGTGTACCTGAACAGTCTCACTGATTCTATATATAAAGCTAATAACGCCATTAATCCTTTAGAGAATTAAAAAGTCAATTCCAAATTTAGATTTTCAATTTAAACACTCCAGTACTTTGCTACACAAGGCAATACAGGGCATATAACCAGAATCAGCATTTACATTAATGTCAAACTAGAGTTCGCGTCTTCAAACCTTTGCTTTTAGTTTCTCTGGTATGATCTTGTATTTCTGCAGTTACATAATTGGATTTATTGACCTGAATTACTAGAGTGTAAAATATGAAGTTGCTTGTGATTTCAACAATTTGCAAAAAAAAAAAAGAAGCACCAACAAATGTTATACATTAGTTGGTAATAAACTGTGTTTGTACTGTGAAAATTTTAATAAAAAATATTCCAGAACAATAAATATCTACTTCCTCAGTAGATAAGAGCCACTAAGAGTAACAAAGTATGGTCTGGAAAATGTATTAATAGTAGCAGAATAGTATTTTGTGGAAAGATAAAACACATATTTGGAGAAAATAAAAATACTAAACTGGAAAGTTTGTTACTATTACTTACTTAAATAAAACAATAATAGTTTCCCTCCATGCACCTGTATCCCCATAGGCAAGAAACACTGTCCCTTCCCAAGCCCTCCCTTTGCAAAACGTAAATATACACTTAAATAACACGTAAAATATACAGGATCACTCTGAATTTTGTAAGGCTGTCAGAGAAATGCTGCTCATTTTCATACTCGGTGTCATAGGCAGACTCGCAGGCATTCCCCCTGCTCAGGCAGGCAGCCTTAAAAGTACCACTTCATCAACTATTTGCATACAATCCCAAATACCACATACGAGAAACAGGCCTCTTAGAGCACTGATAACATGAAGCAGGTTCATTACAGTTAAGTCCTTTGTCCAGCACCATCTTTGCTTTTACCTGGAGGACAAGGCTTATGAGTTGGAAATAATTTGATATGCATGTATAGTTTGAAAATCCCATTGTTAGCCTTTCTGAAAAAGAAATCCCACTTTTGTATGAGAATGAACATTCAGATTTAACCCAGAACACGTGTTTCTTCTAAAAGAGTTTTTTCAAACTGATTTCTCAAATAATAGAAGGGTCTTCAGGTCTCACCAGCTGCCTCAGGCTACTTTTCTTATAAAAAACGTGGTATAAAACCTAGTATCATTCTGGTTTTGAATATTATGTTTTGGAATGATCAATCTTCAAGGTTTGTAAGTCAACCAAGTACATTTTGCAGGCACTTGTCCTTTGCTGCTGTAGGCAATTTGAAGCAACCTAAGTGGCAGAGAGCTAGGAAGCGTGCCAGTTTACAGGGGCATCCCGGGCTACACAAGTGAAGCGTAGACTTGTGAAAGCTTCATCTCCTTTAAGGGATAACACGTAACATACCTCCAGGATATTAAGATGAAAGCCATGTTACTGACAGACTGGTTTATTATAGTTCTCCCAGAACCTCAGGGAGATTAAGAGGTTGTCAGAAAGATATCATGGAGTTGTATTCTTTGATAAAGATTTTACAGTTAGGATCAGTTGAAAGAAACATCAACCACAAAAGAAGTCAATTTAGTTCAATATCAATTTAGTCTCTGTTTGGCAGTCTGTTTAGTCTCTAAACACCAAGGTAAGCTGCTTAGTTCATCTTTGCAAGGAGTCAAGCAAATATTCTTTGATAATATACTAATTACAAAGTTTTCAGCACAATAAAGGATCTGTAAGGATATGCAGCCCTAAAAAAAGTAAGCTATTTTCACACAGTAAGTAGATAATGATTATATTTATGCTGAGTTCAACCAAAAAAATATGACAATTAGTTGGAAACTATGCAAATTATTTTCATTTCCATGGAATAATTAATGCCTATGAAACTTTCCAGCATTTATCATCACTTCTTCAATGTACAGTCAGATGACTGATAATAAACACATTGTCTGAAAGGAGGAAACTTCTTATACATCATCTGTGAAGTTAGATCTAGGCATGAACCCAGATGCTTGTGCAATAGACGTATTTAAGAGCGAAATGTGATGTCTTTAAGTTTTCTTCTATCAAAAACAATATTTACAATATGAACTTGTGTAAAAATATTTATGTACTTTCAGTAATTATCTTTTCTAATATTTGGAGGGGGGTTTCTCTTGCTCATTGGGTTGCATTCACTTTTTACTGACATGTTATAAAAACAAACAATTCTCAGGAGAGTGAAAACTGGAAGGATATAGCAGAGGAAGCGATCGGTCTACAAACATGGGGTTTTTTCCTTGATTTTTTTCCCCAAAGCATACCCCACTTCGACAGCATGAGAGACAGAACAGGGCTTTGGATTGACCCAGTATGTTGTCATTTCAGAGCAGAGCAAGAAATTTCCTCTAAGGAATGAGACGAAGCTTCAGTGTTTTGTGAATAGGGAAACACAGGCTGTCGTCCTTCATATGGACTCCCGAGAAACTCAACTCCGTGTGAAGCACCAGCAGACTTCAACAGAGGAAAAAAGAAAAGCCATTCTGCCTAAAGCTATGAGGGTGAATGTCAACTCTAACAAATGCACAGGAGGATCATCTTCTTCCTGAGATTAACTGTTTGAGAACACAGCTGTGAATGGTTAAGGAACCTTTACAAGCATCGTCACTAGCAAAGAATATTCGGAAGAGAGGTGGGGGCCACTTTTGTCAACAGCATACACTATATTAGCTATTTCTACCTTTTAGTTCTTTACGTGCAAACTATTATCAATAACAATCTACATTACTTTATTCAAGTCCCTTCAATTAGAAATATGTTAGAGATAAAATAGCAGCCAAATTAAGCAATAATTTATACTAAGAGCTTTCTTGCTGCTCATTTATAAGTTATCCAGAAAAAAGTTAGCTCTATATATGTTTCTGTGGAAAAGTGAGGACTATAAATGTGTGGTCTGCTGAAACCAGGAGACTTGATTATCTGAACTTTGACTGTCCATAAGTGTCACGCAAATGGCCCAGAATATTGTCTACAACCAGCCTTGCGGACAATATCACCAAAACAGAAATTAATTCTTTCAGCAAGGTAGAAATAACATTTCACTCTTTTATTTCTTCTGGGATCCTTTTTCTATTTTTTTATATTAAATTTAGTTTAAATTTCATATCAGAAAGTGTTCTTTCTTCTTTCAATACCCACTGCTGAAAAGGCCAGATACTAAGGGTAATTAAGCCATGAGTCACAGATAAATAGTTGGGAATGCTGCATTGGGAAAGGTCTCCCAGCATTGCACACCTGCTTCTGTCCTAGGTGCCCACTTTTGAATGGCTTCTCCTCCTTCAAGTCACATGGGACCAAGCCACCCCTTCCTTAGTGCAACCACATAAACTGGGAGACGAAAATGAGAGGGCTAGAGGGTAACCCCAGCCCACAACTGGTAAAAAAATAACTCTCACCCCTCATTCTCCCTTCCTCCATCCAGCACCTCTCCCTGATTACAGGGAGTGTCAACTGCCAGATTATTCCTTTCCCCTTCACATCATGTTCCCCAGGGCTCAGTATTGGGGCCAGTCCTGTTTAATATCTTTATCAACAACCTGGATGAGGGGATCAAGTGCACCGTCAGTAGACTTGCAGATGACACCGCGTTAGGTGCGAGTGTCAACCTGCTTGAGGATAGGAAGGCTCTACAGAGGGATCTGAACAGGCTGGATCATTGGGCAGAGGCCAATGGTGTGAGGTTCAACAAGGCCAAGTGCTGGGTCCTGCACTTGGGTCACATCAACCCCCCTGCGGCGCTGCAGGCTGTGGGCAGACTGGCTGGAAAGCTGCCCGGTGGAAAAGGACCTGGGGCTGTTGGTCAACAGCCGGCTGAATGTGAGCCAGCAGGGTGCCCAGGTGGCCAAGGCGACCAACAGCATCCTGGCTTGTATCAGCAATGGTGTGGCCAGCAGGACTAGGGCAGTGATCATCTCCCTGTGCTCGGCACTGGCGAGGCCCCACCTCAAATCCTGTGTGCAGTTTTGGGCCCCTCACTACCAGAAAAACATTGAGGTGCTGGAGCGTGTCCAGAGAAGGGCAATGAACCTGGTGAGGGGTCTGGAGCACAAGTCTTCTGAGAAGCAGCTGAGGGAACTGGGGTTGTTCAGCCTGGAGAGAAGGAGGCTGAGGGGAGACCTTGCTCTCTACAACTACCTGAGAGGAGGGTGTAGCCAGGTGGGGGTTGGTCTCTTCTCCCAAGTAACAAGCGACAGGACAAGAGGAAATAGCCTCAAGTTACACCAGGGGAGGTTTAGGTTGGATATTAGGAAAAACTGCTTCACCAAAAGGGTTGTCAAGCATTGGAACAGGCTGCTCAGGAAAGTGGTGGAATCGCCATCTCTGGAGGTATTTAAAAGACAGGTAGACGTGGTGCTGAGGGACATGGTTTAATGGTGGTTTTGGCAGTTCATGGTTGGACTTGATGATCTTAAATGCCCCTTCCAACCTAGATGATTTTATGATTCTACGCTTCTATACATGTTCCTGGCATCTTTTGCTAGCCTCTCTCAAACTTCACGTTCATCCAGAGAAAATACTTCACAGTTCTAGATGTCCTCCTGCTTGCCTGCTGCTGGACCCTCTCCAGTTAGGCAAGGTCTGCCTTATACTGGACAGCCCATGAAGATACAAGTTCTTACACTGAGATCACTTTTTCATTTCTTATTTTGATTTTTATCGCTTTGATATTATCTAAATAATGTTAAGCAATGTAAGATTCCTAATATTCTACTAGTTCTTAAACAAGTACTAGGAAAATAAAATGAGGTTTTGGCATATATTTTTCTTGATAAATGTAGTGTCAGGTATGAGGCACAGCAACCTATTCAACAGCTTTCATTTTCTATGAAACATGGTGTTGATTAAAACCAGTTTAGCAACTTCGAAAGCAGGCAACACAAAAAGCTCTTTGTTCTGATTTGTAGCATGTAAATGGCAACAAGAGATGGGCAGACCTTTCAGTCTAGGAGTTGGGACAGAAAGATTCTACTTGCAAAATCATTAACAGATTCACGAGTTCTAAAAAACAGAAGTGAGACTTTAACAGTATAAATTGCTTGGGGTTTTGTTTTCTTGGATTTTTTGAAGCTGCTGTTAAAACAGGCAGGAGATGTTCAAAAGGAGCAGCGAGCTTTCAGAGGGAATTGGAATGTTTTATAACACTGAAGATGATTTACAAAATGGCTAATCATAAAATACACATGTTTTGCTTGCATATCTTACAGACCAGGTGCCTATGCTAAACTATACCCTATGCTAATTACAAATCAGCATTATGAATTTAAAATCTTCACATATAAACTACTTGCTTCTTGCACAAATTTACATGATTACAGAAAGTGTATTAATGTCTCACAAGGCAGCTATGTCTGGGAAAAACTGTGTTTAAAAGCACATTTAAATTTATGCACACAAAATGCTTCAATTCTCCGTATACTAACCATCCCACATAGGCCAGAAACCTTTACTTTCAAATACGATTTATGAAAAGTCTCACATCCAACACAACAGAGCATGGCTGTTTGTTAGTCAATAGCAAAATATACTTGCAAATGCAGTATCTTAGTATTTACCATTGGTAGTTTTAAGCTAAAATCTGATAATACAGCTAGTCACTTCGAAACTGACAGACCAGACAGTGGGAAGGAGTTTTCTAAAGACATTCTTCAACCTTTTGCGAGAAATGAGCACTTGACTCAGTGACCTTTTGCAGTATTTTCTTAACCAGCTGCAGAATTACTACTTCCTTTTGTCTTTTTCTAGTATACCCTTTTATCTTCTGACTTCTGATATAACGATGAACTGCATAAGAAAAAGAGAATTAACTACTTCTTCCAAATTTCATTTTTCTTCTTTTCATGTTAAAGAACCACTGTTTTCACAATTACCACACTGGAACAATCACAGATACAACCAAAATATCCTTTTTAGAAGAAGCACAGAAAGCTCTGAATTCCATCAAATTAAGAGTTCACATGGAACTGTTCAAGATTGAGCAGAAATCTGCACTTGTTAAATATTTTAAGCATTTTATTTTCAGAGTTTCAAAATTGAAAGTAGGAAGGAACCTAAAATCCCTGGTTACCCAGGTCTGCAGTGCTCTGGCAGCCAGGGAGGAAACCCATTACGTTTCCAGAAGGTGCTTACACGGATAAACCCCGACAGAATGCTGGGTTGGCATCTCCCATTGAAAACCATTATAGTAGAAAAATTCTACTTAATTCTATTAACTGGTTCTTATATGCCCTCATTTGAATTTGTATAACTTCAAATTCTACTAACTGAATCTCATTACTGCTTCTGGGTTTTTTGGGAGATTAGACAGCTGCTTACGGTCACAAATCTCTCCCCTGCGTTGGCAGTTAAAGAGTCAAGTGACCCCCTCAGCTTTCCAAACAATAAAATGCCTGAACAGATTGAGGTGTCATAAGTCTCAGTATGAAGGACTTTTCCTACACCTTTTTGCTAACTGAAAGGTCTTTAAGATCTGTATATTCTGCCTTACATGAGAACGTTTTATTTGGATAACTCCACTGAGCTATTTCCTTTCATTAGCTATCTGGGGCACATTACTGTACCTCTTCCTCGTCTTACCTCCATTTTCCCTTTTCAAATAAATTTTTCAGAGAAAAGACAGAACACAGTATTCCTTCTACATCTGAAGTGTCCTTTCTCCTAGCGAATACAGCTCCCAGTTAAGTATGTGCCGCAAGGTTCTGCGCACGCAGCCCTCTCCCCCGGCCTCACCAGAACGCCCCTACCTTCAGCCTTCACCCTCCCTGCAGCAGGCAACCGCCTTACGGGCTCTAGCCACCAGCTTAAAAGCAGAAAGTCACAGACTCACATCAGAAAATCTGTGACAATCTTTTATGAAGCTCTTACTACTGGAAAGTCTTCTGCAATAAAGTGATACAGAAGTTCAAACCATACATCCTGCAAGTACAGCTATCCTTACACTGGTAACTGAATCAGCTGTTAACCCTCAAGAAAATAATCCTGATGGATTTTTCTACCTTCAGTTACTATGTGCTGCCATACCAAAAAAAGGCTGGATTAGTGACCTGAGTGACACTTTTCCTTTGAAGTGTCTCGAAGGAAAGACTGTTCGTGCATCAAGAACTCATTAGCTCACCAGAGGTGCCTGAAAGAGGGGTACTTCAGAATACAACTCACACATAAATTATCCCAACAGTTCTTACAAGCTCTGAACATTTCCAAGGTCCAATTCCATAATCCCCCAGCTGCCATCCAGCACGCGTACTGTGAACAGTAGAGCAAAACATAGATGCGGACAGGAAGATCATATACTATTTTCTTGTTCGGTCATATAAAAATTAATTAAATCCCTTTTCCTTCCCTCCTCCCACCCCCAAGAAACAATTCATGACATCAAAATGCCCTTTCTGGAACAATCCATTTTAACTTCACTAAACTTCTGTAGCCAGCTGAGTGCACTACGTCAGGCGCGGACATTGTGGGCCATATCCAAAGCATTTTTTATGATGTAAAACGATTTGTTATACATTAAATGAGCAGCTGAAAGTACATGGACTGAGATGCGAGAATAATTGGAATTTGTTTTCTATAGGGCTGCTGCAACTTTTATCACGTATCCTGAAAATAAAACCCAACAATTAGACTTTTCACAGAACAGTTGCTGGCAAAACCAGGCTACTGGTAAGGAACTGTTTACTCTTAAGATCAGCAAGCATTATTGTCAGAAGTCTTTTTAAATTATTCTTTTTTTGTTTATTGGCATTTTCTCTGTAGAGCAATTAAGCCAAAGCTTGATTATGAGGAGAGCTTAATTTGTGAAGAGAAATACATATTTCATGAAAGCTGATGAAGTGTTTCTAATTGTGGAAATTACATTACATCCAAAAAAACGCTGTAATCTCTTCTTTTTGGGAGGAGGGATAGAACTTTGTTTCCCAAATATCCACCCCTATTGAACTAATTAGCTGGTGATGCGTGAAATTAGACTTCACCTGTCAGGGTGACCTCATAAAGGTCTTTGTACAACTTATTATTTAATCTACATTCCAGGATAATTCACCAGAAAGGTCACAGAACTAGACACAGAGCTAAATCACCTAATGGAGAAACACATACATGTCTTATTTTTTCTGTAGCTACATATTACTATAGTAGCAAGTCATGTTTTGAGCAACCCGCTGTTGAATCTTTACTTTTCATATAGCTTTTAAGAGATGGAAAAGCTATTTAAATATAAAAGCCTTCAAAAAAGTTCCTTTTTTTTTATTTGATATGCCGAGATTATGATGCAGTATTCTATATCTAGATTGGTGAAATTACCAACTTCTACAATGAGACCCATGTGTGTAGAAACAAGTCACATTACAGCATCTCATACTCCCGAGCCTCCAAGAGAACAACGCAGCTCTTGCTTCTCCCTCTGAAATATTAAAAAAGTTAGGAAACACCCCTAGCGAAGGCAAGGACTTGGGGAGGAAAGGAATTGGGGGAGTATCATCTCAGTGATTCGAGACAGCACCTGGTTGTCTGAGAATCCTACATTTGGTAGCTTGAGATACTGGAAATACAAAAGTTACGCTACTTTCCACTTAAAGAGAAATCCTCAGGCTTTCAGAAGGGAAGATGGCTATATTTTTATTTGCAGAAAATAAAAAGTGGCTTCTATAAATTTGATTGCAAACAAGAAGCATCTGATCACCGCAATGTTTTGCTGGTACACATAGGAGGCACGATTTTGACAAAATTTAAGCAGCCTTTGGTTGCAATGCACCTTTACTTTTACAATATGTTTTTTACCTTTTCCATGATTCTGCATAATCTGGCACAAACTCTGTACAATTATTGCTATGTATTTTAAGAGGCTACGTGTCTCCTGTAATTGCAGAGGACATTTAAATACCATGAGGACAACCCAACACAGAAGGAATAGATATAACCTCCATTTGTCCTTAATAAAAACCTACGAACTACAACAGCAATCATCTCACATCACCCACTTTCCTCATAAAGCTTCTTACTTATTGAGTTAAATAAATAGTAAATTCATTTATAAGCTAATCAAAGGATAGGAGAGGAAGACAGAAGATAAATAAGGTCCGACATGGCTTTCTTTAATTTTTTTATTTTTAACCAGGCAGTCCCTGTTTCTCTGCAGTGTATCATCAACCCTAGCATGTGTGTTGCAGACTATTTGACTGGGAAGATGAACTTCAGCATCCGTGACCGAGCACGCAGCCTAATCATCCAACCATCTTACCTTAATTCTTGTTATGATCTTGAATTTAAGCTGGAACTTTCTGATTTCACGTGATACACAAGTAACAGACAATTACCTACATTCCTACCTGTAAGACCTAACGATCTCCATTAAGTATCAGCATGTATACACTATTATCACAGTACTGTGCTTAAATTATAGTTGTTTATAAAGTGAAGCTTTTTCTAGGAGACTTGTGTAATAACAAAGTGTAAGCATTGACATGACAAGTGAACCAGAACACATCTCTTAGGACAAGGAGATAAGTTCACTCTGCTTTTTGCATTATTATAGTTACGCCTGGGGACTAACAGGATCAAAAAGTCAAGCCTAAAGACACTCTCCTACACTTAACTACTCTGTTAGACATCTCTTTCTTCCCCCAAAGAGAATGACTGGGAAGGAATATTGGTTGCAGACTGATGTAACAACCACGCCAGAGGGTCTTTCATGATGAAAGATTTCAGCAACTGTGCAGATAGCCATTAGCAGAGCCCAGTCAGAACGGACTGCAGTAACTTACTTTCATAGAGTACTTTCACAGTTTAAATTCTAGCAAAGCACGATTTATTTTAAGAGAAAACCGAAGAAACTGGAGTGAGATTTTGAGCTGGCCAGACTTCAGCACAGACAGAATTCTGGACAGATATGACAGAATTCTTATTTTGTGATGAAAGATTTGAAAACATTGATAGACATTTTCATCAACATATCTTCCTTCTTCCAGCTAGCTCCAGATGCGCTAAAATATCCTGACAACTAAAATGTTGACTTTCGCAAAAATCAATTAAAAAAAAAAATAGATAGATGAATTTTGGTAACCTTTAAAAACCAAAGTGGACATGACAAAAATTTCACCTTAAGTTAAATGCCTTTCTTTGATTCAAGGCTAATAATACAGTCTGTGAAGGATCATAAAAAACCTAAAGAAATTTCAGAACTTCACAGCCTAACAGGATCCCTATAACTCCTATAAATTCTCACTTTTATTGCTCTTGGAGCAATATCTGTTAAGTACAGGCCAGAAAAGTGCACAGAAAGCTGCGTTTCCTTATACTGTGCAGCAGAATTGAGAATTTTCTAAACTTGCTCTATTTACCCACAGGGGCTACTGGAAAAACCAAGCCAATTGACTGCTATTAGGTGTCCCTCCACCTTCCCTTTACTCTCAGGCAGGCTAACACCAAGGCTGACAGAACAGAAGGCAGATCAGAATCAAGACTAAATTATAACAGCAGATGAGTTTTCACTTCAGTGTTTTCTTCACATACTAATCACATTGACTTTTTTTTTCTGGGGAGGGAAAAAAAGATGCTACATCATCTCCCTCTTAAGACCCATTCCTGTGCAAGTTATTCTCCAAGGGAAAAAAGACCACAATAAAATGAAGGCGGCCTTCAAGGAAAAAAAAAAAAGTAAACTCTGCCATGCCATGCTCCTTCACAAAGAATAATTCATTACATTTCAGTAAATTATGGCCTTGAGACTACTAAAGTAGTCATTAAATTACTAGGCTATATTTATTCTATCCATTTGTGAAACGGAGGAAATGCTGAAGCACAGAAAGCATTCTCTGTTCAAGCTTTTTCTACATTATTAACAAATGAATCTTGGGTTTGTTATTTAGAATCTGGTAACGATTACCACTGTAATTTTACAGGTGTCTAGTGACATGGTAAAGAAAACTGTTTAACAGAGAACTAACCTGACATTTAGCTTGCAAAGCCTTTGGTTTAAACTAGCGAGTGCATTAATTCCAATGCAAACATCCCAAGCCCACAAAGGCTTATGCTATTGTTCCTGAATTATCCACAAGCTTTGAACTAGCACACTGGAGACCTCCCAGAGGGTCACAGATCATTGATTATGCCTACGCTAGTCTCGAGCATGCTGATCAATAAGAAACATAATTGGAAGGTCTCAGATAATTGGAAATTTCAAAGGAGTGCTGCAATCTCTACAACACGCAACTGGTATAGAATAATACAAAAATGTCGGCGTCAGAAGGGACTAGCTCTAGCTTCAGCTTTTAAAGACTTCTCCCATTTGGAAATGTCTTCCTTCATCATTGGTAGCTGGCAATTCCACATATAATTTTCTGCATAAAATTACTTCACGTTATGAATATTCAGGATTTGAAAATTCTCTTCTAATTTATACTGGAATAGGTCTGCCAATTTCTGGAATAGTAAATAAAAGTAGCAAATATGCTTTAAGGTGGGTTTTTTGGGAAAACTGACAAATTTCAAAGTAAAATCAAATCCATACAAATGAGATCACATATTTCATACAAGGTTCAGAGTACAGCCTGATCTTACTGAAGAATAAGAGTTCTAAGAGGAATAAATTTCCCTGTCCCTGCTCTCCCAACATTAGAAGTTTATCTAAGCTGCGAGTTCAGATGACATATGGGATATGCTGTTAGTGTCAAAGAAAGCACAGGAACTGAATCCCCCATCATCATATGCCACTAAAAAAATTGCAAGAACACGAACACCACAGTGATTTTGGTGCAAAAATGAGCTGCTGATGAGGTGTTGCCTAATTTTCAGGACAAACTTTAAAGGCTCCACCAATATTGTAACTACGTACCATTCAATCTTGCTACATCTCTACACTATTTCTACATGAGAAAGAAAAAAAGCAAAGGGTTTTACTGTTCCTTTTCTGGACTTATTACTGCCTGTGTTTTGACAGGAATAATATCTCCCGTCAGTCCCACTCTTAAAACGCTCCTGTTCAGCACATTTTTGTTGCTGCCGTTAAAGGCTCAATTCTTCCTCCAGAAGATCAGACTAGTGTTCATCATCTGCTTGAGCACAGATCTTCATTTGAAGCAGGGATTAATTGCCAATGAAAAGACTGCACTTTAAAGATGGCTCATTTCATGTCAAAGAAGTCTGACAAGAGAAAGAAAAGATTTCCAGCAGCGCTAAGCAGAGGTCGGATCAGCCACGGGATAACAAGACTCTGGTGCAGGTTTTATTTGTCATGCCAATGAATGAATATTTTACTCTTCCCCAGGGGCTGCCATCAGCAGCCAGAGTGCTAAAAGCTATACAAAATACTGCTGTCCTAAAAAACTTCCTATCCAAGATGATGCTCTCTTTCAACTGGAAATCCACGCTGACCTCTGTGCTCAGGGGGGCTGTGTGACCTGCAGGGTAGCCACAGCTGGAAAAATGTGTCGCACCCCACACTGGGAAGCACAGTCTGAAGCAGGAAGGGGATGGAGGACATCTGCAGGGAACTGTGTGTGTTCAGTTCTTTAATTCATACCTCAATGAGGCAGGGGAAGGCTGTGCCGCAGCTACAAGTGCAGCATGCCGCCTCCTGCAGAACGCATGGCTGAAAACGGTCTGAAAGCTCTTTCTTGGCTCCCACCGCAAAAGGCCACAAAGTCTGATTTGTACTTCCAAAAAAGAATACTTTTCATAAGAACAAAAAGAAGGATATTCACCCATACACACAAATAAGAGCACAGGATTGAAATGCTATGCACCACAGAACATTGGCTTAGAGCCTGTGATAAATAAAGCTTTCTACGGGAGTCGATGTGGAGGGCAAATGATGCTCCAAGCTATGATACTTAGAGAAAGGCTATGTCCTAATGTCACATCCACCACAAAGTTGGGACTTTCTTCTGTCATTCATATTGACAAATGAATTGCATCCACAATATCATATATAACACTGCAATGCCGTAGACATTAATCTACTAGTAGTATTAATCTACTTTGCAGTAAATACATTTCTTCTTTTGATAAAATACATGAGAGATTAAACCAGCTTAATACTCTACGCAGAAGAAGTACACCTTGTGAAGCACTGAAACACCAACCTCAAAGAAAAGGTCTGAGTACAGTCTGCACGCAGTAGTGAGCACTGATAACAGTACACCTTATCCAACCATTCTTAACCAACATTGACCCTAACAGTTTAAGCATTCATAAGCATCTAATTAATGGGGTTTCTTTTGTAACAAATCGAAAGAAAAGGCTTTATAATACCAAAGGAAAATATTGGACTTTCAGTTTGAAAGGTAAGCACAGCTTCCATAGGAAGTTGAACTTGAAGAAAGGTGTTTTTTCCTAGTCTTCAACACCTCCATCTACCCCTGGCCCCACACGCTTCATCTGCACTGTGCATGCCCTGCACTTATGAAATGCATGGCCAATTAAACTAGGACAACTTGCCTATGGCAGCAGCTTACTAATAAAAAAAGCCGTCACCAATCATGGCATATCTCTTCCCACTGGAGCAGATGAGTTCTCACAAAGCTGGCAAATGACAAGAAAGGTGAAGTACTGGGAAAAACAGGAGCCCACAACAGAGAATGAGCACCACCCATCAGCCCATCCAGCTGAACCATTTCCAGCTGTGAAAACACTGAGTGAAGCGTTTGAGTTCATTTTCAGAGCTTGAGAAGGCTTCTGCCATTAGCAGAAATTACATTTGACAAAGATGTGTTAACCTGAGACAGAGAAACAGTTTTTCAGAAAGATGACTTCTTTCAAAAAACCCCACAGTCCTGAGTACCTTAATTCATTACACTCCTACACCAGTCAAACTGCCCAATAAACCATTCTTTTTAAAACTTATGTCAAACTAGCAACATGTTCTACCCCATTCTAGCAACAGGACTTCAATGGAAGCCCCCAAACAGATAAGAACTTTCAATACCCCCAGAAAGACAGAAGAAAATTCATCTTCTGGAAAGTTGTTAAATATTATGCTCAATTGCATTTTTTGTTGAATTAGCTCCTCTGGAAATGACATTTCTAAGAATTGAGAGTATACCTAAAATGAACAGCTTAAAACACAAATCTTGAAACGCAGCACTTTTCAATGCTTAACTATCCTAAAATATGAAGCAGTCAATAATGTGAAGTCAGAGACTTGCAACAGGAAGAAATGGGAACAGAGCCCCCAAAAGTCAAAGAAAATACCACATATTTAACACAACTGCTATGCATTTTAAAATATTTAAAGATAAAGGGTAAAAAAACAGTAGTCCAGTTTGAAGTTTGAAAAACTGCAAACATGTAATTTCTGTACATTTCCCAACAAATCTTCTATTTAGCCACTGGTGTCATTTTACAGCTTCTCTCTCCGATAGCTTCTAATGCCAAGCTATTTGACTGTGACAGCTGGCGAGAAATCAGCTTTGAGTTTGCTCATTAAAAGTAATGCTGTGTTAGTAGCCAAATACTTGCAAATGTGAAATGTTAAAATTTAATGATGGGGAAAAGACTTGTTCCAACTTTAACCAAAAAGTCAAAACTTTCGGTTTGTCAGAAACAGTAGTTTGTTACAGAGAAACAACTACACTGTCACCTTTTGCAGGACAGCTTTAAGGTATGAAAAAATTGCCTGCAGCCTCTTAAAATACATTATTTTGACCAATGTCTTCTTTTTTCCCCCCACTAGCCTCTTACAGTACAACCTTGTATTTATTATTCATATTTTGCTTATGTTTTTGAGATACGGACATGATTTGTTTGGGTCATCTCTGTTTTGGGTTTCACAGTGAGTAAGAAGCTATAAAAGCCAATAGTACACACACACACACAGAGTACAATTCTAGTTATGCCAGTGTTTGAAAGAATAAACTTTATGCCAGACTCAATGGGACCAGAGCTCTTTGCTGAGGTGTAGAGCAGAAGAACAAGAGACAACACTCAGAGCCATGGGAGGTTCCAAGTGGCTAGATACATTAGTTTACTGTGAGGATAACCTAGCTTTGGAACGGGCGCCCAGAAAGTCTGTGCAGTCTCCTTCCTTGGAACTTTTAAGGCCCAACTGGACAAAGCCCTAAACAAAACCCACTCTGAATCCAGAGCTGCATCTGCTTTGAGCAGGAGGCTAGAGCAGAGACCTCATGGTCCTTTAAAATCTGAATGACCCCATGGTCATTATTCAAGAAGCAACCCTGAATTTGGGAGTTAAGTTGAAGAGTCGAGCTAGAGTTCTGGGGAAGGTTCTGACCTTCCTGAAGTTACCTCAATTGCACAGGAAAGGCAAGAGGCTCGTCCTCTGAGGGGACAGTTCAACCTGCCCTTAGGGGTGACACTCACCCTCCCTCAGGGATGTGGAGCCAGTTTCCCATTCAACCTTCATATCAGTATTTCCAGGTCTGAGAATTTAATGAATTCTCCATCCCAACAGCTCCAATTATTTTTTTTTTCAATTGATAAATTTCTTTTATCATTTTCAGCTTGTTCTAGTGATATATTCGATTCCTTTCATGGACTTAAGATTAACATTCTAGAGAACCAATTAAGATAGACAAACAAAAATGTAATTAGCTTGCTTTAAATTTGATGTGAAATATTTTAATCTCCTGGAAACATTCTAGGATTAAGTTTAGTTTTATATAAATTAACCTTTTTTTTCCTGAACGAAGCAAAAATTGTAGTTTGCTTAAAAAAATTTATGTATGAAAGAGCACATTTTGAAGGAATATATATATTTTTAATTCTTATAATTTAAAATTCAAATTCTTTTGCCCTTATCTGCACTTACACACTCAGGACGTAGGGTGAATGGCTAAATATGAGGTTGGGAAAAGTGGAAGAAGGTGAAAAAAAATATAAACACACTCGTACCAGGCAGAAATATTATGACAAAAAAGTTGTGACTGAATGTTGGGTCTTTTTAAAGAAAAGTCTAAAGAACTGTCATTACAGTGAACACCACAGCTACAGTGACTGTGCAAGCAATAGCCCAGATTATTATTACAGGAACCGCTGTGTGATATTATCTAAAATGTCATAGTTTAAATCCACTGGTTTAGCCTCTTAGGCCATCACTATCAACAGCTGGAAATCATGATCTATGCCATTCAATAGTGAAAATTACTTAATAAATGAAATAATCTCTCTCTCTCTGCCAAGGTCAGTAGATGGGACCATAATACAGATATCTAAGGTACTGCGAGGATAAAGACACAGAATCACCTGTGCTGCAACTCGCAAACAATCTAGTTATGTAAATGGGAAAAAAGAAAAAAGGTAATCTAGATATCGATTCTCCATCAAATTTAAATTTTCAAAAAAAAGTGAAATAAGCATCTTGACCACACTACAGGAGGAAGGTAAGGAAAAAACAAAGAAGTGAAGCCAATGCTTTCATAAAACACAGTGTCGCTGTTAGCCAGCATCTCCCTCTCCATTTTCAAGAAACTTTGACAAAACATGATCAAGGAAGAAGCAGCATTTTGGATTCTGATATTTATTTGGGGGGGGGGGGGGGGGAGGGAAGCTGTCTTTTGGTAGTTTTTTAAGGTCTGATCAAAAACCTTCTAAACCATCTTATATTCTGAGTAGACAGAGGGGTGAGCTCAACTAGGTTCAAGATTAGAGAAGCAATATTCTGAGAAAAATGTCATAAGAGACATAGCAAGAGTTTGCACAGGTACAAAAAACCTAAACAAACAACCAAACAGTCTTCAAGTATTTACTCTGTAAACAACCTGTAAGCGTGCCTGGAACTCACTGTCTAGGTATTACCAGAAGATATCCCATTCTAATGGACATTCACTAAATCTTTTGCTCTTAATGGAAAACGTTGCCTTTGGGGAACACACTTTTATGACAACACTACTTCTTCAGAGATAAAACTCATCTCGTTCTTACTTTAACAAAGCAATTTTACTTGTGCGTGGTTTTCTTCAGGCAAAAAGAATAAAAGGCTCTGAACAGGCTACTAAAATATCCCACTCAGTGGAAACAACATGCTGTAAAAAGTGCTAATTAGACATACCCCAAGCCATGCAACATTCCTCCTCTACTAAGCACAAATGAAATCACCCTTTATTAACGACCACTGCCATTCACACAGGCTATGCATTTGGTTAAGTTTTATTCAGCCAAACTGAAGTTCTAAAAGGCTAAACAGGAATTACAAGTTGCTTCTGCCTCCTGCATCTGATCCTAAGAAAGCACGCATCAAGCGAAAGCAGAATACAGTTCAGGAGACATTGATTCAGGTGAGAGAATCAATAGACAATACTTACTGGTCAGCACAGTATCAGCCTTAGCTTCAGGATCAAGATCAAAATTATTGACAACAGCAATTCAAATAACTTCACCCCTCCCAAGTGTTACTGGAACTTGCTCCACTTTTGCATTAATATCTTTAATGGGAGCTTTGGGAGTTCTCAAATCCAGGCACCTTACTTAAGAGTTTAATTTTAGGCACCTGAACTTGCTGAGGTGCAAGCTTTGAGAGCAATTTACACATGGTTTTCCCAGCTCAGTGAACTTACTCAGAGTAGGAAGGAGAATGCTTTCCAGCAAGTGTGAACAACAAGCTTCACACATCTAAGTCTTATTTTGCTTTTGAAAGCAGAATATAACGTACAACAGTCACGTACATACAACAAGGCTCAGCACAACAAGCCCAGATGATGGCAAGATCTTCATGATATAAACTCAACTTAAAATTATGATGTCTAACTGAAAGACAACTTTTAAGAGCTTGTCTCTGTCCCACATAGGATTTTTTTAGTTCTGGGTTTAAGAACATCAGTCCTGTGTGGTTTTACCTTCGATAAGCCTTCAGAATGCTATCAGACAGCACACTCACATTGAGTTACTGCTGCACATGATTTCAGCAAATCCGTCACTGATATGAAAGTCACCTTTAATTTTCCAGTGTCCCTTAGTATATCTACTGCTTCACTTATATGCCTGAAATAAGGTGACTACTGCTTCTACTTTTTTCTCCCCTCCCCTTCTTATGTTGCCCAGTGCTTACCTAGTCACAAAGCCCTCCTGCTCAGAAAGCAGTATTACTTGCACACGTTCTAGAAACCAGAGCATTTGTTCAGAAGGATTCTACATTCAGATGCAGACACAGTATCACAAACTGAGAAGTAAGTCTCTACAATTTTTATTTGGATGAAAATAAAATTCGCTATTTCCTGAAAGGGTCAAGGTTTATTCCACAGTTGCATTTCTCAACAGAAGCTTTGTTACACTAGTCTGTGTGGTGTCTTTCCACAGGGAAACAAAGGCAGTATTTTAAGATGAATCTGAAATTCATTTTCTTATATTTAAAAACAGATGTTGTAAATTATTACTTATTTTCAGCCCTGAAACCGTTTTCAACTATGGAAATCCATTCATGAGATCTACGGGTAGGTTTTAAGTGAAACTCTACCATCAACCACAGCCTAGCTGCCCGCTATTTTCCCCGAGCAGGACTGTCTAAGCAACAGAATGATGAAATCATCTCACCATGACACCATCTCAAACCTAGTCTGCTGCAGTAGGCACAACTCAGAAGGAACATAACTAATTGTTCAAATTTAGTTGTCGAGATTTGTCACATACAGTGTTTTGCTCATATTTGGCATTAACTCAGATTTAAAGGGGTTTTTTAAACAAACACACAAATTTATGATTTTTTGTCTAGATAACACTGAAATTATTCAAGAAATTTTGTTCCCTTGATTGAATTAAAAGGGTACTTTGTACTCTAGCTCAGAAACTCAACAAGTTACTGTGAATAAGCCGATCCCTGGTAAATGAATTGTGTAACTGGCAACAAACATAAGGTAAATTCATTCTCCCCAAAAAACTACATTGCCCTTGCTCTGAAAGTTTACCCAAGTCTTGAAAATGGAAATACTAATTTTGAAGAATTCATCCCATTCTTCACATAGTCTATGCTCTTTCCCTCATAGCACATCCCTTTTCCAAGTATCTTCAGGTGACTGTCCTCCCCACACTTCTCACCATTACCAAGTCAGAGGCTGGTAAATACATAAATATACACATATTTAGTGAGTTAGTTGTCACCAATTAAGATTTCCATCTGTTTTAAGTCACAAATGAATTCCAACTATAGATCTTACATGATATTATCCCCATTACAAACCTACTTAATAGTATCAAGACACCCATAGTTCATTAGCTTCATCATGATCTCGGTTGAAATGTTCACAAAACAATACTTCCTACAGAAAAAGACAGGCTAACACATGAATTTTATATACTTCACGATTTAACAGCATAATTTTAAACTACCCTTTGGACTAACAAAACCTGTCTGACATTACAGAGGAAGTCTTGGCCCATATTGATGGGACATTGTAGCGTCCCATCAGACTAATGTCACCAGAAACAGATAATTTTCCAGGGATCAGCCCTTTGGGGAACACTGGCAGTCCCATAGTTAAAACACTTTCCTTTGAGCTAGCACTGGATGTATGTTAAAAACCAAACAAAACCCAACGCAAACAGAAACCAAAATAAACACAGATTTCTGGCTAGGTACTATTAAGTACTACTGCTGTATTTTGATGTATTCCATATACAGAGCTTATCACTAACTACAGCTACATAAAATACAGGGGATGGAGACAGTGTGCAATGCGTTTCCCTGCAGTTCCAAGGCCTACAGAAGCTCTTCACAGTGCTTCACAAGCCTTATTCTTGCCACACAAACGGTTACGGATCCTCTCAAACTATTAACAGCAATAAACTCCAGTTGATGTTCGAGT
Source organism: Chionis minor (assembly GCA_013398295.1). Classification (NCBI taxonomy): domain Eukaryota; kingdom Metazoa; phylum Chordata; class Aves; order Charadriiformes; family Chionidae; genus Chionis; species Chionis minor. Next base: position 290,570 of record VZSF01003137.1, on the reverse strand, counting down.
TTTGTGGACTGTGGTATAATTTGTTTCTGCTGCAGAAAAATCTAGCCAATAGGCAAAAGCAAGGCTCACAAAGTTGAAGGTTGTGCTGACTACTGCCTTTCAGCTGCAAATGAACTTTCTTTGACAGCAGCTCCTAAAGCCAGTTATTTCCCCTTGTTAAAAGGGAGCAGAACTCTGCCTGAAATCAAGACTCTACTCTGTAAACGGTACCACCAAAAACACAGGGAGGGAGGCAACAGAATTTGTGAGAAAAACCTATGACAGTGAAATTCCTCTGTCTGCAGGAGATTCATAGCCTCACTATCACCTTACCTTTCTTTAGATAACTCAAACCAGTTTGGGGTTGGGGCATACTCCACTACACTTTTGTTGAGATTTTACACTTCTACATTAAACATCATACACGGAGGTGCACAGGTACGTAGTGAAAAAATAAAATGGGATCATAGCTGTTTTTCCAGTGAGGACCTGTGGTTCAGATTGGGATCCCTAGGTCCTGGCCTTTGACCCCAATTGTGTGCCTGTAATTTGAATTAAACAACAATCAGAGAAGTGTCCTAAGAACTACTCTGATTTACAAAAAGGGAATCAAAGTAACAAAAAGGGAAGTCAAAAGTACTAAAGGCTTCTATCACAGCAGCTCAGCCTTTGCAGTTCTCAAAAGATGGTCTGGGTGCTCAGCAAGCCTAGAAAACAAGCTGTGCGCATGGTTAAAAGCGGGACATGCATTTATGCTGGGGAAAGTAACAGAATCTAGATTTCCAATGTCAAGTTTTAACCATGAGAAAACAGTCCTTAGTACACGGTGACACAGTTGCTGCTACTTCTGATCATGATTTGCAAGCATTTTCTTATTGTTAAATTAACACTATTTGCAGTGTGCCAAATATGCACACATGGCACTGTAGAATTTCCAACAGCTTTGAACAGTCTGCGCAATTACGAGATGAAGTGCTGATTATGTTTTACTGTAATTGCTCTTTCTAGCAAATGCTTCAGCAAACGGCAGTGGTGCAATTACAATATGTTGATGATCAAGTCTTTTCACACCAGCCCTACTTTTTAAGAAGTTTCACCCATTTTTAGTTATTCTGCAAGGAAAAATATGAACAATATAATTATTTCTCCTCCTGTTGTCACTTCAATACCAAATCAACTTTTTACCCCCAAAAGAATACCAGTGAGACTGTGTGTACATCTTGCTTTCCTGTTTCCCCACTCTTCAACTTTGTGAGCCCAAATTGAAGCAATTGATGGGAGTTCCCAAAAGAGTTCTCTCTCTCAAGACAATCAAACTAACTCAGTCATTAAAACTTTTATACGGGTTTACACTAAACAGTGTTACAGATTTGATCTTGCCAGTTTGAATGTAAATAGCAAGATACTACTAATTCAACGTAACTTATCGCAAGATACTACTAATCCAAGCCAGTTTTGTAAATAAAATACAATTTCAATGGCTATATAACAACTTTGGTCATAAAGAACCCTTTGAAGCCACCTGGTGCAACCACCTCTTCAAATTAGGATCAAATCTGAAGTTAAATCCACTTGCTCAGGGCCTTATATGCCGAGCCTTTGAACATCTACGAGGATGGAGATTCCACAGCATCTTTCCTCCCTCTCCATCTCTCTTGCAGGTTACATTGTGCATCTCTTTGGCTTTCTTCTCCTATTTTATATTTGATTTAGGCAGATAAAATAAATTCATTTTATACACTTACTTGGCCTAGAAATACACGTTAGAGACTTATGAAATGCATAAAACCCACTTACTCAGCACCACAGCCTGGCACTGCTTTGGTTCTGTTTCAATACATCACTGCTTAAATGTTCCTTTAGCTTTAAAGTTTGCGTTCAGTACTAAGTCCCCATGCCAAAGAAAACGCTTACTGGAAACAAACCAGAAAATGGGTACCTGTACAGTAGTAAGAGACACATACACAGTGAGAGTAGTACAATCTGCAGTGGCTTAAAGTGCATTAACAAGGAACAGATTGCTTTTATTTTCTCAAAACATATTTGATTTTCACAAGCAGTTTATATTCAACTTTAGTACATTGGCTCAACAATTTCTACAGAGACCAGAAAAGCAGGTTTAAGTACCATTTTCCCCACAACCTTACTACGCCTTACTCATCTTCTACCAACAAAAACATTCAGTGTTGTAGTTATGGAAGAACAAGATTGAGGTTATCTCTCCAAGGCCATGGGGTCTCGTCACCTCTTAGTTCCATCTGGTGGAGGATTTCCTTCAGTAATGGATATGTGGAGGGAAGTTATCTATGGGGTTATGAATGAACTGTGCAGCAGAGTGACCCACCTACAGATCTGAAGGGATTTAAAACCCTAAACCAGATTTTTTTAAAAAAATATTAAATCCACAGGCATTCTTATATTTTGATGTTACTCATTCCAGAAACTTGGGAACACAATCTTGAGAAGACAAAAAGCACCCACTGCAATTAAGATAGGCCTGTATCATATAGCAATCCTTCCTTATTTCTACAGCATCCCATAACAATGTTATGGCATAAGCAAATCCACTTACATTAAAATAAATTTATTTTAAAAACCAAGGTCTATGAACCAGTTATTTGCACTTTGAGATCCTGAAATCTCACGTTTTCGTGAAGGACACTGAAGTAAAAAAAAACACCTCCAAGCAAATAATAAAATATTTACATTAGTTTTCATTTTCTTCTTTCTCTTCTAAGTATGCAGCCCCGCTTCCACCTCATCTGGATTTCATAGCCCATTCTTTATCAGATCAGAGGAAATCTGGTTTGTACTGTCTGCTCCTTTACAAACATCTTATAGCCTTAAGATTATGATAACTTCTATGAAGATATCTCCTTTATGGCAAACCTCCAAGTAACCGTCTTACTCTACCATGTCCCTTAACACCATCTTATTCAAAGGTCTTTAGGTTTTCTCTGTGTATTGCCTCTTCTTGCAACCAGATGACACCACAAAATCTGAATCATGTGGATGACTTCAATTTATGCTGCCCCACATTTTGAATTCACAATTTCACTCAGATCCTTTTACTGATTCTGAATGAAAGGACTAGATAATTGCATCAGGTTTGGCTGGATGAAGGAAGGTTGGAACTGATCTCCAATTTTATTTTATGCCTATTAGTTTGTCAACAAATATTAAAATTTGATGCCAATTCAAATGCACATTTTTAAAGAACAGATGGCAAACCAACCAGAATCCTTGAAATTTTTAATTCTGAGCTAAACATTGTCCCTTTTTACTTTTCAAATTAATCTTCAGGCTAGATCAGCTTATACAAAGCTAACAATTTATATGCACCAGTTTACCATATGGATTTATCACAGCTGGAGCTTTTATGTTCAACCATAAACACTCAAAACTTTTTTTTAAAACCCTCCTCCATGTATAAAGTTCCAGGATCTGTACCACAATTCCACTGCAGTTAAACATTTAGTAGTTATATGCAAAGCCAGGAGCCTCATTCGTTACACTTTTTTTTTTGCAATAAATGCCAATAAGTTTTATAAACAATTCTCAGTAAAGCAGCAAACAGATGCATTCTTTACATGCATCATTCTAGTTTTTAAAAGGCAAGAGTCCATTCCTTTCTACTTTGTCACCACCAGAATCAGGATGAATATTTACAGACAGACGTTAATTGACTCTTACATTAGAAAGGTTATTTTCTTTTTCCACTAAGAGCTATTTTTGAAAGTCTAAGTAATAGACACATTTAAAAATACTTAAATCCTTCTTCGACTGAATATTTAGGTGTAGACTGGTATAATAATAAATCAATAAAATTTATCTCAGCTGAAGCAACTGCTAGTTTGAAAAAAACTTTGCAACATAGAAGAATCACCTTTATTATGCAGTTGTACTAGGGTTTTATACATTTAGAGCTCAGCTATTGCAAAGAATGGGGTTCTTTGAAGTCAGTCTTCCATAAGTCATCATTTCTATACATTATATACTCCCTCATGTCAGGAACAACCATCCATGACATTTTTCTGAATTATTTGGAGCCATTATGAGAAGGATTTCTATTACACCTGCTTAGCAATACTTTTCCAGGCCATATGCTCTCAAAATAGCCTCTTCTGTGTCAAGACAACTCTAATATAACGATTCGGTAGAAAGGTAAATCGAAGTCTACTTGAAATTTGTTGCGTAAATGTCCTCACACCATCAGGATCTCTTTATGTTTGGATATATTAATTTATACAAGTTTTGTAGCTGGGGTAGCACTGGCCAAGGAGCCCTTTTTGACCGAAGTTGTTTGAAATTTACAACATTCAATATTTAACAGAAATTTAAGAAAATTGATAGCGATGTTTTTTCCCCATGTAATTTAATGCACAAAGTATATAATATTCTTGTTCATATAACCACAAGAAACCAAGACAAGCGTCATCATTTGTGACTCCCAAAGACTATGATTGCCTTTGCTAAGAAAATACCACATACGGCCTTTCTTTTAAACATTTCATTTGGGCAGCATATGAAGAAGCAGGCAAAAAAACCAAAAACAAACAAACCAAAAAAACCAACAAAAAACCCAATTTGAAAATCTTCATGAAGCTGTTGATTATCAGGGTTTGTTATACCAACATTCCTCCAACCTTTTAAAGTCAACAAAATGAAAAATAACACAATGCTTCCAGTACAAAGGGTGATGTCTGTAACGTAGATCATCTTCCTGTTGTTTTAAATGGGTGCTGAAATCACTCAGTGTTGGAAATAGGCAGCTAACATTTGCAGCACTGCTTCAAACTTCCTAAAAATTCAAATAACTGCTATTCATCAGATTATTTGTTGCAGTTTTTTCATCATTACAGCAGTGTTGTTTACTTGGTAAAAGCCAACATTCAAAAGTGCAAGTCATATTCATTTGTCAACTCTGTCAAGTGCTCCCCCTGACTAGGAATGTTGGATTAAAACTTACAGGGTCAGTTTACGTATCTCTAACCTTTCATTTAAAAAGGAAAACCAGAAAACACTGATTACTACTTATTAAAATTCATTTTGGCTATGAAATAAATGCAGTTTACCTGCTCTTGCAAACTGCAAATTATCTAATTGAGGGCTTTTTGCAGTCAAGATGATAAATTTACACATAAAAGGTGGCAATATTTCCAGTCTCATCTTTGTAACGGCTGAGCACAAGCCAGGTATTCAAGAGCAGAAGTTTTAGGTATTACAGACTCTTTCAGCCAACACGAAGTCAGAGAGGAATCCTGGTATACAGTGAGCAGGTAAGTATCGTCATGGCAGATGCACCTCTGTAGCCCACAAGGACACGCAAGTGATCCCACATCTGGTTTTGGACTGGCATGCTCACCTGCCACAAAAGAGAAATCACACAGTTTTTTCCACTCCTGGGTGTGAGAAATCATATAATACAAATTTATATGGTGAGAAATCATCCAAATTAAATTATTATTTTTTTACCATTCCTGTGACTCTAGGTTACAGCTTCTTCTCGTGTATCTCATATTTTTATATTAGAGATGTCACTGAAAACACTGCCAGTGATTCTTTGGAAGAAGAGGTGGGCTGCCACCTCACCACCCGTTTTAGCCTTCTTAAAGCCAAGAATTACTTTATCAGTGTAAAGAAAAAAGGATCAGATTAAGGGTGAAAGAAGCACAGGTTGTTTTAATCCATGCCTAATGCTCTCTATGACGTCTTTCAAAAATTTAAAACATGAAAGGTCTGAAAGACTTCCATATGGAAACAACACATTTAATTTACTAGAACTAAAAGTATTAGCTAAGGATTCTTCTTCTGTATGAGGCAGTGTGAAGTGGCTTAAAATGATGCTAAGTCTTATTCTTTAAAAATACACATTGCTGGATGATGCATAACAAGAACACTTATGTGTAGATATAATTACTGCTGGTGTCCAACTCTAAGAGGCATAAAAACTGATCAAGTGGTCAGGTAACTGGTGCATTATATCCCCTTCATGCTCTTATTTATTCTACCTACCCAGCACCTACATTTTAACAACTCGAGAAGATGAACCCAGTCCTAAAGCGAGTTATATATATTTGGCATACCCTAGAATAAGAGATCAATAATCTCAAGGCTTGATGGCAATATTAGCATAAGAGACTGTACGGAGTCTGGCAGGGATGGAGTTAATTGTCATCCTAGCTGGCAGGCCTTACCTTGCTGTGTTTTGGATTTGTGGCTAAAGGAGTGTTGGTAACGCATCTGTGTTTTGACTGTTGCTGTGCAGTACTTGCACAGCATCAAGGCTTTCCCTTTTTCCCCAGTCTGCCCCCACAGCAAGCAGGCTGGGAGTGGGCAAGAGGCTGGGAGAGGACACAGCCTGGACAGCTGACCAAAGGCATATCCCATGCTATAACATGTCACGCTCAGCAGTAAGAACCGAGGAGAGGTTTTTTGGGGAAATGTAACCATTGCTTAGACACTGGCTGGGCATCAGTCTACTTGAGAGAAGTCCCGAGTGCCTTTGCATCGCTTGTTTTGGTTTTTTCTGTTTACTCCCCACTCCCCCTTGGCTTATTAAACTACCTGTCTTGAACCACAAGTATTCTCACTTCTGTTCTTTCTGTCCTCTCCCCTGTCCCGCTGGGAGGGAGGAGCTGCCAAATGCTTATAGCTGTTGGCTGAAGTCAACCCACCAGAGACAAATACCTTACACAGGAATACCTTCATTTACACCAGAAAAAATGTTTTCAATATCCAAAGGAAATAATCACTTAAAATCTCACTGTGTAGTTTGGTGCAGTACACCTTGTAAACTGAGAGCAGCACAAATAGTCACTTGAAAGAGCTTGTCTTTTGAACTTGTCCTTTTTTCAATACATAACCTCCCAGAACTCCTCCCAAGTCAGGCATTCACTTTTCCAATTCGATTTTGGTTATTTAAGCTAGGAGACCAGCATTATAGAATACTTGCAGGTTTTTCCTGTATATCATGCCTGATATGACTATTTTAGACAATACGCACAAAGAGACTTTGCTGCTCAGAGATTAGCTTTAATCCCATAGAAAACGACCATGACTAGTGGACCACAAATACATGCAGTATATGGTACAGCATATGCTTAGGACCTGAATTGTGCCAGGCAATTAAAATGGGCATGAGGCTGTATGAAGGACATCACACTGACTATCCTGCTTATAAAATTCAAACTATCTCATTTAGCTCTATTTTGTGCATTTGTGCCTTGCACAAGACACATACCCATGGAGCATGATCCCCGTGTTCCTATTAAAACAACTGTTTGACACTTGTATTGTGCCCTTAGGTCAACAGTTTAGATGAAACTGGACTAAGTTACACGCTCACACCCCTACACAGGCTGCTACTGGCGTCTTAGAAAAGAGTTTCTTAAGATGAGCAAGCAGTTTCTGGGTGGTTGCCTGTTAAAGCATGATGACACAGTTACCAGAACAGCGACAAAAGGCATAAAAGGAAAGACAGGAGTTTCAGTCTTTCAAGGGCTATTCCCAACACTGGTAGAGTCTCAATTGCTAGAAAGTTTAAAATAAAAGGAAAAAAAAAAAAAAAGAGATAAAAGAAGTTTCAGAAGACAGGCTGTTCTTCTACAACCCTCGACTTTCTTTTTAAAGACAGGGGCAGGAAGAAAGATCTTTTTTTTCCCCCACCAGCATCCCACAAGTACATCATCTTTATCACATACTGTTTCTTTCCCCTTTTCTGTGGTACAAGTAAAGTCCTCCCTCCCAGTAGTCTTGGGAGCAAAAGAAAATGGAAATTAATAACTACACTGAACTAGCTACCTCAATCCTCCCCGCCAACGGACAAATAAGTCATTCACTCCTAACACAGATGCTGTTCTCTTTCCAAGTAAATCCAAGAGCAAAAAACACTCTTTAAATCAAAGAGACAAACTGCTTTTAACTTGACAACGCCAGAAGTAATTGTCAGATTTATATTGTCTTTAACACAGTCATATCTTTATATTATAGTAACTTCCACAAATATTTAGTTTATACTACTGGAGGATGAACTCTCCCACCACTCATATTTTGCATTAACTTTCCTACTGTGATAAAACTTTTAATTTGAATTCATAACAGTAAATTTGCATTTATAGTTCAGAAACCCCTCTTCATCTTGATGCAGAATTTTTCTCACATAGAATATTCCATGAATATACATTATGAAAGGATTGCTATTTGCAAATTTCAAAAGATAGAACACAGATTACAATAAGTATTGAAATATTTTTTTTAATGACTTAGCACATTCTTAGGCACAGAACTTAATCTCAGAATGGGCAGAGGTATAATCCTCAAGGAAAAACACATCATTATAAATTACAGGAAGAACTAAAGAAAACCCCCATACATATTAAGTATGTAATTCCGAATCTACTAAGTACCTTCAAACGCTTTTCTTACCACTAAGGCTTTCATATTGTAATTTTATAATTCTCCATTTTAAAGAAATAATGAAAAAGTTGTTTTAGGAAGTGCAATGCAACAAAGTTTAATTCAAATTCACTAATTTTGCCTTCCCAGCAGGTTTCCAGTGCCTAATGCACTCACTTTCCAGTGTGAATTACAAAATGGAACGCACAAAAGGGGATGTGAATTCCTGTGGCATCACTGACAGACAGGAACCTAACAGGATAGAAGACAAGACCTTCCAAAGAAGGCTACTGTGATGGCTCCAGAGCCAGGGTCCTGAGCACATTGCCCTTGCAGGAGCTTGGCCAGTTGTGTCTGAGGCCAGCTCATGGACCAGAACTGCTAACAAGGAAAGTGCTGGAAGGGGAGCATCAGTGGAGGCTTCCCCAGATAGCTCTGCTCGAAGCCAGGGCTCTCCTCTCCTGCAGTGGGGCGGTCCCACTGAGCCCCACCTGAGCTCTCCTGCAGCTGTGCCTCACCAAGTACCATCTCGATGCAGAACCCAGTGCAGAGAATGAGTCTGGACTTGCCTAGTCACTGTGGACTCATTCAGGAATTGGGACCCTGACTGAGCCTGGGCCCACCCTGCTCACCTCCCTCAGGTGCTGTGTCTCTGCCCCCTTGGTGAGGCCACTGCCTCCAGCAGCCTGTCGTCATCCTTGGCTTCCAGTTCCCTTTCCCGTGGGGAGCTGCTTGCCTTCACTGCTGCCTGACAGAGAAGACCTTCCAACCAGGAAGGAGTCTCTCCTTTCTCTGGAGCATCATCCCGCAGACACACAGCCTGGCGAAATATACTATAACTTCAAAAATCCTTATCCCTGGAAGCCAGATCAGTTCCTCTGAGGCTTCATGTATTTCCTCCCCTTCATCTTGGAGATGGAGTTCAGCCATTGGTATCAAACTATTCCTGATTCATTTCAAAGAGTACTTAAGAAGCCATGATTTATTTTCATACCTTACAAAAGTGAAGGAGGAACTAGTCAACTTCAGATAGCCAGAATATGATTAGGTACATTTACTTTCCACATTTCACAGACTAATTGCTGGAAGAAGATGACAAGAAACAGAGGAGAGGAACAATATCTTTAATACCAAAGAATCCCTTCTATGTGGAAAAAATTCCTTTGAGGTGTCAAAAAGAAATGGCAAGGAAGCCAAGACTCAAGACACATTAATGAGGGAGAATGCGTTGAACATTAATACACCACAGAATAATTTTAAAGTGTCTGCAGGAATCTGGAGCCTGTTAGTTTGGCTACCAATAGTATTAGTCCCTGATCTAGACCATCATTGCAGCAGAAATTATACCTACAAACAGTAAATATAAAGTATTTATATATATATATAAAAAAAATACCTTGGCTCAAAAACATCAAGGCACTTGAAGCAAGAGCTAATGTGCAACCAGGGAAAGAGGAAAACCAAAACAAAATAAATGATAAAAACAAGGTAGGTCTGATGTCTGTTATTTTAGTTCTAAGATAAATCAGTATATCTTGAACAACAATCATCCTCATCTAACAACCGTAATAGCACATACCTGTTACTATCTAGCTAGTTATTTTTAGCGGATCCTAAAGAAATTATTTTACTAACAGTGTCTTTTTGTTTCTGTCAGTATTTTTCTGTAAGATAAACTCTAAGAGTATGTTTGCACAAACTTAGAGCATAATGCTGATTTTCAGGTTATGCTAATGCTCATGGACAGTATATAAAAATAAGGACTCCCAAGGCACAGTAAAGCCAAAAAAACCCAATAAAACAAGAACACATGTTGTTTCCTATAGTGCCAAAACACAGGTTACTTTTAGAAGGCATTGCAGTTAAATAGGATTAATGATTTAAAAATACAGTTTGATCCCAGTAATTATATGGAAGGTATATTTTGTATTTGAGAATTAGTTTGTAATTGCAATGATAATTAGGCACTTCATTATCCTTGTACAGCTTATTTTTAGGAACACAAGGTACTTTCAACATGTTCTGACCAAGACTGTGCTTGTTAATAAGTTGTTGACAGCAAAAACTATAACCCAGGAGAGCTACCAAATAAATTTTCCTCCAAATGTCCAATTAAAAAAGAAGAGTAAATATGAGTAATGTAGTCATTAACATTTGTGAAAATATTACGCAGATAATACATCACTGAAATGCACAACTTTAACAGAGGTATCTCTTTACTGCGAGCTTGAATGTGAAAGGCATCATCATCATTTACTAATCTCTTCAGCCTAAACAGTAGACATGAGGCCCCTTCCTGTAAAGTAAAGCACCTCACTCTCATTTGTCTTTTTCTAAATGATCTGTCACCTGAGCATATATCCAGTTACCCTTGAAAAGAAAACTAACGTTATTTCATTAGTGCCACATCGTGGAATTTTACATAAACAACAAACTGACTAAAACAAATGCTGCAGGGCAAACTGTTGTCTGACAGGGGTAAGCAACACCTGTGTTAGAGCATCAGTTTATCTACAATTTCCATTGTTTCTTAAATTAAGTCATAAAAATCAGGGCAGGGGGCAGAAATACATTTTGCTTTCCTAGACATCATCTTTTATTTATCAGTGGTGCCAATTTTTTCAAGATGTCATCAGTTTTCCTGGTAACTCGCACAGGAAACAGAGGAAGATGACAGCAACAACTGCACCCCAACTAAAAAGAAGGCTAAATGGCATTGTGGCCTCTGCAAATTACTAGCTGTAATAACACATAAAAGGAATTTGCGGGTCAAAGAAACCAAAGGACTCCTAAATTTCCTTTTAAACAGCATGAACAGAAAAGATTACAGTAGTTTTAGAAGATAATTCTTTTACTGTCACATAACATTCTCTATATTAACATTAATACAAATTGCACTTGGCATAAAAACTATGGACAACTCAGAAGACAAAGCTTCTTGGAGCTCTAGAAACAGCTGAATAGGAAAGCACTTAATATGATCGATTCAGCAATTTTTACCCTTACCCTAGAAGCCTAAGGAATAGCTTCTTTAGTGGCAGTAACATCCACAAACTTCAAGGCAAATCGTTACAAACAATACTGGCAGCAGAGGGAAAACCAAGCACTACAAGATTCCCTACCTCGTGTGTTCTGCATCTGCAAACTTAAAAGTGACCTTTCAACTTCAATGACTCGAGTACTTCAATAATACATTCTTCTTCAGTCTGCTACCATAGTAAGTTTGCTAATACTTTGGGGCAGACTTTCTGTGGTTTAATGTAAAGACCTAACTGAATTTAGACAAGTTATGATGTCTCCTGACAAATTTGGCCCTAGAAAATTCAGTTCCATTGAAATTAGTTAAACCCTAAATATGCATTTTCAGATGCATACTATAACCAAAAAAAAAAAAAAAAAAAAACCAACCAAAAAACCAAAAAANAAAAAAAAAAGACCAACCAAAAAACCACAAAAGCAAACAAACCACAAAAAAACCCCAAAACAACCAACATAAGCAAAAACCCACACACTCAATTCCTTGAAGTTAATTCCTGGATGACTGTGGGAAATTTATATAGCAAAGGAAAAATGGGACGTCTGACCTAGAAGTTTCCAGACTGATTTTTAAGTTCAAGCTAGTGATAAAGGGAGCAATACAGAAGAGACAGAACCAATCGTGTCTGTCTGTGAGAAAGACAAAATGAACACTTTCAGAAAAAATCTGGAAAGGAGACTTAAGTAAAGGATCTGTAATGGAGTTGGATCTAAGAGGCCCATAAACAGAAGAATACATTGACAGAGTAAGAAAAGAGACATGAAAAAAATAATGCCAAAAGTGAGGCACCTAAGACAAACTTGTGCATTTTCCAAAGCAGCTGACAGATACACTGAGACTTCAACCAGTAAAAGGTTCAGGTACACAAATATTAAGTGCAATGTTTTCTTTTTCTGACAAATGAACTCCTCTTTTTCAACTGCTCTTGGGGATTCAAATTAAACAGTCTACAAATGACAACAATAAGCCAGTATTCTCTTGAATTAGTATCATGGTTCTTTTTTTAGTTACTAAATTTTTATTCTAGTGTTGGGGGAAAAAGATACTCTTAATTTACATGTCTATTTGTCTGAGTAACTGTTGCTGCACAAGAATACTGCTCCCTTAGAGTGGGAACCTCAATCTTGTTTTTAAATTCGTATGAAGACTGTTAAAAATTCTAGAGTTCTTTACAGAGTGTCTTCAAAACAGTTTTAAAGTTCTCCAGAGACCAGAACAGGATTACAGACTACTTCACAACTAACTTATCTGTCATTTAAACAGATCTACACTGAATTAGGTTGTGATAAAATACAAATTAAAAACAACCCCAAAACATCATTTGAACAGCATTTCTGGCAAAACATTTATTTGGTGTTTGCTCTGTTTCTGCAGGTGCCTTTTATTGATTTTATGAACTATTTTCACTGCTTTGGGCTGAAGCAGCTGGATGAAGGGTGAAGATGTGAAATATGCTACATGAACAAATGAAGTGCTAGGTTAGACGTGCAGCACACCAGTTTCAGTTCAAGGTGTGAAAACAAAGATGCTCAACGTCACTGCTGAGGGGCAAGACTATAAACCAATGCAATGCATATCCTAGAGACATGGGAGGAGAAGTAGTAGGAGAGAAGAGATTTTGCAAAACGTTTTGGTCTGATGCTCATACAACTAGGAAATTAGTTCAAATCTGGTTTTGTGGAATTTTTTTTTTACTTTGTTGGTTTATGCTTCTCTTAGAAATTAGGTTTGTCTACAGTATAAAACATCATTCTGAGTAGTTTCCTGCCTTTGAGCAGATCTGCCAGTTCTTTCAAACAAAAGAATCCTTCTGTAGAAACAGGCACACAAAGACAAAACGTTAAAAAGCAGTCAAGCACGTACGCCCTTCCCTCATCAAGGTAGCTGCAGATTACACACAACAGAAAGCATTCCTTTCAAAGGAGAAGGTGACTTCTTGGCAACTATTCAAATAAATTATATCCTATTCAGGGATTTAATTACTTCTCTACATATTACTGGAACCTTCTCCACCTTACACATTAGTCAAAGGTGCAGAAATTCATTTGATATCTTGATAGAGTAAAGGGCTAGAAGAGCAGGCAGCTGGAGGCTGACGTGCTAAGATTCAGCACTGAAAAAGTTCCAAGTGTGTGTATATATTACAGAAGAACAGGGAGCAATTAGACCAAACTATCAATTCTAAGTGCGTTAATAATATTGGATAAGTAGTCCGAATACAAAGGTGACAGAATCTAAATCTCCTTTATGTATGTGAGGCCACACACAGCTTTTCCAAGCAGGCAGAAAAGAAGCTGTTGCCAAATGAGAGCAGCCCTAAACACGCTCTTCCACCGCGCTCCAGACAGGCTGCCAGCTCCGGCTCCACTGCTCAGCACTAGCGCCGCGGGGCAGCCTGCCTGCCTGCCTATCTGCACCTACTCTCAAAAAGAAATTTTGGTGGCAAAATTTCATGCGACTTTTTTTCTACAGTAAGAGTCTAACCGGCAGGTTCTTATTCCAACTTTAGCAAAGAAAAAAAACCCCAAAACACTACTAACAAACCCATTGTTTTAAAACGTGCTTCAGCAGCTTATCAGTTGTTTCGATACCTGCTCACCTTGCAAAATCATCACCGTGGATTTTGGTATGTAAAAGCTGCCCAGTGGAGGAAATAGCCATCAAAAGAAGGAGCTGAAATCTTACAGAAAACTTGCTAAGTAGGATCTGACTTGGCCTTCAACTTTGCAGAAATACACCCTGGAAGAGTTGTTCACCGACTCTTCAAAGCAAAGTATTTTGTCAAAATTGTGCAACACATGCTTAGGCACTTTCAGTAGGAAAGGATAGAGATAATTGTGGTGAGCAAACAGAGTTGACGGAATTAAATCAACTATATTTCAATTGATTTAGGATGGTGCAAAACCTTACCTTAACCATAGTTCTGAACAGACACGTACTGAAAATGGTTAGGAAACACAGCTTTAGAAATCTTAAGAAATCTTACAAATTCTGAGATTCTAGTGAAAAATGATGAAAAATCATTAAAAAAAAATTAGAAATGAAAAAGAATAACAGATTTCAGTTCTTAGTATGTCATCCTGCTCTCTGTGAAGCTGTTGCCACCGCAGTGGCTGTTAGCCCACACGTTTGTCCCGGCACACGCAAAGGTCAGCTTTTCAGGATGCTCACCCCACTACTGCCAAGGACCAGCCGATCTGACAGCAATGATGCAGTTGTTGTCACTGGAAAAAAAAAATTAAATCAAACCCACAAGGGACAAAGCAGTGGAAGGGGGTGGTGAAAATTCGAAGTGTGTGGGTGCAACTTAGATGATTGTTCCACTGCATTTACCCAGACTTCGCAAGCGAGAGAAAGGCTAATGCTGCCGTAGCCAGCACTTGATGGGAATCCCGTCACCTCCCAGATGAGGCAAGACTTTGCAACTGTATTGAATACAGTCATACATACAACAAAGACTCATATTTATCATCCCATATTCTTTAAAAAAAATCTAATTTACTTGATAATGAGCTAATCTTAGTCAAATGAGCTGTTGATGGTTCATTAAATTCTGGAATAATTTTAAGAGCATGAGAGAAGAAAAACAGAAATAAGTCTAATAATGAAATACACAGTTATAGGCAGTTTGATTAAGGATGCAGTGGTTTTGTTTCTTTTAAGATGACAGACTGCAGATGTTTTCCTTAGCTGATATTCTTCTTTAATTTGAATTATATACATTATTCTTGTTAAATATATCAAGTATTTAAATTATTTTATTACGAGCTAGTCACTGTCTACATTTGGTGCAACTACTGTGATCTGACTGTACTACAGCAGAGGTGAAAACAGTATTTGATATCTGTCTCCAAAAAACTCACTCGCTAAGAAGGAAGAGGCAATAGGTATGCTCAGTATTGAATATCTCATGTGCTTCTCCAAACTAACTTAATAGGACTAATTACCTAGCAAGCGGTTGAAGGATGACACCACTGAAGTGTGTGGTTTATCCTGATGAGAAAGAGAAGATGAGCGCAGTGAGCAGGAGGCCTTCAGCAAACTCCTCCAGTGTTTGAGCCAAAGTACAGCACCATTAGCTACATTCCTTCCAATTCACTTTGATAGATTATGGATCAAATCTTCTCTATAATCCTCCATAAGACTAACTGGCATTCTTTGAAGGATTAGTTGAACCCCAAATGATTTCAATTTAATAAGACCTGCACAAATACAGACGTGCGATGCATTGAGTTAAGCTAGCTTATTAAATCATCCTTAACTGAGCAAGATGACAAGTAAAAAACACCTAAGTACCAAACATTATTTTCACATCACAGTACCAGTGAGATGATGGGGCAAGCACATGTTAAGATTTCATAAAGTTAGTTTAAAAATCATAATTAAAGAAAAATTTTTTTAAAAAACCACAACTTGTATCTCAAGCCGACCCTGCAAATATAAGATACTCTCCATTTACCCTCAATATTCTCATATTTGCTTATTATGTGAAGACTGCATACAATTTCTAGCAGACTAATGTCAAGGAATGGTATTTAAAAGCAGGTCTCTGAAGGCTAAAACCAAGGAAGCTTAGGATGGTTTTAGACAATAATTCTCTTCAGCTTCTAGAGATGCATGTCAAGATTTCTCACTCTCTCAGCTCATCTTTAAAATAATAAGCAAAAATAAGATCTGGGAAGCTCTGTTAATACCAATATCTTACTGCTGAAACTGAAATATTTTGAAACACACATTTCAGCTGCAGAAGAGCTCCTGAAGCCTGTCATAGCTCTACCAGAGATACCCAGCAATGGAGCATTTTATGCGCTGCTTATTTTTTTTTAGCCGTTAAATATCAGCAATATTTACATGCTCAGTTCTTCGAACAAGTTATATAAAGACTATATTTAGATCTAACTAATGGTCAGAACAACAGTTCTAAAAAATTTGGATACAGTCAAAAAGTCCTCACTTCTTTCCATGTCCATTTAAAAGCTAATGTATACAAAACCACTTTGGAATTACAATTCTGTTCCTCTTAGTTTTTGTACCTTCTTTCCGAATCAACATCACCAACCACATTGTCAGTTCTTAACTTGGGCAGGAATTTTGACAAAGACTAAGAATTATAATCAAAAGGACTTGTATGTGGCACAATTTAGAACACAACAAAACACGTTTTGCTTAATACAAATTAAATTTTGAAGATTTCAGATTGGAATAGGAAAGGAAAGTCGTGATTTCAAATGCAATAGTATTAGAGCTGGCAAATGAACATTTGCCAAAAGGTGTTCCAAAAAGTCTGTATAGCAGGTTTGATCTTTACAGTTGCATTTCACAGATCTTTCAGTAGTATTCCCTGCAAACCACCAGCATCATCATAGGTAAGTAGAATGCCAGCTGAAAGCCACAGTACTAGCCACTTTTGAGTGAAAGAAGCTAAGTAATAATTATAAGGGTAGGGTAGGGTTTTTTCAGCTATGCATATATTACTATTTATCACTTTCCACTCATGGTTTCTACTATCCATTTACATTACTACATTCCCCTGGTATTGCAACATTCCCTTCATTTCCAAAAGCGTATTTTAAAGCAATGCATCTTTATTAGCAACTTTCGTCCACACACAGAAAAATGTGACTGTCTGATGTCAGTGGAATAGAAATGACTTTTCCTTTGCATTACAGGAAAGGATATGTCCTTTATGCAGGACACACACTCACAAGACTTCAATCACTGCAGGAGCAAGCCTCAAATGCTCTTCAGCTCTTCTGCTGTCTCTCTTGCTATCTATCAAAACCAACCCAGGAAGGTTTGTTATAAAACAAAGGTTGAGAGGGCTGTTCAGGATTCAAGGTTACATCTTTTGTTATACTTATTATCTACAAGACAAATAACCAGTAAAATCAACATTTGCATGGTAGTTTCATTTTTAAGCTAGTTTTGCAGGTAGGCTTTGTTGTTCCTAATCAAAAAGATGACTGAGAAAATTTTGATAGAACCAAATATGCTGTGTCAAGAGACAAATTTAACTCAATTTGATAAATGCACTTTGAAGGAGAAATACGTCAGCTAGATTTCTTATTGTTCTTATTGCATGCGATTTAAAGGTTATTTGCATAAACTCATGGAGAACTTGACAAAGGCCTGTACAAGTCACCAGAAAACAGAAGGGACAGGATGTATAAAAAAGTCTTTTTTTTTAGAGGTATTTTAGTGGTGAAACAGAATGTAGAAATGGTTAACCTAACTGTGAGAGTGGAGGAATTTTAAACAAAACTGAAGAGATGCCTGGAAATATTCATATGAAGGTAGTTTGATAAGACAAGGCTAGCATAGCAAAGACCATAGATCTTCTTCACCTAATTCCTGTCTGACTTGAGTATGCCCTTGCATCAGATGAGTGGAATGGAGAATTCAGGATTAAATCGTTTCCCGTTTCCTGTATCTATCTGTCTTGTTGCCCTGTCTGAATTTTGCTGGCTGTTAAGTTTTCTCGTATAAGATTTTACACAGCTCTTTCTTCCTATGCTGCAGATCCCTCTTTCTTGGAGGGATCCTTTCACGGATAACATGGAATAACAACATGGAGAGTAAACCTTTAGTCCCTCTGGACAACCAAGCAAACTCAAGATGCTCTGTGAACTAAATGGTCTGTTCATATCTTCCTTTGGTTAAGTGCATGACATACTGTGATAAAAAAAAATTACCAGAATACATTTAGCAAAGTCTCTATATGTTTCTTTAAGATGAAATATAATTTGATGCCTTTGTGAGAATTCTTCTCTTTGTCCAGAAATGCACTGGTCATTTGCATCAGCTTTCCACAGAATTTGAATGTCTAGCTCCACATGCATATGGCATGGCTGAAATTCTGCTTCTTGTTGTTCTAGTTACAGATGCAGATTCCAAAGAATAACCTTGAGAACAAGATGAAGCATTTCATGGGGAAAAAGGTTCTTTTAAATGGGTACTGTTTCCTTCATGCTTGCATATTGAGCTGAAGATTAAAGCATGTCACATTTGGGTTCTCTGTGTTGCATTTAAATATTCTTTTCGATAATGGCTACAATTATGACCATGCAATGCTTATACTGTGTCTTACTGTAAGTGAATACACTTCCAATAAGGATATGCACCCAGTTAAGATCAGCACTAGATTGCATTGTTAGAACTCCCACTACACACACATAGTTAGTATGACAGGCACGTTCATAGCTCTCTACACTTTAAGTTAGTAACACTGTGTGCTCTCCAGTGTTCGCACAACCTACAGACAACAGGCTCATTGAATTAAACCAAAAGCAATCAGAAGGATTTTAAGTATTTTTAAGTATTTCTTTTCTCAAAACAAAGGTTTATGCAAGTACGTTTCAGTACTGGTCTGGCTGCCGTGCAGGAGATTTACATTAGCTTCAGACATCTAGCTGCACTGTACTACCATGTTAATTACTATTGCTGCAATTACAATTTTATCATCTCACTCCAACTCCAGCTCCAACTGAATTTTAGAAATAAACATGATATACTATCAGTTCTCAGTAGATCTCAAAAGTTAGCAGCACCATTTAGGAATCTGCCTTCTTATAAGCAATATTATTCTTTTCTGATTTCAATACCTTAGCCATACTCAGATCCTAACAGACTAATGTAGTCACTATTCAAATTAAACAAATAAGGAAACAAAAAAGCAAATGCACCTCTTCTTTACATCCAGCTTTGTGCACTGTTGAAAGATCCCCTTATGAGCATTTAAGTTTCCGTTTTAGAAGTGCTGATGGACTTATTCAAACTAATAGAAGAGGAAGTTTACAGTGAGTGAGGTAAAGATTTAAGAAAGTTCTCAAGGCTAGTTAGAGATGTCGAACTATTTAGTGAGTATATACAGACAAAACATTTTAATTTCTGAATAATATTAAAGTCTTATATCTATAATTTAAAATACACCATCACTGTCAGATGATTACCACCAACCTTTCTCTAAGCCAAAGAAGTGTTGTGAATTTATGTAACACCTTTTCAATGTTGTTATCATGATTTAAAAACAGAGCAATAAAAAACATAGGCAATCAGTAACCATTGTCTCCAGTAAAGCACTGTGACACACATGTTTTACTGGTACAGAACCCAAAGCGCTGCTTTGTTAATGGTAAGAAGTTGTATCAGTGCAGAGTCACCATGGCTGGATTACCATAACTGTCATCTTGAATGGAGTAACTGCTGCTGTAAGATTAGTAAAACCAAAATGTGCAAGTTGCACAAAAGAACAAAATAACAATGGTAGCAGGAAGTCACAAGAAGCTTGTATGAAATTTCTCAAAAACAGAAAGAGAGAAATCTTAAAGCCAGAGCTTTAAGATCAAGACCGTTGCATCTATGGGGGAAAAGTAAACATGACAAGGTAGAAAAAGAGGACTATGAATATGACAGCATCTGATCTCTAAAAACAAGATGATACATAAGAAAAACAATTGGCAACAGTGTTACAGGCAGAATAGTTTTGGAGAGGATTTTATTTATTAACTACACATTTAATTAACAATACACATGGCTGAAGTGACAGCAGAAGAATTTCATACAGCACCAAGACAGTCAAGGAAGACATAATATGTAACATGTTCCAGAGATTGACCAAGCAGCAATATAAAAGCAGATCATAGGGGTTTGTTTTCTTCTTAAAAATAGATGGCATCCTAGGTAAATTTAGGGAAGCAACATAATGAAGTACTAGGGTTTCTTTCCTGAATAAGAGGACAGCAAGACTATACTTCTGGTTAGTCTGGAAAAAAAGCAGACCTGTTCACTATTGCCCTTCTGTAAAATGCTTGCAAAGATAAGGAATAAAAAGTGTAAATTGTAATTGCCTGAAAAGTCATCAAGTCATCACCATCTTCTCACCTATTGCTAAGACTGTCCCCCTTTGGATTTTAAGATGAGGGCTCTTCCTCCTTTCTCAGCCAATTCCATCAAGGATATTAACTGATTCTAGCACCAATTTTGAGAATAAGGAAGAGGAGCTAACTCTTTATTAGTTTATATACCTTAAAATTCCAGGTTAATTTATCAGCAATTAATTTATCAAGCCATTTCAAAAATTGATTTAGCTCTTCATATCTTTCAACGTTTTTAATAACCATCTGTGATAGTGCTAAGAATCATACACTACACCATATGATTTTACCTTTCTCTTTCCTAAGAGCTACCAAGATGGAATCAACCGTTTTGTCAGCTGAAAACTAAACTCTGTATGCTCTGTTGGATTCTACAGATAAAAGAAGAAAGTCCCTGCAAGATCATTTTTGACACCTTCTCAGTTCTCACACCGGATGAGGAAACAGTTGCAAGCAGTTTGTTCTACAAGGCAGCTTGGCCTGGATATGTCAGAGATAGGAAATAAGAGGATCCACTGGACCATTCAGTCAAAAGGACAAACAAACTGGTGTCAGCTAGACACACTATGGGAAGCTGCAAACAAGAATAAAATCAGGCAGGTAAGTAGTTTCACATTTCCTGTGGGCACAATCAAGGTAAAAGGCTGAGAAAATATTTTAGAACATGCTGGGAAAAGACAATATCTACTTGTAATCAAGAGCAAGAAAACAGAAGATCTAGAGCTACGTATCTTGAAGTGAATCTCAATTTGTTTCCTACATGTCTTAAAACCAGATATATTTAACTATACAAAAACAAGCAAAAAAATGACACAGACAAGAACCTTCACTCTGGCTCCAGCTAGTAAATCTTTAGTTTTGTACAAATCCAAATTAACCTTGGAAAGGTGTTGTGATTACATTTTCCACTAACATAGAGCTACACATTAGTGTAACAAACAGATGACTGTCCATAGCTCACGTGGAAAATTTGTCAAGATGCACTTTCCTCTGTAGCTAAACAATCCAACAAGCCTCAGTGAGTTTTCTGAACAAACGCCAAGCATTGCCTATTTTTATGATGTGACATAATTTACAGCAAGCGTATACTGTGAAGAACTGTGTTCATGAACAAACTGATTGCTTCAGTGTTCTTCTCCCTTCACTGCACTTTTACGTGGGATTGAGAGAAGATAACTAAAATGAGACTCAACATTCTACAGGGTTGAATGGCCTCAAGGGTTTTATCGTTAAGATTTATGTTGTGGGTAGGGAGCAGAAGATAAACAAAGTTCCAAAGTGGTAAAAAGGATAAAAATGAAGAAAAATTGCCCATGACATCAAAATAAGCAAGACCCTTCTCATAGTCCTGCCTGTATTTTCTGATCTTTGGTGATATTTCAGTGACAGGATTTTGTTTAGATGTAACAAATTTTATTGACAAGAAAAACAAATACAGTTGAGGTATGCTAGATACTACAAGAAAGTTCCCTCTTGCTTCCAAAGACAGCCTGGCACCAGAATTTGCCAGTGATTCTAATCTGAAATACACTGATCTCCTACAGAGATGTCAACACACACTTTGAAGTATCATAAGCACGACAAAGTAACTATAACAAGATATATTCATTTCCTAAATTTCTGATTTCCACATGTGCCATTGTTGCTCAAGCTGGGCAAAAACATTTCTGAAAAACAGTGAATCCACTCGAAAAAAAGAGTGTTTTGAATCACTTGGAACTACTCACATGTTACATGATGAATTTTCTACATAGCTAGACAATAAGAAGTGTGATAGCAGAATATCAGAAAAGTCAAAATACAGTGTTTGACATCTCCTGAGATACACTAAAGGAATTCACCATGAAGTACAGTAACAAAGTACTAAATTTACAGAACTAGAAGTCAATTTTGCTCAACCTGCACTTAGGATCGTCAAGATGCAAGACTCAGATTCAGCTTTCTCCTCACAGGTTCCAATTCTGCTCCAAAAATTTAAATCCACACGTTGTATGAAGTACCATGACCACTGTGCAGTAAAGTATCCTGGGACATGCTGTTCTTCATTCTTTTGTTGAATCTGTTCTCACTTGTAAGCAGTTCTTAAACGTTCAGTGAGACAGTAAAAAATATTTTAATGTTGTCAAATGTTACATGCAATACTACAGCTTGCATTGAACTGAGTTTAAAATAAATAGAACCCTCCAGAAACCACAAAGACTTAAATACTTTTTTTTCTCCATTCTAATACCACATAAAGAATAATCTGCAGGTTTTCCACCTCCAGAAAAGGTCCCCTAAATGAACCTTCATACAAATCACACTACCTGAGATGCTGAATAAACATCAGCAGTTGGAATAAGAATCATCCCACACTGTTACTACCACAGTCTTGCATCGTATTACCAACATTTCCCCTAATGCACACTTAGAGAGCAACTTCATCACATGTTACCCAGACAAATTCCTGTTTAGAGGATAATTGAATGAAGGTGGATGTGATTATCAGAAAGAAAAAACAGGTTTCATTCAGACCCGAGCAAGGGCCGTCTCCCTGGAGGTCTGTAATCCCGGTCCTAGACAACCAGGAGGGTGAGGTTAACAATTCCAGTGGCCTTGTCTAGTTTGACAGGGTCATGGACCAGGAATGCTCCAGGGCACGGTGGACAATTAGTACCATGAGTGAAACAGTATTTTTTGAAAATCTGTATGTCTCACCACAGGGTGCTTATGTTAGGAGAAGGCTTGCATGTTCCTACAGGAAAAAATAATTTCTCATCAGTAGTAACCCCTGAACAGAGCCCTACATCAGCACACACATATATATTATAAACAGCTTTATTCTGGTTGTAGTGTTTGCAAAGCATGTATTTCCTGATAATACACGCTGCTGTTTTAAACAGATTTTTGAAGTCTCATTTATTTAAATGCATTCATGTTACTACGTAAATATCCACAGTCTACGAGTTCTAGGATTTTGTTCTTAAGACACTTCCTTTCTTTTTAAGATTAATCATGACAGCTTTGCTACTTCTCCCAACACTCGCAAATACACTAGAGAAATTAGAAACATGCACTCCATTTATGTCAAAGAAACATGGTCCATAGTTACTGAGAACTCACTAGACCCTACTGAAGTGCTGCACAAACAGCTGCCCCTCAAATCTGCAGAGCAAAGAGACTTAAGCAAACAGGAGCTCCACACACCTCATGCCTTGCCTGAAGTTATCACATCTATTCCCTGGTGTCTGTGATCCACGGATTGTGTGTGACAAAGCCATCTTTTCATCACAACTTTGGAACAAAACACAGGCTTAGTTATTATTTCTATCTTTTTCTGATCCGACAAACCCTAAGCCAAGGTTTGCATGCCTACAAACTTACACAAGTTCTCAAAGACCACTGTGTACTGACTTCTGCAGCTCCATTTCTATATTTAAGCCTTCCAGCTTATCCCTAGCAAGGTGTTTCAGACTTTCAAAGCTCACTTCATCATTGTCGTATAACTTCTTGCAGTATTGATATTCATTATTCTTAAGTCTTTTGCAACAGTTTTGCTCTCCGGTATCTGTCACAGCTCTCAAGAGGCCATTCAGTGTCCTGAATATCTGAACTGCAGACTAACACCAGGGTCCTGTTTCAACACGTTGGGTGGATATGGCATGGAGGTCTTGCACTTAAACCACACAAATCAATGCGGCGTTTCAAGAAGGTAACATGAAAGATTTATTATCCAGTTTGCAGGGTTCACATATATTGCTTCCTAACAATAGGTTGATAGTGGTATACAAAATTCAGTTTTTTCAAGTAATTCATCATGTTCTGAAAGGATTTTGGTTTGCATTCTAACTAAAAATCTCAAGCTCTGCTTCATACTGAAGTCTAAACACACACACCCCCCCTTCTGCTCTCAAATCCTGAATGTTTCCTATTTTTAGACTTTCCATAAGTGCTTTCAGCAAGCAACTCCCAGAAGCTGTCACCAATAACGTGGCTGACAAACCACTGGGACCAACAGCATCCACAATGAACTGACATCCAAGATCCTACTTGTGTTAATAGCCCTTGATGTCTCTCAAGGAGGGTTTCTTAGTGGCCAGTGTAATTCACTTCTGTTCAGACAGGCTCTCCATCCAAATAAGCAGTTTCCTGTGATCTTTTGCATTAAAAGGGCAACAGCTATTATTTTCCTATGACTGCCGGAATTGAAAGCAACACAACATGCTAACACAGAATTGGTAGCAATCATCCAATATGCAACCCCACAGCACTGTAATGATCTATCCATCATTCAAAAATCAATTCAAGAGATGTGCCTGCTTTTAAATGAGGTACAAATACCACACATATGAGCTGCATTAAAGTTTTAAAGTAAACAGCTAAAAGCACTGGATTCTACAAAGCACACCCCCCTCCACCCCTTCTTTTTTCCTTTTAAGATCTCCAGACTTTTTTTGTTTGTTTTTTTTAATCAGATTAACTTAACCCCCATTAAAACATATCACTTTTAAAAGTCCCAGCCTTTTTGGCAGACCTTAGTTTAAAACTCAAGTATAAAATACTGTCTTTTTTTCACAGCCTTCAAGGTTTACTGAACTTCTCACTAGCCTACTGTGCTGGGCACAATAGGTATTGTTCCCTTTCTATTGAAAGAAAAATGGAATTGAGGAAGTAAAAATCTACCCAGGTCAAAGCTCTAAAGTATAGTGAAATAAAGGAATTCAGAGATTTATACTCTCAAGAAGTATCTGGCAATAGAGAACATACAGAGAATAAAGTCAAGTCTGTATCACTATACAAGGTGGGTGCTTTTTCCTTTTAAGTGAACGCTGACCAGGGATCGCAGCGTAAATAGCAATGAACAAGAGTTAACACTGGAAACCAGTCTTCAAATACATACCTACACTTTCAGAAGATGTTAGCATCTAATTTCTCTCTTAATACTATATTGCTATTATTGTTATTAAAAAATGTTGCAATTAAGGTCAGCTTACCTCACTGTTTTTCAGGCACACATACAACTCAAAATATATTATCAAACTTTTCCATATATTGTTACTTTTAGCCAGCAACATCTAATTTCTGTCTGGAAAAGCTATTGATTATGGTGTGTTCAACACTCCTATCCAACAAAACTCTTCCCTATAAATTTGTGTTCCAGTATGTGACTAGTGAAAACACTTCATTACAATACTTCATACTGCCAATATTTGACAGCAAAGTATTCTCATATCAAAAATACAGAAGACATGTAACTTGAACTCATCAAATAGAATCCATCAATACAGCGTTTAGGTTAAAAATCTAATTTATTTTGTGCATAACACTGATAGGAAAAGAGTGATGGAAAAAGCTGTGCAAATAAGCCATACATTTTGTTGTCCATAAGAAAATAGAGTAACACTTAATATAATCAAAAAACTTGTATTCATTTGCTTAGACACTGAATGAACTGTTTGTCCACTGGTAAGAACTGAAGATTCCCACTAGTTCCCCTTCCTCTGTGAGTCTATACAAGTATATGCTATCATAACTATGCACAGATTGGTTGCTAAAATATCTTCCACGTTTTCCTAGATCTTAATCTACAGACAATCACTCTGTTTTCAGAAAAAAAAAAAGGGGGGGGAATTAGTGTTCTACGTTGTGAGAACATGCCCCCGTGACTTAGAGTAGAACTGAATTTCTATCACAAGTTCAGCTTGTCACTAACAAGAATGTAGCAAAGAATTCCCCTTGGATTCAAAATGAGTTAAAGACTTTTCCTACCCAGGTCAAGTTTTTCTTCACCAACACCACCATAGTGGAGGCGGGGGAGCAGAGCAGCACCCTACAAACTGCTGGGGACTCCCTAGAAAGGGGTAACTCCATTTGATCTAACACGTCAGTGCACCTTTTTGCTGTCCTGGACTTTTAGAAGTCCGTACCTCCTGTCAGGGTAAGCAAGAAGCTGAATTTCCAGTGGGTTACTGAGTGTTTAATTCTGGTGGATTACTTCTGGTTTATTCTCAGTGTTTGAATAAAACAGAAGACACTGAGGCCACCGCAGCATATCCAAGTTCTCCTCATTTCACAGTTTCTGAGCTGTCAGTAACTTCTCCTCTCTTCTCATTGCTGAGCCTTCATCAACCAATACATTTCAAGGACAACTTGTGCTACAGAAAAAAGAAAACTGGAAGTACTAGGACAAATCCCTAAATGCCAGGACAATATGGTCCACAGCCATATCAGGTGAATACCGTGAAAACAACAAGAAAAGCCATCTGCTACTTTCAGAAAAACCTACGATGAAGCAAGCAATATTCCAGAGAATATCCCACTTGGGAAATCACATATTAGTCTCTCATCCAAGACAGTCTCTCTACTTAAGAAAACACAGTTGAGCGTTAATCAGGCTCACCTGAGCCTGGGATTTTGGCAGCCAGAAAAGTGCTCTTGTATTTCTACTTTATCTTGTTAAGTGGCACCTTAAAAAAGCTAGAACAATTGGATTAATGGTTATTTTACCCATCTACCTGAGGGCAATCCACACAAAATACGCACGATGGAAATCTTCTCGCTAACAGGAAAAGCTCAGCAGCATATTTCAAGAAGGCCAGGACTGAGACAGAGTGGTTAAGATGATCAGGAAATTTACATCTGAACTAAGATGTAAAAAATGCTAAGGATTTTACTCCCCAGTAGTTACTTTGAATAAATCAGCTCCACTCAGCAGATATGATTTCACAATACCAAAAAGCCCCCAAGATTTATAGTAACCCCCTAAAGTGAACCCTTTAGTACTAATGATTTCCCTTATTTGTGAATTTCAAATTTTTTTCAGTAACATTTTTATATGAACTAAACCTTAAAAAATTGGACTTCAGATCAAAGACTCAGGAAGAAAGCTTTTTTTCAGGGAAGAGTGCTTTGCATCACCCAGTAGATGTGTGTCATCTTGTCCCTGTAACCTACACGGGCTCTGAATCCAGGTCGCATAGGAAATTACTGTAATCTGTCTTCCTTTTCAACTGGCTGATCACTGTATGAGCCAATTTTATAGTTTTAATTGTCTTTAGTATAGCTTTATACTGCATCACATATAAATGCATGTATCAAGCAAGGCTGCAGCTGCTGGTACAAACTTTCCCAGAGCTCAAATACAATCTCTTGGGAGTAACAAAACCAAATAGAAGGTTGAAACTGGCAAAGGGAAAACTTATCACAGATACTGTACCAATCCCTGCTTGTGGGAATGTTAAATAAATCAGATATATACGTATACCCTATTGAAGCAAGATTTACTCACATAAGTAATTCAGAAGTGCATTATCTGCTGGAGATGATAAAGCTCCACAGTTTGCTACCTAAAATTCCTTGGTTTGCCCCTCATCATGTAAGCTGTTCAAGTATTCTTCCCTTTTGACAGCTAACAAGCACCTAGTTCACATGAAATCTATCAGTAATGAAACATTTTCTTTTTTCCTCAGCTACAGCCCTGAAATGTGCATTATTTATCTTGCTGACTTGGTAAAACAAGGGGAGTTAACCTACTGAGCTCTCCAATTTTTCACCTTCTCCAGAGTAGTGCCTCCCCCCAAAAAACCACCTGTTGCTTATTCCATTGTACTTAAGGAAACTTTCTCATCATCACTGAAGAAACCATACACAATTTCTATGTAGCCACAATCTTCATTACAAATAAACTAACGCTACACCTTGATTCCCATGGTATTTTGAGCAGATAAGCAATAAAATTGCCTACTCTCTTGTTCTACGTTTAAATGATCACTAGCAAGATGATAAATAGTCCCCTTGAGTTTTGCAAGAGGCAACAGTAATGAAGCTGTACACAGTTAATGTACACCATCACATCCTTTCTGCAGTGACACCAATTATATCTCCTTGATTTAAATAATATTGTTCTTGTCCTGATGATCAAAAAAAAAAATCATTGTTTTCAGCTACAGTGGAAGTTTCCCCAATTATTTTTTTCCTGCAACAGTTCCACTACAATGAAAAGATCACATCTCCTAAACATAATCCAAGTAATGAAAGTTGCATTGAGGACCTTGGGATTCTCACCTCTCCTTCACTTCTGCCAAGCACCGGCAATGCTAGACACCAGCATAGTTAAATGCTGCAGCAGCAGCTGACAGCACTGAGACTACAGCCTCCAATAAGTATTTTGTAATTTCACAAATTTATATTTTACCTTTCCCTAGGGACTACTACGCATGCACACAGAACAACTTCATTCATGCTTCCCTCAAAGTCCACGACATGAAATTTAGAAAAATATTTTTATTTTAAAAGTGCTTTTTTAATAGACACACAATGTTACCAAATATTAATCCATTTAACTTTAAACCAGTTATTTATTTAGACTTTACCTTCCTAATCTTCTTTGGACCACGCTTTTCTAGCGTGGCTCACTGGTGGGCTACAAATCAGCAATAGACAAAAATTTCCTTTGCCTTGCTCTGAAATTTACTGCTTTATCTCCAGGAAATCTTGAAACGTTGCATGACAAATGGTCCGTGACTTAATGGCATTTTAGCATACCACAAGTGTTGAAGCTAAGGTTTTAAGCATTGCTGAGCCAGCCCATGGTTGCATTAACGATTTAGCGGTTCAGAGCTATAAACTACAGTTTATTCATTTTGCAGTCATAAGTTAAGGACTGATGCCTGAGCTCTGGAGTAACACACTAATGCTAATAATTTTCATTTTATAGTCTGAGCTGTTTATCTGTTGCTTACATGTAAAATTGCAATCAAATCCATTTCGGAAAGGTCAAAGAAATAGAATAAGATAGGGCTGAGCATTCTGCATTTTAAGATCAGTTTGAAAAATCATCGTATTTTTTGGTGAAGCTGAAATCATTTCAGCCTCTCAAAGGGAGAGCATTTTGCTTTGCTTCAAGACCAATCGTTAGTTCTCCATTTAAGCAAACCTCAAAATATAAAGAGATTTACCTAGAATGAGCACACATGGCACTGTGATCCTGCTACATTCATACTTTGTAGAAACAGAAAATATATAACCAGCCTGGGAGCTACGCACACATTTTGCTATCTGCTTACTGCAAACAGTTAAAAAAACTAAAACTCAAACCTACCTCCTGTCCCACTTGGCTGGCTTTTAAAAGTATTAATGCAGCCGCTACTCCAGAGTCTGTGATAAGATAAACCTACAAATACTCCATGGCTTGCACAGAAGACGCTGGTAAATGTTTCCCACTTCTGTTTTCCAATAGCAATGTTGGGCGTAGGTCTACGGTGCAGATGGAAGGGTGCAAGATAATCATCCAAAGGAAGGATGGATTTTGATTATGGCATGAGAAACGCATAACTCGCGTTCTTTTTGTGTCAGAAGCATCTGGGCAACTCAGTATCTTGGTATTTCCCACACCACATATCTCAAAGTCCATTCGTGTATTAGATGCTGTGAGGACTCATAAAACAGCATTAGAGAAGCTAGCTCTTATGGTGATGAGCAAGTACTACGGATCAAATTTATTGATATTTACCACAACTTTCTAAAGTTCTGAAAAAAACCACATACATACAATAATGTCCTAGCTTCTATTGTTTGCTGATTAAGATATGACAGATGATACAGAGAAACGAGATAGTCAAAGATTGGAGCATTATTTTGCCTGATATGTATCATTACAATCTTCTGTGATTTATAAGGCTGAGTCACTAGGTTTTCCAGTAGGATGTGAATCAAGCAGGAAGTAAATTAATGCAAATCTTCAGTGACTTCAAGATGGTCAAACAGAATCAAATTGCAATTCAATTCATATAAGAGACACATGACTTCTAAAATTCCCTCTATGAAAATTATTCATGAAAGACTTAAATTTAACATTCAATTCCATAAAATAACAAACTCACTGAAGATCTAAGGTTTACTCTCAAAATATTTCTTTTAAAGCAAATTTATACTGAAGCATGACTTTACAAATACAAAATAATCTGATTTTCATCACTGCTATTAGACCAACTGAAACACGCACACCTGGCAAAAAGGAAAAACCAGACCAGTACAGCAATGACACCAAGAATTCCCATGTAATTATGCTACTAGAGCAAACAGGCAAACTTTTCTCTGAATCCATAACTATTACCACAAAATGCAGCACATAATAGCCATATAAGTGTTTATTTATGCCATATATATGCTTACATATTGAGACAAAGCACACCAAGATGAAAAGACTTCTATTGATTCCAAATGGCAGTGGAGCATGCATGAAATAGATGCATATTAAAATTCAGGAAAGCCAGGCAAGTCATCATAAAAATATTGATGTATATCAGCAAAGATTAGCTGACTTTTGGATGTTCAATAAACATTCCAAATTAATTACTGACTGTCAGCTATGACACCATTTTGTCTTATCAGCATTATCAGAAAGATGAAAATAAAGCAGAAGAAAATCCATTTTAAATTAGAAAAAATATAGCTTCACTCCTTTGTTGCTTTAAGTTTCATTCCCAGTGGGGGAGAAAAAAAATAATCCCACAGCTGATCTGCTCACTTTCTTATACATAGAATGAAACTAAAGTGTTTTACATGTACACACACAAGCCCACTAGTTTTGTGCATTTGCACAGGAATTTGTAGGAATAGAAAATGAAACGGTTATTTCAAAAATTGCACCCACTTAAAAAGTTCAGAGTTGACAGGCATCAGTCTAGCAATAAGTCATACATGTGCAGCATGCTGACGTATAAGAGAGCATATATTACTGCACCTACAAAAAAGGACACAGGAGCAAAATTGTGGCAGTAAAGCTACAACTGAACAATTTGCTGCAGTATTTGTGTGGAGATGCTGTTTAAATCATGGTGTCTCAAGTCTTGTTTGTACGTAGAATCACTGTGAAGCGTCATACCTGGCACATGAATAGCTGTGGGAATGTTAGCCTTTGCAACTTAGAAATTCAAGTGGTATAAAAGAAGAAAATTTTGTTAGAATATTACCTCTGCCCATTCCAAAAGGCATTAGTGATACTGAATGCATAACATTCATCATTTGAAAGAAGGTTCTTTTTCAAAGACTCCATCACACGTGCAAGAACAGACCCCAACATGTATCAACCCACTCATCCAAAACTGTCCACCATGTTGGGGTTTTAAAAAAATCTGAACCACCTTTTGCTATGCCTCTTTTCTTGTAAGTCATGGAACTCTCAGCAAAAGCCAGCTAAAACATCCTTTCACAGATATCCTAGGTGAAAGACAGCTGGACACATTTCCCATTCCCCACATACTGCATATTTGGTGCAAGCATAGCCCTTGTTTGGGGCCATGATTTCCTGTCAAGATTAAAAAAGTACACGTCAAGAGAAGAAAACAACTTAAAAATTTATGAAAAGTTAAACAATGCAGCATAAGCCTGGAAGTGTCCAAAAAAATATGCCAGGAAAAAAAATCAGTAATAAAAATGGAGACAACACCTAAAGCCAGACAGAACTGTAAGTACAGAGACAATTGCTCATTATTTTATGTTGGCAATAAGAGGAAGTATAACATCATTAAGCAAACAGAGTGACAAAACATAAGCTCAATCTGTAGTAAGGATTAAACATGCAAAAAATCCAAATTGATCAACTGTGAAATGGAGATCACCTGCTATTTTAGAGAACTATAATACTAGAATTCAATTTTATATATATATATATATGAAGATTAACGTTTGTTTAAACTCTGCTGAATCTGCCAAGGAAGACAGCTTCATTTAAAGAATGGGAAAAAAAACCAAAACACATACAAAAAACTTGTGAATTGAGACAGTAGAATCCAAATTTTTAGTCTTGTAAAGAAACAACTTAGTGTTTAATAATACTAAACAGCCCTAAAATGTCCATAGGAGAGAACACTTAACCTCAGTACTTGGACAACTCTGAAAGTCCTCCTGCGTGGCTGCATTTTTAGTTTTAAAAGGCTGTCATGTGTCATACATTTTTGTTTATTTTTTGTTATCACTTAAAAAAAAATATATATATTAACTTTATCAGTCTGGAAAGGTTATCAATGTATAGACAGAAAAGTAGCCTGACCCTCTTCTGTGAAAGGGCTGTTATCTACAAAGTTATCTTAATTTCTAACTCTGCTTCAGAGATTATTATTGGTCACTAAAAAGTAATGGAATTGTTGAAGCACGAAGCTGCACAGGCTCTGCATCCCCAAGCAACAGCAACCAGCTGGGGCAGTGGTGTGGGCCAAAGCCTCTTTCATATTGTAATGCTGAGAGAATTTTCTAGTGAAGAAATCAGGTCTGGGAGAACAGGGTAAAAGGGCAGCTATAAATTTAGTTCTGCCCAGAAATAAGAAATATAGGACAGCGATAAGATAGACAAACAGGCCTGAATACTAATGAAACTGTGGTAATGGAGTAAAACCAGACAGGAAGATTAATAAAAATACATCTCAGTGTTATCTTCAGAAGACAGTTTCCGATTGAACCATGAAAATCACTGAATAAAAACTCAGAAGCTTTTCTGACTGAAAATCAAAGAAGACAACAGCAACACTGATTAAGAACAAAATTACTATTAACTCAGTACTCAAGACTCACGAAGATCTGGGGATCATCATACACCTTTGCAAACTTTCTGCCACCAGTGGGCTCTATAAACAATTCATTTATGGCAGTTGCTGCAAAAAGACTAAGAGTATCATAAAACATTATAAAATTCAAAGAACTCCTAGAAGCAGCTCATTTTGCATTATCTTGATCGTAACATGCTGGGAAAGCAGACCATTAATGCTCTGCAAATAGGAGAGGGTGCTGTTTTATTACAGGACGGTGTTCTAATTGTCCTTGCTGCCAGAGCAATCACTCATATTGGAAAGCACTTAGCCCAAGACTAAATAAGAGGCAGTTGCTCTACTAAGAGCTGTGAAAGGTTTCTTTAATGTGTTTCTTTTAAACAAAGTACTTTGAGGAGCTAATGTGAAGCAGATGTTTCTCAATTACCCCAGAGAATACAAAAAGACCTATTTCATCATTACATGGAATAAGATATTACCCAAGGCAAATACTGGTAATAAAATTTTCCCACAGGATTCCTATTGACATTAGGGGTATTATCTTACCCCAAATATAACAAGAATTTAATTTTCATAAATGAAGCAAGTACACAAATTTGCTGGAAGGCAACAGCAAAGACATTAAAGCACCTTTGAAAAACTAACAGGTTTACTACATAGTTTGCAAGTTGCAATGTTTTCCACAACTTCTCTGAAGAATTTCCTCAACTCGAAGAATTCCAAAACTCAAAAAGAATTTTTTTTTTTTTCTTTTTAATGCCTAAGAAATGGGGTCTGCTGCGATAGTGGTCAATCCAAAGAATGTCCCATAGATGCCACGTCCTATTCCATACGTTTCTCAAGTCTCCTAACTCTACCGTTCTATGGTTAAATCTGGTCAATTAGGCAAAAAAATCCAAAGCTATTTTTGAGGCTGGATTGTGTGGGACATCTCATTAAAAGCCCTGCTCTGGAGAGGTTGATGTGAAAGGAATAATGAATTTTGAGTCAGCAGGGGTTTGAGGTCATTCTACATGAGCACTTTCACTAAGGATGCTACTTTTTTGCTGAAACATGGTAGTTTCAGGTGAGGGGATCACCGTGCCAACCAGTTTCTCTGTAAGAGCTCCAAGAAATTGAGGTGAAAATTCTGTGTAGGAGAAACTGATCCTCCTTTCCAGGCTGGGTAACCACATGAGCCCAGCCATTCCCCTCCATCGCCCACCCACTTGCACAGAGGTACGCTGAGGGAGGTGGACAGTTGGGACCCAGAAGACATTACAACCACAGCAGTTCAAGCGCTGTTCAGACATTAGCAGGTCAGCTTGAGAACTGGGAAAGTCACGGCCAGTACCAGGGAGACAATTACCTCACACTTCTTGCCGTTTATGTTGAGCACGTCTGATGCAGCAGACAACCAGACCAAGTAATTATCCTTTAAAAAGGGACAAGGCACAGCAGTGAATGAATACATATTGTCCATATAAATCAGCTTTTTTTTTTTTAAACAGCTTTAACAGCTCTTATTTTATACCCAAGAATCTGTAAACAAATGACAGTAACTTTTCGCAATGTCACAGAGCTTCTCATGAACTTGGGAATCTACGTGTTTCACGGGTCCAACATCAGGAAGCAGATTCGGCCTAGAGAGCTCCAGTATATGCTGCTCAGTTAAACTAGACATTACAATCTGCTTAAACTGTTGTTTAGAAAAAAACCACAACACTTAACAATCAGCAAGTCTACCACTGAACCACAGAGCGTAACACCCATCAATACATCATTTGTAAAGGAGACCTACATGTAGCTCTGATTTTTCCTGGGCATCAGAGCCCCGACCTGCTTTCACACCTCACTCATTAAGTTACTTTTCCAGTTATTTGCAAATATAGCTTCATAATATAAACTGTGAATTTTGATCCTTAAAACCATCAAAGTCAGTGGAAGCATTTTGAGACCACAAAAGATTTCCTGGGGGATTTAAAACACATAAAATCTTTATAGAAGAACTAGACAACACCCTCTGTTTTAAACAGCTAGAGAAATAGTTATTGTTAATATGGCTTAAATACTTAAATGTTCTTAGTCCGTAAGATATAAAAAAGCACCAGCCAGTGTATGGTAACGTGAGCATGGAAGAAAAATACACTATTGTCTGGTAACTATTTATAGGACAATTTGTATTATACAGTTTCAGGGATATTAATGCAACATAAAAGAATGCGAGCTGCTATATTGCTGCAGGGAAGTTTGTATGAAGATCACAGCTTTTGTTTTATTCTTTGCATATTTGAAATAAGAAAAAAATCCACTTTTTCTTTTAGACACTTTTTTCAGATGAAAATCTAAGAAACAAAATGACATTTCCATTCTGAGATTAATGGCTACATATTTTTGAACAAGCAATTCTGAATTTTAATCTGTTTCAATGCATTATTTATATTTCCCTAATCACTTGAAAAATCCTCCTTCACTCCTATCCTACTATTTTCCTTAAGCAAAGGAAAGCAACATTTAACTAAATATAAATAAATTACTTTGGACTTTTACTAAGGAGGTATTTCCATATTAAAAATCTGGGGAACAGCTACAATCATAACAGAACACATGGTTTCAAGGGATTATTGGTTATATTACAGTAAGAAATTAATAAACAAGTTTGCCTTAGAACTAAATAAACTAAAAACTTTCTTTTAAGGGTAACAGTGAAGTTTATTACCACATAGTCTAAGTCATTTCTCTTGCATGCATATATGTTGCTGAAGATCCAATGGGATTTTGAGTAGCACCAATTAAGCAAAAATTGTTTCTATTTTTAAACATCATCTACTTATTGCACAGTTTATAAAATATCTGCATTTTTATTTCCCCGAGACCTATTTTTTGAAATGCTATGAACCTTTGAATCATTACTTCTATCATATATAAAGTCTATATAGCATTTTAAAAGTATGAACGTGCAGAAACAAACATACATTTTGTCCTTCCTTTTGAGTTCTTAGCAAACACCACGATCTCCATGGAATGAAGGATATCTTTTTACTCTAAGTCAGCCACCAAGTGA
Organism: Chionis minor; assembly: GCA_013398295.1. Classification (NCBI taxonomy): domain Eukaryota; kingdom Metazoa; phylum Chordata; class Aves; order Charadriiformes; family Chionidae; genus Chionis; species Chionis minor. Next base: position 254,717 of record VZSF01003137.1, on the reverse strand, counting down.
CTTTTTACATCAAGTCAGTCACTTGATGATTTTAGCAGCTGTCATTAGGTGATAGAGGTATTTATGTCTATTTCCCCTGAATAAAGCCGAATATGTTGCTTCCCTAGTCTGATCAAAAAGTAGAAACATTCATAGATGTAGTTGAAAAGAAGTTTAATTTTAGAATTTGAGTCTTCAAAATACTCCAAAAAAGCATATGCCTCATCATTACCTTGATTAGTGCTATGCTACCTCAAAAACAGATGCTAAACTAAAAGCGCACTAATTACAGAGTAAAGACTTGCTGAATCAGATTCAATGCTATGGCACTGTTGTTATTGACAGTCCTGTCAGTTTAAAAGGGAAAATTAAATCCCTAGCAGGCAAGTAATGTTTTTTACACCAATTTTTGTCCCTACATGGTTGAACTTAATATGTTACCACCTTTTACTAGTAACAAAATCAAGCAGTGACAACCAGTTCTTCCATTGTTGGTTTATAACTGGTTTCAGTACAGTTCACATAGATGATCGTGCAGTTACAAAAGCAGAGCCGCTCGAGCAGTGCATTATAAAAGGCTGCTTTCAAATAATGATCTAATTCAATAACAGCTCTCAGTCAAAGTGGTGGGAGATATCTCGCTCAAGTGCCATTTTAAGAACCTGGAAAACATTATTTCAGATGTCAACAAGAATGAGGAAGTGAGAATAAAGACCGGCAATGTCCTGGTTTCATCTGGGATGGAGTTAATTTTCTTACTAGTAGTTGCTGCATTTTGGATTTAGCGTGAGAATGGTGTTGATAACACATATTGTTCTAGTTGTTGCTAAGTAATGCTTATATTAAGTCAAGGACTTTCTCAGCTTCCCATAGAAGCTGAGAGGGAGCATAGACAGGAGAGACTGGCCAAAGGAGTATTCCATACCAGAGATATGTTGTGCTTAGTATATAAACGGAGGTCAGCCAGGGGGCAGGAATTCCCGATCACTGCTCAGGACAGGCTGAGCAACCAGTCACCAGATGGTGAGCAACTGCATTGCATCCCTCATTTTGTACATGCTTTTACCATTATTATTAATTTCTCTTCCATTACTGTCTTTATCTCAAGTCATGAGGGTTTTTTTCCTTTTTCTCACTCTTTTCCTTGTCCCACTGCAGGGTGGGGGAAGCGAGCAAACAGCTGCATGGTCCTAGTTGCCACCTGGGGTTAAAACGCAATAGGCAACTACTTGAAGCCATTTCATAAGAAAAAAACACCCAAGAGTCATAAAGAGAAATTCCTAGTTTTCTGTTTCGGGGAAATCTTTGCTGTGGTCCACATAGGTTCATATCATTTTTCCACTCTTTCTGCTATAAGCAGTGATGTCATTTTCAGAACTACTAATCCCACATACACACACTACAGTACAGTTTCCTCCATTATAAATTCAACCTAAGGATTGCCCACAACTGCAGGTCACAGTAACCAACTCACAACATTTAATAGGCAATATGTATTACAAATAAAAAAACCCAGATTTGTAAGAAAAACATTTCAGCCACCAAAGATTAGACAAGAAGCCATACTCATTTGAGTAGCAGCCAAAACTATATTTCTGTCTTTACACTAAGCTATTTTCTGGAAAGCAACATCTTTACAAGTACAGTTACACTGTGATAATCCAACGTATACAGGAAAAAACAGTGATTAAGGCAGATCACAAGTTTCCATCTCACATATTCCTAAGCTGCTTTATAAAAAACTGACACACCACATGACTGAAATGTATTTTCCTATCTAGAGAGTGCAGAAGAGCAGAAAGAAAAGGAAACTCTGGCAGAGGACATACAGGGCCTGTGTTTACACACACCAGGATTGTTTGGACTAAGAGGTTTGTAGTAAGAAGCACTGAAAAAAGGTCATTCTCCCATAATTTCTCTATACAGCCTTTATCTATCAATGGTAAATTAGTTTTTCTTGTGCAAAATTATCTCTAGAGAAGGGCTTCTAGAACTTTTTTGCATCAACTCTTTTGCCAGGCCACCTTTGCTGTCCTTGGTTACACCTGATCTCTCCCCATTTTTCCGCCAGGATCCAGGTGGCCAGAGGGACCATTTGTTACAATTCAATGCCACTCTCAATAGGCACAGCCCCCTCCGATCCCTCTCCCTGCCCTTAGCAGCAGTCCACTTCTTGAGCTGAACCTGTCAGATGCTGACACTGGGGGTCTTACCAGACATCTGTTTAAATTAAGACATACAAATTCCTGCTGATTAATTACCTTTTTCTGCGCATAAACAGGAGTATCATGAGTTAATTAAGGAAATGTTCAATTAATCTAATTGGTGTCAGGTGCACTGCTTCACATGGGATGCAAGGAAAGAGAAGTGTTTCACTGCTTTACGACACACAGAGTGCTGCCTGCAGCGCACACATACAAACAGGCTACGGTTTTATCTACACTGGGCAAAAACTATACGCACTCTTTCAAACCACAAAATTAAACAGTGGACAAACTAAATTTATCCTATCACTGATTCAGCCTTGAAGCCTTGTATTACAACCAGAAAAAAAGCCAACCAGACACAAAAATTATAGCTGGCTCCCAGCCTAACACTTCTAGAGAGTTTTTGCTGTTTTGGTTTGTTTGGTTTTTGGGGGTTTTTTCCTGTTTGTTTTTTTTTTTTTTAAATATACATAACTTGAAAACTGAAACTAGTGATTTCAATGTATTAGCTTTGAAGAATTAATACAGTAGTGACAAGAAAGCCATTATCTTCTATGAATATTCATGGCCTGAACTATTAGGAAAAGTTACTTTCAGTCTATTCTAGGTCTTCAGCATTCCCTGAAGAAGTTCCTGCTGTCATTGAGTGTAACATAGCTGACTATGTGGCAGGAATCTCCCAGGCAGGCACATCCTCTGATTACACATATTGCTCGAGTGAGTCATGCAAGAGACAGCTTCAGTTCTACAAGTTCTCCTACAGCTCTATTTGCTTCTGAGGCTTTCCTCCCTGCAGCACCTCCCGTGTGATAAGTGATACAAATTCACCCCAAAAATCACTGTTGACTATACTCATTCTATCCTATTCTGCACTGAAGTGTCTCATAGCTATGTGGTCATGGTCATCCCCCTTCATCCTGAGCAATAAAAATAGACTTTTTTTATTAAATATTGGCATTAAATCGACAGTGTTTCTCCAGAAAACCAGCCATTTGAAAATATAATATGAACTGAGTATCCAGGGGCTTATGTCACTCTCATGTAAACAAAATATCAATTTTTAAAGCTGGTCTACTTTTTGCACAAAACTTAACTCTGGGCTGGAAGTTGATAAAGTTTTTCACAGGTAGGAGAGCTACGAATGTCAGGGTAAAGAAGTCTGTTTGCTATATAAAAGTTGAATTTTAAGAGCTAGAAGAGGAGAGCTGATGAAGTTTATATGCAAGTTTCAGAAGAGGGCATTGTACATTGCCTCAGGCAGGATCATTAGGTTAGATTACAGGACTTACAGGTCATCATTTCTATGCACCTGATGTAAAACAAAAGATACCACTGTCATGACTACTGCCAAAAAGATCAACAGAAACACTAACTCAATATTTATAGAAAGAAAATGTGATAAATCAATACAAAAAGGGCACAAACCAGAACCTTCACTCTAGAATGCCATAAATTTCACATCCAGATAGTCACAAAGGTTTTCAGTGTGGAATAAAGCAATGTTTTTACTACAGGATTGTGTGTTCTTTAACACAGAGGTTGCTATTGCAGTGCTTTGTACAGTGTTTCTTGTCTGCAGTTGGAGATGATGTTTTGTGAAAACGTTTCCAAGCTATTGGGCTGCTAATCCAGCTTTTTCTAGGTCTCATTGAAGAAGCCCTGATAAAAACATGCATTAATATCTGGTTTAGTCAGGTCCAGACAGTTTGTGATGACTACAACCTTCATTTCAGACATACGACATGCTGCTACGGAAATCCTCTACGGTTTCACTACTGTTTGATACCTGCAAGAATCAGCACCAAGGCATTGTTCTGAGTACACCACTTTATGTCATTAATTGGTCTTGTATTAGCATTTCTTAAATATTTGGTATCGTCATCACCTTTTCATCTCACTGCTTCTGCTCTGCATTGACTTTTCTGAAGAGCACTGCAACTTTGTAATAGATAACAACCATCCCTTTAGAGTCTAACTTTCCATGAATGAAAACACCACCAGAGGCATCTTTACAGAAAAGGATTGCTTAACTGTAATTGATAATACTGTTTCACTCAGTTATCACTTACAAATCTACCACCTCTCAGAAACCGTAGACCACTTTTCTTTGATTTTTTCCTCTCTGATTTGGATTGGGAGGGCTTCTTAGTCTTCACTAAGAAATAGTGTTTCAGATCTAAAAACCCATCACTGCAAATGAGATTTTTATCTCTGGGATCTTCTCCCATACTGAACTAACTCAGTAACTGAACCAGTTACTGAACTGACTGCTTGGAGGCAGCAATTACACTTAGCAGGAGCCTGCGCACCGCACTGGCAGCTCCATGGGAAGAGCCCCACAGACAGTGTCATTTACAGCTCATACCAAAACCTAGGAATTATACTGCACATTATCAGGTAGCCTGTAATAGGCTCTTACCTATTCATTAATAACATCTAGACACCGACATGGACCTCTCCAATCAGGAGGACACTTGGAAATTATTAAAATAACCTTCAACAGTTAAAAAAAAAGTAAAAAGCCTATTTCCAATTAGGAATTTAAAACCAAAATGGGAATATTACAGAATTATATTCTCAGAGAAGCAAAATTAATCAGCAAGACTAGATAATATGGATTATTTTCCATCCTGAAATTTATAAATAAAGTAGTGTTTGGAGGCTTTTTATTCTGCTAAACTTGCATACTTTTGTCTCATACGTCTTCTCATTAAATAATGACTTAAAGCCATGCCATGTTTCCAGAAAGTTCACATGTATTTCTCTCCACATCTTTTACACGTTACAGCAGCTTATGATAAAATTTACTCACATTGTCAGTTTCTGTCTACTAAACAAGAAACTAAAGCATATTACAGTATTATTGTCTATTCCCCAGCTGTAGCAAGCTTTGAACCAGCATAGTGAAAACTAAACAGTTTCAATATAAAGATGCATTGAGTTATATCATTACATTTCCCTAGTTAATCAGTGGCAAAGAATTTGTTGTTCTTATACACAGCCTGTTTTAAGTGCCAACACTATATACAGAAATCTTTAAAAATAGATGCTATGTTTAAAGCCAGTTAAAGTCAGTCTCTTGCTCCTACTGATCTTAGCATCTTCCAAATGATGAGCTATAGGTCAGGTTTCTAACACATATGTATGGGCAAATAAATTCTCATTCTGTACAACACTAATTGTGATTTCATGTTATATACCTGAAAGACTCCAAGGACATTTATTGCCACCTCTTCAAACGAGGAATTGTGTCCCTCATTCCTCAGTCTTCCACTTTCTGGAAGGCAGATGCCTGTCTCTTCCATTAGTTTTTTTTCTTTGCACTTTCCTCCAACTACAGACAGCCCTCCTTCTGCCTCCCTTCTGTGTTAGCTTCCCATTGCTGCCACTCCTCCGGTCTTTCCAATTATACATCTATCAGCCTCCTCTCTCCCAGAAACAGAGAAACTTTCCTCCTGCTGTATCCCGAGACTCTCCTTATTCCCAATCACCCTAAATCCTCCTCCTTCAAGAAAACTAGTATCCTTGAAGGAGGTCCTGCCCTTATCTTCTACAGCCATCTGTGCTTTGATTTCAGCAAACTGAAGGCCCTGTCAATTGCTTGAACCAGAAAGGACAGAGGCAGGAGAGCGTATCTGCTTCAAGGTCCATTTTGTATCAGATTCCCTTATCCCCTTACCACTTACAAAGCCTAGGAGCGAACAAGAGTCTCGTCCAATTCGCAGCACATTTTCAAAGGATAACCCACAAAAAGGTCAAAGGAAAGATGTTCCTAGTCCATTAGCGGTCTGTGTCCACACATGGTCTCTTCCATATCTTAGAAGGGTTGGCACTACATTGCATCCAAAGTGGATGAACAAAGAACTGAAGGAATCATTATGGTGACATGCAGTGTTTGAGTTCCAACAAGGAAATAAGAAGGAGAAACAAAAAGGCAGGTTACATTTCTAGTTTGAAAGAGAAAATCATTTCCCTGCCTGCCTTTTGTACTCCAGGGAGGCCCCAATTTTTCTCATATAGCCACATCAGACAATTTTCTCCCTCCCTTTTCTCCCTCTTTTGTCCAATCAACAGACTGAATTTGCCTTCATACCCAGCTACCCCAAGGAGAGATCCCGATTTCTGTGCTCCTGAATAAAACCACTGAAGGGCATATTCAACAAAGGCTAAACACACTGTACTTGATGCACATGGAAAAGAATTCTCTCCAGTACAGTCACCTGGGCTCCCCATCATAAGCCCTAGTTATGGTAGCAAAATAAGGAATTCCCTAAGCTATGTTAATATTTACCAGATGAACATAATGAACATAATTTCATGTATAGAAACTCAAATGAACTGAACTCAGGGAATCACAGTTTATATAAAGAAGAAATTCTCGTATCTTCAATGACAAAAATCAGGATTGCCCTCAATAAATTCATATTTTATATTGAATGCACGCTGCCTTTACATGTCAGATGTTTTCTTCAACAGTATTGAGAATTAAATCCCTGATGGGCTGAAGGACAAATTATGAAGAAAAAACCCCCAAACTTTAATCTTTAAAGAGCATTACTGCTTCATAAATCCTAGTCTGGGCTAATAAATCCTTTTAGCATTTCAAATATAATTTCTGTAAATACCTTAAGAAAAGATATTTGAAAATATAAGCATATGCTTTTTATAGTTGTGCAAAGCAATTCAAAATATCTGCTTATTCACTTAATCTTGTTAACTTGTAGCAAAAGAGAAGGAAATTATGTTCATCTGAAAAGAAGAAAATACTTCATGAAAGGTGTTTTTATTACTTCAGTAATTTGGGGATATAAAAAAAAGTGTTTGAAAGAACTGAACCTACTTTTTTATACTAAGGAAAATGCTACATATACAAAAAATAAGCTATTCAGAAAGAGTTCTGCTGCTGAAAATTCACAGAATTCAGTAGTTATCAGCAATAAGGTATAGGAACATACAGATTAAGGTATAGGAACATACCCATGAAGCTATTCCTGGCTTTTGAGACATCTCAAGCTTTTGAAGAAAACACCTTGTTCAGTAGAACCAGCTAAGAAATCTGTTCTTCAAGAACTATCAGCACTTACAGACATACTTCTGTCATATGTCAAAACTTTTTGCTTTCTTCTCAATTACCTTTTACCTCCCCGTTGGGAGATCACAAAAAAAAAAAAGGTGATGGAACCTGCATAAATTGCCTCAACATTTGATTTCCTCAAATGCAGTATTGCTGAAGATAGACTTCACTGTAAGTGTAAAAGGCTTTAGTTTTACTATATGAAGGAGCAGCAAAAGAGCAGAGACCAGCCAAAATGAAGTCCTCATCCAGCAACATTGAAGAGATAGTTATATTCTCAAGAGTGACTTAACATCACAACATTTTATGCAAGAGCGTCTTCTTATCTTCCTCCTCCAGTGACAAAATAATTTATTTGTATTTTTTTCAGATCTTCTTGATCAAGAATCAATTTAATTTGAGAAAAAAATAAACGTGGATTTTGTTCTACCCCAGGTACCATCATCATACACATTAATCATGTTTCTGTTGCGCAAATAAATTACATTTTTGTTTACTCTGCTGGATGCAATTAAAAACAGGATATTTGAGCAGAAAAGATGATGATTTCATAACCATACCTTAAGGAAAAATACATATTTATGCCTTTTTATTCCCACATTAGGAAGCTTTGTTTCAGAATCCATGCAGATACAAGAAACTAATCTGAAAATAAGTCTCCAAAGTGACGCTATTCTTTTGCTCTCAATGCTTTTATACTAATAGTGGTGTTTGAAAGCATTCTGTCACCCCATCAGGCAATTCTGAAGAGTGCTAAAACTGCTAATCAGATATGTAAGTGAATAACAGTGAGAAGTTGTAAAGATTATCCTGAATTGTGAGAAATGATCACTAAGATGTCAAAAGGGTTCAGGAGTCTCTTGATTGACACAGGAACGTAAGAGTTCCCTCAGGGACAAGATGGAGGTCATGGCGGACTACAGAAAAAATTTCAGAAGTCTAGTCTATCCAAGGCCTTGCTCCTCCCCAGGGCCAAGCTATGAAGCTTTTCTTAGTAGTTCTTGATGAAATATGCAATTATTGCCAAGCCACATGAAAGTCATGATTTTATTCTGACTGCAGAAGGTGCTTTCAAGTTTCATTTCCCCCTGCCATCTGAGAGGGGAAAGAGAGACATAAGTTTTTCTACTGAAAGGATATATAGATTCCTTCTTTAACTGAGAAGAAATATCATGATTTTCCCATGCAACTGCGATATATAGGCTCAAAATCCTTGAATAAAGAAACAAAGAACATGTTTAGGAGCACACCTCTTAGCAATAGTAGGGTGTTGTAGTGAGAGCTAAAATTGAATTTGAAGAGAGAGGAGTTTATGCTACATCTTTGTTAACACGGTGAGCTCCTAGTTTAACTGCCTGGACAAGTTTAATGTCTGAGTAGGAAGCTGCAAAACCCATTGCTTTTCAAACCAACTGTGCCCCGTGGAATTTAAGGCATTCAGGCAGGTTCTAGGGCCTCTTCAAAGAAATTCATCTCAGCTCCTTCAAGTGTGCAAGATGGCATTCAAACACTTAAAGAGCAACTATATTCTTTCTTCCTCCAAAATTAATGTGAAAAAAAATCAAAGGTTTCCAAAACGAGTATCTGCTCCAAGCTTCAAAGTACAACAATGGGATATAGCTGAAAAGGAGAAAAAAGCAAGTACAGAAGAAAACCGAAGAGTAGCAAAATGCAAATGAGTGCTCTGGATTTTATCCTAAACATGCAGGGTCAGACTGAAGCAGCTGAAACAAAAGCAAGGTAGAAGTTCTACAGTCCATGACATAGGGAAATGTGAACATGGATGATAGTGTAAGTCCCTGAGAACTTAGTAGAAAGTAATCAGTGTTAAATAAAAATGGCAATAAAAAAATGCAAGTATCAATATCCAGTGTAGCAGATGAAACAATAGAAACCTTAAAGCCAGCCTTCTAACACTAACCCATGCCTGTGCATGCATATCACATGAGTACTCACTCGCATTAAGACAGACTACATATGCAAATCACCCCAGGAACACCGTTCTTACTATATTACTCCCAAATTACTGCTCACTGTAAGAGGAAAGAAGACTTTAAGAAAGACTGAAGTTGCCTAGAAGGCATGGTAAACTCAGTCTAGTTGATAAAAAGACAACAGATTAGCCTTTAACAGGTTTATGTTGAATGTGTCTATTACTGTGTAATAGCACCCATGACCTTTGGGACTACGCCAGGTTAGGAAGTATTTAGAACAAGCTAACTGATAATAGAAAGACTGACTTGAAAGTCACTACGCTGATTTTGTCTGTTCTGTTACACAAAGATGAATAAAAATCGAAGGTAAGTTTGGAAATTTAGTAACACGCAGTAATACAGAAGACTAGTTATGCTGCTAGAAGAACCATTAAACTATGTTCACGACCACCATAGATAAAATAGGTTCTTAACAGAGTACCATGTAGCAAACACCCCGCACACAATAACAGTTATAGACCCCTTGGATTATAGAATTTTAAATAAGATAGAAGGATAATATACTTACCAAAAGAGATAATGTATTCATAATCAGTTGGTAAAAGTCTAAAACAAACAAAAGGCCTCAAATGCAATTATTCTTTAGCAAAAAGAGTTAAAGTGGGATAAGAGCTGTTTCTAGCATTTTTTTTTCCTTAAGCAAAAAAACCCTCGATATTGGATACTTGCCCCTTCATCCTTTCCACACAAGATTTCAAACCAAAAGAGGCACAAAAAAAGACTTGGTTTGGTTTTATTTACAAAGAAAACATAGTATGAAAAAATACTTCTCCAGCACACTCATAAACAAAGCAGATGAAGTTATTTAACAACCTCTTCTAGATCAGATAAATGAGTAAGAATTCTAATCTGGAATGAAAACTTCTCAGATTTGACTGAAATAATCCTCAGGACATGGAGCATGCACTGATTTAGTTGACATCCCTACCCAAGAGACTCCTCTGATTTACACTTACTCTCCGAACAGGTTTGCAGCACAGAGGCAGCACTAAGAATAAACACATTGCCAGACTTCACTCTCTTCTCGCTTTGCCTACCAAAATGCCTCTGTCAACATACCGTTCATTCTTGAAAGTGTGTCTTGGAATTCCTGGAATAACACCTCCAGAAATAAAAAAAACCAACAAAACCCTATATAAAAGAGGATAAGAACCTTAACTACTTTCAATTTAATAAAACCAACATTAAAAATGAAGTGCTCTAGTTACACATAGACGGCAAAAGAGATCATTTACTCAGTAGAATTTTCCAATTTAAAAAGAAAAGGCAAGTGAGAGAAAAATTAAAAGAATCTATCGTGAGAAGAGAATGTATGGGCAAGGCAGATACATAAAGAAAATCACCCAAAGGAAAATTTTCCACAATTTCAACAGAAGAGAGGAGTTAAATATCTTATAAGTCTCCAGCTGGATCACTTAAATACCAAAAGCAGAAACATTGTGAGAAAGGACAAAATGGACAAATTGAAACTAGTGTTTCCTGTGAGATGAAATCATGCCTAATAACAAATAATTAGCATAAAACTCTCATGCAGACAAGGAAACAAGCATAGTATAACCCTAATGCTACTAGGATGCATTCACATTCAGCTATCCAACCATTCTAGAACTCAGATGAGCACAGTGGACCCTTTTCAGTAATGCCTAGCATTACCCTAACTCTATTTCCACCAGTGTGGGCACACTGATTTGAGCAGGAAAAGTACCAAGGCAGCAATGACCAAAAAACCTAGATCTGGTTGGGGAGAAAGCAAAGGGAGATGCAATCTTTACCAATGTCCTCGTTTAATTCTCTCCACTCCTTGAAACCCATCAAACTCCATCCTGTGCTCACCCCACAAGCTGCAGCTATTTACATAGCAGAAAGACATGTGGAATACCTATAGCAGAGTGACAGGTGACAGCCTCGTCTGTGGTATATGTCTTGAAAAAACATTTCAACCATATACCCACTGAGGGATCTTTTTAACCTTTACTCATGAGGGTTTAGAAGCCAGTTGAAAGCTGACTGCTTCTCCTATCAAATCACAACAAAAATATTGGCAAATGTTCAGTCAATATTCATGCCAACTATTGAAATGTCCATTGAAATAACTGATATCACAATAAAATGAAATAGGTTTACTTTATGGAGGACAAAGAGTACAAAATGGCAGAAGAATGTATCCATCAAGCTTAATTAAAGAAAGGCTTATGTGTGTTGTTAGCAATAAATGTATAGAAAATGTTTCATCAAGTAGAAGAGAATATTTGTGTGAAACTCTCTGGATAATACAGAGTACGACACAACTGCCTCAGATAAAAATCACTTCCACATAAGGAAAAAAGGCTTTTCTTTTCTTTTTTTAGGGGGCAGAATGGTATACAAACATAGCCGCACATAGAGCCTACATACTACCTTGGGCTGGAAATCCCTGGAAAGATTCTGCTCTAATTATACAGCTAAAAATGATGATTGCTCTGAACACCCACAGCAAAACTGCAATTTGTGGTACTTGGTTTGCTAACATCTCATTTGGCCTTCATAGTCTACATAAAGAAGTAACTCACTTGTTTTAGGATGAAGATATGTTTAATCCAGCTATGACTGAAATAGCAGGTACAATTCTCACAAGTTGTAAAAAATAAGTATACACTGAATTGCACTTCACTATAGTTAAAAGTTTTATTAGAGACCAATACAGGTACACCCATCTATGTGTAAGATACACACCATAAACCAGGAAAAAAGAAGATACCATTCCTTCACACTCCCTTGAAGACATTAGCAGCTGACAAACTGCTGCCTATCACAGGATGAAGCAACCTCACAAATAGTAAAGAGGCTCTGGGATTACTGGGAAGAAAAACAAGTAACTGAGCACAACACCTGCCCATTTATATCTTCCCAATGAAGCACAGGAAAAAAAAAAAACCACAAGCTTTCTCTACTCATGCTCTACTGTCACCTCAAGTAGCTCAGGCCAACACCAATGCCATACTTGTTAAGGAGGAGACACAGGGAACCGAAGAGAGCAGAAGATGCAAGACTGGACTGTAGAAGGGAATCATGTTCTCCTTTTGTGATTGAGAAGACAACAAGGGGATAGCGAATTGCCCTTAGAGATTTTACCTCCAATAATGTGATAGACAAGTTGTGCCATTAAATGTCTATTGTCAGTTCGGGGCGGGGGGGGGCTTATTCTTCCTCTCTACCTTTTGTCCAAGCTGAATAAAAGAAATCAAGCAGCCCTCCCTTTCTTCTTCCAGGGAAGAAAATAAATTTCAATTGAGAACTATAAAAAAAAAATCAATATTTAAAATTATTTATCAAGTATTGCACAATCATATGTCCTTTAGAAAACATCTACTCAATACTTTAAACCACTTTTTATTCTTCTGTTTTAGAAAGAAATTTTTAAAACCTAATTACTACATGATATTTTAGAAGATATTCCTCAATATGAGTCTCTCATATTCTATGTATTAGTTATTCAGATAGACCTTACAGAAATATGTGGTATGAAAATACTCCCTTACATAGCATGTGAATAATAATTAAAATTAAGAGACACAATTAAACTGTGCTCTGCAGTATAACCAACATGACCAGTGGGTATCTCAGTGTACAGCTACAGCTGGTATCACTGCAGTGATTTCAGCTCAAGTGAAAATTCGGAGTCTCACTTCAGAATAGTCACCTGCGGCTTGATGGAACAACCTAGCAGCAGGCATTCCGTGCTGCCTGAGATGCCCTACAGCATCCAAGATGTCTGCATAGTGCTGGCAAACAGGGTAACGGATCTAAGGGATAACAGCAGCAGAAGGACAGAAGAGATTCACTATGTGTTAGACAAAATCCCGTCCCTAAAAACACCTACACTAGCTTTAAGATACTAAATACAGGTGGAAAACTGAAAGGTCATCTTAGCAGCAAAAATCAATTTAACAGCTGAAGTACACATTCAGACAGTTATCCATGCTGAGTTCAGTGCTGGCACAGCTTCACCCCTACGAGCTTCTCGATATCACAGACACACCTGCACACGCTGCAGCAGTGACAGTGACAGCACTAGAAGCACCCAGCCCCCCGAGAGGCAGCACAGCTGCAGGGGCACTAAGCCAGATGCTGCTGCAGAAAAGAGCATCTTCCCCAGCTCACATCAGCTGCTCCTGGGCCTCTCACAGGAGACCAGAAAGTGGAGCTGTCTTGCCCAGCTTGTAGTCTTCTCAGAAACGGCAGAGTCAAAAGAAAAACTAGGTAAATCTACTTGGAGTTAGTTTCCCCCTTCATTTGTGCATTTTGGTTTCACTAGAAACAGATCTAGTTTCAGATGTTTCTTTCATGTCTGGCTTACCACTTAGATAAACTCTTTTTCTAAAGCATTACTAAAAATGAGGTAAATAATAGCGCTTCAGCTCCCTTGCTTTACATGGACTGACCATTCGCGATAATGTATATTTCCTCTGGGTCCCAAGATAAGTATTAAAGTTAAGATCCCCTGAATTAAGGAAGTTCCAGTTTGCAACCTTTAATATTAATAAAGCTAATTAGGCAGAAAAAAACTAACTTAGAGCACATTAAGGAAAAAAAAGAGCTTTACTTGTATATTTTCTCTGAAAATGCAAGGTAACATTTCTCATTCTGTGTGAAAAGCTTCTTTTCATGTGTATGTTCAGGGACTTTAGTAGCAGAATATTGCAAGTGTAGTAAAGACAGTGATAAATTTGCAGGGATGAATCAAAAGCAATCTATTGTGTTGTTTCAACTAAAGCCAGCTCAATAACTAAGCTCTCTAAGGATGTAGACTATAAAGCCTATTCTTTTTAATGACTGCAATTCAATTTCTGCCACTCTTGGTCACCTAAGGAAATCCCAAATGATGCAAGTTTTCCAATTCTAGAGATAATGCATAATGGAATACAACTATTACCTCACTTGAGCAAAAATTACAATAGTACTGAATTTAGGTTTTTCAAGATTTGGCTAAGAAAATTAAAAGCTTTTCTTACTTGTAGTTGGTTGGTTTCAAATTTCCGTGGTTCGATAATAGCCATTGCAGCCAGAGCCCTGTATCCAAATGTCACAAGTGATAAGGTACTAGATATGAGACCTCAATCTGACCCAGGACCTACTGTTATAGGAGATGGCTTTTTGCCAGCTTCCACAAGAAGCACCTTGGCCATACAGATGTTTTCATGGTCCAAGAGGACTAAAGGTGTTTATTCGCATGTAATCTTTATTACTTGACATATTTCAACAGTAAAAAGATTAAATAATTACAAAGCAATCTCAACCATTAACTAACCTTTCATCTGAATCAGTATGCAAATGTTACACAGGGGTTTTTTTTCCAAACCTATACACATTCAAAATTCAAAATACCATTAATTAGCAAGTACATTATTTTACTTAAATAGGTTTTGGGAATATGCAAAGTGATTTTTCCTTAATATATTCTCCCAGACTTTTTGTGAAATCTATCAAGTGTTCATTGCTGAGGTTTGTGTATACAAGACTGCTCAAAAACACTCAACAGGCTTTGAGAAGGTACATCAGTTTATGCAATTGTCTTTTTAGTCCTCTTATAATTTTGTAAACATATTTTATAATTTCTTCAAAACATCTTTTTGCTGTGAATTCTACAAGGCAATGAATTACGAAGTGACAGATACAACACAACTACTCTTTCACCCAATAACTTAAGAAACTGTGTACCTTTAGTCTTCTGTCCTCATAAATGAGAATTCTTCATTTTTTATACTTCCTATCCACTTCCTATCATTCATGTTTTATTCCTCCTCTAAAACTGATTTCTTCAAAGGACCTGTCCTCAGTGATTCTGAAATATATTTTGTGATTGGCAACAGATCCCTTAGGTCCCATCATGACATGCTTTGTGAGTTTATTCTTTTATGCATGCTTCAGCAGAATTCACAATGTCAATGATACTCAAGAAGTATCTAGTATATAGGATCTCTCACTTAATACTAAAATTATGTTCCATCTCAGATTTGACTATGAAATTCTGTTTTTTCCAGGAAACCAAAGGTTTCCAGAACTACATATGGACTAAGCCAGAAAGGATATTTCCCAAAACAAAAAGAATTCAACAAAATTACCTGAATTTGCCGGTAACAAGTTTGCAGCTGTGAAAATGGACTTTAAGTCTCATAATCAACATAAATTGTCAAAATACTAGTTTCAGGTTCCATTTAAAGCATTCTTCAGTATTATATACACACACAGAACACACACATATACAATGAATTACTACTGTTTGTTCCTACACCTCGTGCTCAAGTCTTCCATCAAAACCCTGGCAGACAGATACTATTTATTTTCTTTGCCTAGTCCACAGTAATATTGATTCTGAAATAATGAACTTCATTTATGTTTACTCTTAATTTTACAGTGGAGGAAACAAAGAAAAGTAAAGCCCACATCTAACACAGCTTTGTTCACCACAGGTTATTGATATTTGGAACTAATTATAGTATGCTGATCATATCTTATGCTAGTATTAACTAAACAGCCTCAAATGAGTTTATTTAAACAACCTCCAGAAAAAAATTGCTTCTGATTCTTCTGTGGCAATCCAGCAATATTCACAATACTGCTACTACCAGCCATACCAGTATGTGGCAAAATAGTGTAGTATGTGGCAAAGCATTGATCATCTTCTGTATTTGGAAAACAAGGGTCAACCGCTGTGCTTTTAGATAGTTCTGACAGAATACAAAGCCAGACTGCTCTTAAATTTCACACACACACCAGGAGGAACACAGAATGTCAGTTCCTCTTTACTTATGCCAGAATGAAAAATTAGCCCAAATAATTTAACTAAGAAAGACTTAATATTTAGTATCTTCTAGCATGAAAAAATCGTTTTATTAACAAAAGCAGTACCTCCACATTTGTGATGTGCTAACCTGAGCATTTCAGGAAGAGGCACGGAAGCACCACACAAAAAATCCAGGTATGCACAGAATCAGTTTCCTGTAACACAGGAAGCTACTGTAGTACAAGAGTGACTCGGGGGAAAAAAACAAAACAAAAAAAAAAAACCCCAACCCCAAAAACCAAAACAAACACCACAAAAAAACCAAAACCAAAAAAAACCCCCAACATTTTAAAAGTTTCAGAGATTCCTCTCTTTCTGTACTAAGCGAGAGATACATTGAAACTTTGTTCAAGTTCCGCAAGAGCCAGTGTCCCTCCAGCACAGCTTGTAAGTGGTGGGAAAAGTAAAGTAAGAAGCTTGCAAGTACCACGATGTAACTAACTGCAAGACTTGCTAAGGTAGACCCAGTGTCTGCCCACATGCACATGTTGCATCTGTATCAGCAAGGAGTATTGCACAGCGGGAGACATGGATGAGTGAAACAGCTGGGCCTGAGGACCAGAAATCTATTCTGCACTTACCCCAGAGGACTTGAATTCAGACTAACATTAGCCAGACGCAAGAGGAGGAGCCCCCCACCAGCAGCTAAACCCACCGGGTGTGCTTCTGTAACACACCTTCCCCTTTGAGTTCACCTAAAAGAACGTATTTGGCATGGAGCAAGATCCTGTTATGAATGAAAGTACAGTAAGCAATCTCCTTCTAGTGATCTGCTATGAAAGTTCACCTTGATCCAAATAAAGCATTTTCCAGAGCAAGCAGATCACATTACCTGGGGACCTGTGCAACTCTAGACGTCTTGTAGGACAAGAATCTTGGGCCTCATGCCTATACACAGCCTGCAGTTTGTGTCATTGGTAACTTGCCACAGGTTAAGGTCATAAAGAACCACAGTAGGGGTTTGGTTCATTAAAGAAAAATTCCTGACCATAAAAAGAGAGTCATGCCTCAAATGTAAACTGAAGACATTGAAGCTTTTTTTTTTTTAGTTTAAAACAGACTCAGATATGTAGTATTCAACTGGTCTTTTCTCTTTACCTCATGCAATGTCTGAGCCATACAAGAATTTCTGTATGTGTTACATAGATATGCACTGTACAATGTTGAATTTCCTCCTCTTTTACTGGGAGAAGTAGTTAAGATTTCCATGTTCCATTTTTCCAGTTGCATAGCTATGAAATTTTGTTTGTCCTCACTGGCTTTCAAACACACCTCCAAGCCCAATATTCATTTACTACTTTAGCTCTACTTATTACCTCTCCAAATTTCTTATCAATGCTTACTATGTTCTACATAAATCATAGAATGGTTAGAGTTGGAAGGGACCTTAAAGATCATCAAGTTCCAACCCCCCTGCCATGGGCAGGGACTCCTCCCCCTAGACCAGGTTGCTCAAAGCCCCATCCAGCCTTAGCAGAGATTCCAGGAGGATCTGCTCCATGATCTTGCCAGGCACAGAGGTGAGACTGACTGGCCTATAGTTTCCTGGGTCCTCTTTTTTCCCTTTTTTGAATATCAGGGTTATGTTCCCCTTTTTCCAATCCACAGGAATTTCACCAGACTGCCACAATTTCTCAAATATGATGGAAAGTGGCTTCACAACTTGGTCCGCCAGCTCCTTCAGGACCCATGGATGAATTTCATCAGGTCCCATGGACTTGTGCACTTTCAGGTTGTTCAGGTGGTCTCGAACCTGATCTTCTCCTACTGTGGGCAGTTCTCCATTTTCAGAGCCCCTGGTTTTACCTACTGTGACTTGGACAGTGGAGTTAGAGCCCTTGCCAGTGAAGACTGAGGCAAAAAAGTCATTCAGTACCTCAGCCTCATCCATATCCTGGGTGGCAAATTCCAATTCCAATTCTTTTTAGGCCAGCTGGGAATTTGTACACGATAGCTAGCTAGAATTTGATTCTGCACTTAAAGCAGAATCCAGAACAAATCAGGAAACATTTTCCTTCCTTTCTCCCTCTCAATTTTCTCATTTTTAATCATGACTTTGGCAGCACTATCTCATGTTAGTGCTTCAGAATAAGAGCACCCTTCATTAACAACATGGCTTACAAATCAAAAAACCCCAGAAGTTCTAATATACTGAACAAAATCCTAGCAATGCTTTTTTCCTGTCCTCTTAAAAAGGGCTTCTAATAGCAGTCTAGCACTTGCAACAAATTAGTCATTACTTTGTATTACTTCTTTGTACAAGAAAACAGTACTAGCCAGGGTTATCGTCAGGCTAGCTTGCTGACATCACTCTGTCCATTGCTCAACCAGAATCCAGAGGGATGACCACTGAGACCACAGGGGAGCACAGCTCCTCGGAGCCTGCTGGCAGTATATCAACACCGGTTAGCTGAGATTGTGATAAATTAGTCAGCCTTTTAAGTGGCAGCTCTCTGCTGCCAATTGATAGGATTTTATTACTTAGTTGACTAGCTCACTACCTCTGTATAGAGCTGTACTTCAGATGTTTGTCGTGAAAGCAATGATTCTCCTCAGAGAACTCATGCAATCATAAAGCAAAGGTAAGAGCAGAAGATGGGAAACATTACCCATCATTAACTATTCCCCTGCATGCAAGTGTGACTCTTAGTGAAATACAGCAACAACTATTTCATATCCTCACTTGAACCAGCTCCATTCGTCCCCTCCCCATTACAAGGAGCTAAGTGGTCCTTGAAAGCATGATTATATAGACAATATATCCCCTAAAAGCATTATTAAAATTTTTATTGAACAAAGTAATAGAACACTAACGTTGAAGGTACATCAGTAGACATTAATTTAATTCTATAATGCAGTTCAATTCCAAAATTACAGAAAATTACAAATCTAGAGAGATAAATCATGCAAATTCAAACATTCTAGAAATTCATATTAAAAAGGTTTAATTCTTTACCTTTAATGCAGTGTAATTAAGAGGTGGTCCCACGTGCATATGTGGACACTCAGTTGAAACCCATATCATCTGCGTAAATTATTTCTTTAGAGATTCCTTTGCTGCTGTTCTGGTTTTGGGACTGTGACTAGAACTGAATGGAAAACATAGCAGACAACAATGTTGCCAATACACAAAGTTACAGAACCTACTTTGTTGTTCAGCAATTCTTCTTTTGATTCTCAGATTAATGGAATATCTTTGTTTCAAGTTATTAGTTTCACTGTTTCAAGTTATTAGTTCAATCCCAGTGCATCTAGCTGACTAGAAAAAAAATTCTGCAGGAGCTGACAACCACTACAAACACTCTCAGATTTGGTTTTGAGAGGTTCTAGATTGCATTCTCAGTAAGGGATTGGCAGAAATCACAGCTAGAATAGAACAACTACATCATTACATTGCGATCACAAATAAAACACAAAAAGAATTTTAAAAGTATGCAAATCAGTTTTAAATCATCTAAGTGGAAAATAAATTAACTAGTCAAAAAATTACTTGGAAAAATATAGCACTTAGGGTCAGATGCTTTTTTTCTCAGCTATTTTCTAACCTGCCAAAGGGCATGAGCAATGAGGTGTATTTTAAGGGCACCTTTAGAATACCAAATATAACCTCTCATTCCATTTTAGATAGGGGATCTCTCAATATATTGCATTACTGAACCATCCTACCTGATAACACAAAACCCTTATTACAGTCCATAGACAGGCTGGATGAAGTAGCTCCTTTCTCATTAAAGTAATAAAGCAATAAGAGTACTTACAGCAAGCTAGATCCAAAACAGATATGATGTGAAGCATAGCTTATTTTATGCTGGGGTTTTTTAAGTAAGACAGCAGCCAACATAAGGGTGAAAGTTGCTACAGAAAATTGAATGACTGGGTTGGTATCCAGTTCTCAGTTTATGCAGTTTTAAGTTCCACAAAAGACAATGAATCTCTCAGCTACAGAAAGGCAAAATCCCACCCCAAAACAAACAAACAAAAAAACCCCACCACACAAAAACCCCACAATCAGTTTGCTAAGCATCCCAAACCACAACCTCAGAAAGCTGCAGAAGTAACTGGCTAGAACAATAAAGATCTACACAATTTGACTGATGTTAATTCTACCTCTTGAAAAACTGAATTGGGGGAATTTTTACAGAGGACAGATTTTGAAAACGGGAAATACGTAGCATTATTTTCTTGACAACAGAAAGAATGGAGATTCAATGTTTCAAATCATTCTTCAGAAATGAATAATCACAAGAGAAGTCAAACTACCGAGGGCACCTATAATCATTCCCACAGCAAGCTATTTATTACATTTAAAGTGCACAGTCACTGAAAAGAGATAAAATGTGGAATAAATTAATTATGTAACTGTATAAGAATAGAAATAGAATAACTGGCAAAGCTGAACACACCAAATAACAGCCACACCAAATCAATCTTCCAGCCGGCTGTTGACCAACACCCCCAGGTCCTTTCCTGCCGGGCAGCTTTCCAGCCACTCTGCCCCCAGCCTGTAGCGCCGCAGGGGGTTGAACCACACACCACTGGCCTCCGTCCATCATCCAGCCTGCCCAGATCCCTCTGTAGAGCCTTCCCACCCAGTCCCGCCCAACTTGGTGTCACCTTTAAGAGAGTAATTCTCTCCAGCTACATTCGGATCTCCACACTGCACCCAGAGCTCGCACTAAGGGCTTCCTGGGAGGAATCTGTCTATTCATTTCTGCAGCAGCCTGAATGAAATGAGGTGCATTCTTTGCATCTCTAAATGTTGTGAGAAATTAGCACAAGTCTTGAATGCTGCAACATAATTGGATTGCAGCAGTTGGTGTAATAATAAAACCCTGCTAATTATGCAGACTGTATCACAGGCAAATGCCTGCCTATTAAAGCCTTGCCAACTTCCTATCTTCATGATTTTATGTGTCCCTCTCAGACTCCTCTTTCTTCTTGTTGACTATTAAAACAAATGCTCATTTTGGTTACAGATCTTTCCATCAGTTTTAGTCACCTGACAGTAGTCTACCTGATTACAATCTAAAGGGCTACTAAAAAATACAGATGTTATACAAGACAGTACCAGAAAAATGCTTCTTTATTTCTATCAGCTCACTCAGCCAGTTTGGTGTATATTGTTGTTAAGGAAGGTATAACTTGACCGAACAGCATCAAAATAAAATCCAGCCAAATTTAATCTCCCATTACTCTGAAAGAGACTCAAAGCTGTATTTCAGAAGAACCAGATATTTTTATGACTGTAATTAAAATCGATTTGGCAAATGCAAGAACACCATTTGAAAGAGTGAACTAACTGGGTTCCTTTGATTTAGTCTCTCTAACCTCAATAACCATTTAGGTCTAATTAGATATGGAAAGAGAATTTAACTTCAAGTCACTGACGTTTCATTAACGTCTAGTGTTCCCGTAGCAGAAAAAGAAAGCAAAAGTAATAGAATGTTAAGAGTATACCTTTCCACAACAGCAAAAAATTAACTATTAAAAAAAACTTATCAGACATTTCAAAAAATGGTAAATATGGGAATAATAAGTTTTACCAACAACTTAATTCACTCAAAGATTTAACTTGGCAATTTTTTCAGCAATTTTGTTTTTAGACTGTACAGACTACAGTAGCCATTCCACAGCCACAGCGTGTTGTGAAAGACTTCTGTTCTCCTGGTACGAGGCCCTCACAACCTACTGTCATTTTGGAAGGGAAAGTTGCCTTGAGGACACTAACTTCATGACCTCAGGTACTGGTGTCAGCCAACAAATTGTGACAATAAAAACAAATTCTAGTATTTGTTTGCAGCAAACATCCAATCCCAACTCAGCAATTTAAGTGTGATGCTCTGCATAGGCGCTGGCATAACTATTTGATATACCCAACTTGCCTTTTCTAAGCAGATTTAGAGACATCTTAGATCCTGTTATTGCACCTCTAAGCTATATAACTGGAAGCAATTTTGCTTTAAGACAATTCTCAGTAAATTCAAATTTAAACAATCTGCCATTGTTTTAGGCGCTTTCTACTCACAAGTAATTGGGAAGGTAGATACAATTCTCAAAAACTAGTCTTCATTCAAAAATCTGAATTCCTTTTTTGTTTGTTTTCCTAGAGAAGGAATTAGTCATGAACTACTTGGGTTCAAGAGATCCATTCCAGGTACTGCTAGAATTGCCACTGACTGACATCATACAACGTGAGTTTCTGCAGAGTTTCTGCACTGTTTCCAGCTGTCCTGGCAAGTATCAGTTGCCCCTGCTGACAGTCTAACTGAGCAGTGAAAAAATTCCTTACAAATAGTGATCCTCTCATATCTGGGACTGTAAGTCCAGGGCAGAGCTCTGTTTGCCTGCAAGCCCCCGGGTATTTGCTGACATAGCAATATTTCTTTTTATTCTAATCCCTAAACAGTGTATTTCCCCCCACTTGTCAATAATTTTTCTGAAGACAGGCAGACATCTCTGTGAAGGTGCAAGTTTTAGACTTTCTTCATTATTTAAATACAGCAAAATGACCTTTAACAAAGAATGCAGGGAGCCATTTGTGAACAGGGTTTTCAGTGTCTAGTAACTAATGCATATATAATGGTGAATTTAATAAAGCCTTTATACTTTTTCACTGGACTCTCACAGGAATAGTGAATAAGTATAGTTAATGTGCAGCTATATGACAAATTTCAAGAGAACTCCTAATGAGTGTACACTCACCATTAACTAAACTCCTTAGGCAGGGATAACATTCTGAAAAGACAATTTTTGTGCCACTTTATAATAAGTAATAAAAAGCTTGTGGTGAACATTTACTTTTTACCTCTGTTAAATCTTTCATCATGTAAAAGGTAATAACACCAGAAGTTAAGATTTTGTACTGCAGCAGAACACTAAGAACAATTACAAAAATAAAAACTTTCAGAAAGACAGACTAATTTGTTTCAAAATCTGTTAACTTAGAAAAAACTTTCATTAGAAAATTAGAAAACTGTTTTCAATTTGAAGGTAAACAAGGGTCTTGAACCGAACACTATTTTAAAAGCATTTTTCACCCTTAGAAATTAAGATCTTGCATCAGCAAGAAAGGATTTGTCAGTTTCACTGACTACACTCTCTAAAAGCATTCAATTTAAGGCATGTGTGCACAAGTTCTATCTCCAACCACCTTCTTTGTCCTCTCTTTCCTCTTCTCCCCATCACCCCCCCCACTGTAAGACACAATACCACATCTTGCTGAAACATGCAGGTGGCTCCACGTGTTTAGGCAGAAGGAAGAGCTCATTTCCAGTTTAAAACCTGCTTTAGGAAGTGAAGTAGAAGGTTCGTAACCTTTCCAATACTATATGTACAGAGGAACAATATATACTTCAATTTAACTTAACCAAGTTTGACCTCGTCTCCCACCTCATACCCACCTTCAGTTAACCAAATTGAAATAAAGATGTGAACCTCTCTAGGTTAGTAAAACAAATTAGGACAGTGTTACCTAGCATTCTTTTCCTCATCTAGGCAAGTTCTCCATGTAGTCCGGTGTCTACCACAACAGGCCTGACTTTCTGAGGTACCAGAACTCCACACCTCCGCTTTCAGTTGGGCCTTGTCTGTTCTGGGTTTTTTAAGAATTAATATTATCACATAGCAGCTAGCACTTATAAAAGACTAATACAATAACCCTGCTCCCTTTTTAGACCAATTATATCCTACAGGCAGCCTAAATAAATTTGACTATCTAATACAGAATAACACGATTACTTGGTTTCACGATAGACATGGACCTATAATGTAAAATGCTGAATATTTCTTAGGAGCCTGTGAGTGTAGCGTTTGTCCCAATTTCTGTTGCTGTAGTAGGATAACAATATATTTTCTTCAATGGCATCCATCACTAGTGCTTCAAGAGAGTTTTAGGTATCAGAGGTCAACTAATATTGAAATCAAACACTTGAGAAATTAAAACAAGTTTTTTTAGATCACTTCAGATTCAAGTCTGAATTCCCAAATAGCTGTAATTGAAATCCAAACAACATTTAAACATATTTAAAAGTGAAACACCTTGTGCAAATTTAAAAGAACAGTCACTGGTACCAGTGCTGCTTCACCCTGCTCAGTTCTTTGGAATCTGCTCCTCTTCAGGCCACTGCATACATTGAATAGGTCATGTTCTTCCACCAATGTGTTTCAGAAGAACAGTATGTACAAATGTGTTAAATTGCTATTTTTAAGCTCTTGGGGACACAGCTCTTTGTTAAAATTTAACTACACCAACTTAGCAGTAGCAATTCTAACTGAAAGAAAGGTTCTTAAAAACATACTCAGTAAAAAGGTGCAGAACAGCTTTCCTATCTTGATTAGGCAACCATTCATGAAGCCAAGGAGCACCGGGTACACAACAGCAAACCCCTAGATAAATTACCATCTTGCAGAGAATAAGCTAAAGAGTCAGACCTGCTGATATCATTCCTACCTTAATGACGAACATAAAAACTACAATTTAAATTAAAGACCGAGTTCAGTTTTATACAACTTACACTCTTAACGTTAAGACACTAAGCAGTCGTGCTTATTTCATTGAGCCAAGCAAGCTGTTGGAGTTTTTCTACTGCATCACCCAGCAAAACCAACAGGAGATACTGGATAAAACAGTAGTTATGGCATAACTGACAATAATGCAGTAACGAGTATTGAAACTAAAAATTTTGCCCTAGCACGAGGTTTTAATAGTGACACAGTAGCTCCAAGGACTACTCTAGCAATCTTCTACAAAGCTTATTTCCTCTCCCATAACTTACAAGACAGCATTTATGATCCTTCCTTAAGGAACCACAAAACCAGAGAAAAAGCTATAGGACACCTGGGCCATCTTCACAAAGATTAACTATATCTGCTCTAAAATAAAAGCTTACAGAGTGGTAATCATCATCTGGTTATAGCCCCTTCCTGACTTGCAGTGGTATGACAGGAAATGGGTCAGACAGATATTCCCAATTAACGACACTGATTTATCCTGTGTTCAGCCCATTATAGCAAATATATTCAGATTTTTAAGAACATTCTTAAGTTAATAATTAATTATTAATTGGTTAAAAAGCTGTCTACCCTATTTCAATTTACTCATGATACGTTAGAACAAGAAAGAATAATGCTTCGGCAAGGAAAATACTCATTCCCTAAAAATATCTAAATACTTTTCATATGCACAGCTGTATGATGACGTATGATCACACCTACATGTAACATGCATGAGAAAGCGTGAATAAATTGTGCTCAAAGCGGAAGATTCACCTTCAAAGCTTAGGCTACCGCGCTGCACCCAGCATGCGGGCAAGTAAGCCATGCTTGCTTATGAAACAAGGGGTCGGAGCGTGTCCATTACACACCCCTCTTCTCCGACGTCAGTTATGCTACCTCCAACACAAAATTGCCCCCTACCAGGAAGTAAATGAATGTAGTCTCAATGTGAGATGGCTCTTGTGTAACCATATACTAAAGATTTGGGGTGCATATTTCCATAGCATCTTGGACCTTATTTCATACGGAATTCAACCAAATTAACTAAAAGCATGATATTAAGGAAAAGGATGCTAGACCTTCCTGTGAAGACTCATGCAGAAACAAAGCAACATCTGTACATCGTAGCTTAATCCCCCGGACAGCAGCAAACATAGCCACTATTTCCAAATAAGTATCCAAACAGGGTCAGAGATAGCACTAGCACTTGTGCAGACCCTGAGCAGAGATTAAGGCTTGAGCTTCTCCTCCCTGCCATTGGCAGAGCAGATTACCCACACCAATAGTCCTTCTTAATCTAGTTAAGAAGCCAACAATGATTTGGGCTGTTTGTCTCCTCTACCTGTTCCCACACCTAGCATCTCTTGCAGGGATGGTGGGAGATCCCAAGTACTGAGCCACATGTCTCAGTGGAGAAAAAAGTTATTTGTCCCCTTACTCATGCAAGGGAAATCGCTGCACAGCAGACACATGATTTGGTCTTTCAATAAGGGAGAGGCTTTAATATAAGTTTGCCAGCAAGATTAGGGATACCAAGCCAAACTCCTGAAATACCACATCCTCTCCCCAGCCCAGAGTAATCTTCTCTACGATGTACCAGACAGATCACTGGATCCTACACCGGGCCAACTGATCACCTGTGAGACAGTGGATATGAGACCAGGGGAAATGATGCACCGTGGCACTTGCACAGAAGGCAGTACATCTAGAGCAACAGGGGAGCCTAAAAAGGGATTTGAATGAGTAACTTCCACACATGGTGCATCAGAATTAACATACCTGCATTCCAGTTTTCATACTGATGTGCTTTAACATCACAATTTCAGTTGATTTTCTGTCAATTTTTCCAGTTATGAACCATGAAGACAAGGCCTAAATGTCTTAAAGCCCTCACTGAAAGTCAGCAGGATTTGCCCTGAGGCTATGGATATCAATCACCAGACATAACATGGGACTGGATAGAATAATTCTTCCCTACCTTTCCAGCATTTCAGCTTCAGGGGTCGTATAAGCAGCTGCAAGAACACAGCACATGATGGAAGGCAACTGCCAGCAACACGAGACAGCAAAGACAGTTGAGAAACTAGGTGTGAGCCACCCCAGCAGACCGCAACTGCATCTCCATCAAGTCATTTCAAAAACACTAGTGTTGAGCTGGTGTGCACACACCTACATAAACATGCTATGGAATTAGACCGCTGTTAGATTACTTTTTAAAGTGGGCATAGAAATGTATGTAATAGAACTGCTAAACTATTTCCATTCCCCCTCCACCCCAATAATACATCATGACATTAAAATAAACTTCTTGTGCAAAAACTTCTAAAACCGTAGATTGATCTGAAAAGACAAGACAACTAAACTTCACTCGAAAAAACCCTACCTTGATGTTTTCAGAGAAAAATGTTTTGCTGTGTTCAGCAACATTACAATTACTTTGGAGAGTTTTTAATTACTTGTATTCTTATGTTCTTCTACTCCTTTTGATCACGTCATAGCAAAGTCATTTGAGATCAATATGTTGCCCAAGAGGTCAAAAAACTCAAAGCAAAGGGTTATTTAGACATACCACGTACTATTATTAATCCTCAGAAAGAACTACTACTCTACTTGCAAAGCAGAGATAATACAGGAATAGCTAGATTAAAACTGAAAGAAATCACTTAGTCCTTAAAGTTAATTGCTTCTCAGTACTTTCTGGGTTTTTTCCTGCTACAGCTGACCACAGATGGCCTCCATTATTTCACATGATTAGAAACAGAGCTTAATTTCATGAACATTTTATTTGTTAGTGATTATATTTTAAATCTTTTGTGGTTGCCCTTGTACTTTGTTTTAGGCAGGTTTGAGAAGAAAAATGCCCACCCTTGCAATTAACTATCTGACAGGGGAAGGGGAAGAGAAGTTCATGCCAGTTCACAAATAAGAAAAAGGAGAAAGATGAGAGAGAAGAAATCCTGAAATAATCAAACTGCAATTTAATCCTTTATAAACTTCGTTATGTCTACAAAGAACGTCACATACAGCTGCAGTTTTTACCTAAGTTTCTAACAAGTTCTATAATACTAAATAAATTTTGACATTATGAAAAACTACAAGTCTACAAAGCATCTCAAGGTCCTTAATATTTCTGTAGAAATCTATTTAAGTTATGACTTATGAGTTAAAGTGTATGTATTTTTCTCAATAGCAAAAAAAAAAGGCAGACCCTGTTTCAGTGCCAGAATTAAATTTTGATTTCTTGACACACCCCAAAACATGTTACTTTTTAAAATAAGAAAAAATTAATTCTTTGCTACAAAAAAATAGCTAACAGGGCTAATAATAATAGGGCTAACAAAAAAATCTCAGACAACAACGCAGTTAGAGTTTTACTCTGAGTTTTCCAGATGTTTAAAAGACAGTCGTATGTCTTTCTTTGGTTATGTATCCATATACAATAACAGCAGATGCATTCATGTTCCTGCTTTCAGAATCCACACCAAAATTTTAAACCTATAATTACTCATATCCTCTTAGAGAAATTTTTAATTCACTGGAAGACCGATTCCTTACTTAGAGAGTGATCTTTACACACTTATCAAGATTTTCACTTTCTTCCAGCAAATACACTCTCTTATCTTTATTGTTTATTTCATGGACTTGAGCTCCTGAATTCTGCTTTTAAATTCTGCTAAAAATTATGTTGATGCATAATTGCATCAACAGCACAATTGGATTAACACTATTTGGCAATATTGGTTCACAGCTGCAGAAAATGAGTAATAGGAGTAATTGTTTAATGCAACTGCTAGAAAAATGTATTTTGGAAGAATACAGACCCAGCTGTGTCAGGTGTTGCACATGGCCCGGCCAACATCACGAACAGTCCCATGAAAAACAATGGGGCAATTTACAGTTTTTTGAACTAAGCATATCCAGAAGGCCTGAATCCAAAGAATACTTCGGACAAGTAGAAGATTCAGAGAAAATCCTATGGAGACCAAAACTTTTAAAAGAGAACACATTTCACAACTGTGTCAAGCAAACAGAAATGCTACAACAGAAAGACAAGCAGATGCCACCACGTCAACCAAAACATAGAGTACTTCCGATGAGTCTTTTGAAAATAGTTTCTTTACTTTTCCAGATGCAGCCACATGTCTTATCACATTACACAGTAAGATCAGATCTTCTGACTGGGGAACAAGAGAAGAGATGAGCAAACAACCAGAAGCAGACCACAACAATCAGAGCACAGAAAGCTAGATCAGTTAGGTCAGCCTTGTTCCCTAGAGCAAGAACAGACCCTAAATGCCTTTTGCTGGTTTCTCTACCTGTGTTATATTAACTTCCCAAAATCAGCCTGCTATGAGCAGACCAACTGGAAAATCTTAACATTGACAGCAGTATTCGTGTTTTTCCCCCCTCGAAGTTTAGAGCGCAGCATTCTGCTAATCAGAGCCTACGCCCTCTCTGTTTCTGCTCTGCCCATGCAAAACCTTAAAGCCCACACTCATTTCTGCTTTACGCTGTAGGCATTTGTGCAGCAAGGCGGATGGCTCAGAGACAGCTGTCTTAACAAAAGCTAGAACATGCCTTGAGGAAGAGGAGGACTCTTCCATGCTGACAGTCTTTGCACGTTTCCCGTAACCTCTCCTTGCCATCTCATCCAAGGAACTCACAAAATCTCTTACAATTTGTTTAAAAGCAAAGCCTCCAAGCACCTCCGGACAAAAGTACCAACAAATACAACCATGGAAACATGCAATAGGCTTCTTGGGAGAGAAATGACTTTGGGATAGAGTTTGGGATAGGCTGCCCAGAGAGGTGGTGGAGTCTCCAACTCTGGAGACATTCCAAACCCGCCTGGACACCATCCTGTGCAACCTGCTGTAGGTGGACCTGCTCTGGCAGGGGGTTGGACCAGATGATCTCTAGAGGTCCCTTCCAACCCTTAACGTTCTGTGATTCTGTGAAAACAAATTTAATGGTCATGATTCTATGACAGCTCATACATTGCATAACTTAAGCCATTCAAATTCAAGTTTGAGTCATCTGGGCTAAATACATAGTGAAAATAAATACAGTGTAGCCAGCAAATTCTTTTTCCTCCTGTGATGAAACCATATTCCCATTGCCACACAGCTTCCCCAAGAAACCAGAAATTCCATTTCCCTTTTATACTACTTTTAGTACCCTTCCGCCCCCTGCACACCTTGTATTTACATCTTAGCACATCTTCCACACAGAGTACACTGATATTCTGTTACTATTTTTACAGCAGTACCTGAACCACTGGCATGAAATTGAGGAGTTTTTCTGATACAGAGTCTTTCTGTTCTGATCCACAACAAACTTCTTTGCTGAAATTAAACTCTCCCTTCAGAAACTGCAAGTTCTGCTTGAATGAGGACTACAAGTAATCCCTTGCTGTATTAGGTGATATAATATAGGGCGCACAGTACCTCTGGATAACTGCAGGGCAGGATACAAATGAAGATTAATCTTTCTCACTTTGACATGAAGCAAACAACAGCTGGGGGTTTAAATTATATCATCAAATTCACCAAGACGTTAAACGCTTAACAGTATTAACACTGATTTTCAATTTTTAAGCGAAAGAGTACGTATTCACTAAGGCGCTAACGGATTTTAACAATTTAGGGATAAATTAAGATATTTACCTAATATCTTGTGCTTTGCTCTTACTGCTAAAGCATCTACTGATCAAAACTCAATTGCTATTGCCCCTGCTCCCACCCCTCCCAGAGAACAGTTAGGCTTTAGGAAATAGTTCATTGACTGTAGTTTGTTAAGCAAAAGAATACCCAAAATACACAGATTCATATTGGGAAGTAGCTTAACAATTACACATGGATTTTGATTACCATAGGCATTTACCTTTATTAAAAACATTATTCAAATTTGAACATGGACTGAACATTTCCCACTGCGTTCAGTCAACAGCAATGTTTTCACCTCCCAGCGGGCTACAAGCTAAGCTGTAGCTTCATGGCACAGTGTGTGGCAGAAGACTCTAACCACAGAATTATTCCATTTATCATCCTAATTATGCCTCAGAAGCTGCTGCATTAACATCAATATCTGCATCAAACTCCAGGTATCTCTACAAATACTCAGGCAATGAGCACTGTCAGCATGTGGAAGACAGAACTGCCCAGGCAGAAATCAATGGGATATTCCTTTTTCTCTCCCCTTTCAAGATCCTGATTGGATGAAGAAATACCTGTGTTCTAATCCTTACATTTCAGGTGGCCCCCGACTGACATCACATACAACTCCACAGAGCTGCTCACAGAACCCCAAGAACAATGCAGATCAACAATTTACACTTTCTCATCAAGTTCAACAAAACGTTTCATGCGATATTTTTAAGAGACATGCGAAAGGAGAAAAGGAAGAACCCTTACGTAACACATATATTTAGATAGCTATAAGAATAAACAGAAAATAAGACATTCTGTCAGATGCGTTATGGAAACACTAGCACTGTTGAAACACTGTAAGATACAGCCAGTTGTGACCAACACCAAAAGAAGCTATCACAACAAGATCATAGTGTTCCCAGGCTGCCCATAAGACTGGAACCACCCAACGTCATGATAAAAAAAGGACAACGGTAAGAAAAGTCATAGGAAAGCCGTCCCATAAAATCTATTTGAAAGCAACCCCAAATCCAGTTTTGAGTGTATGGGTTTGTATTAACAGTGTTGGAACATGGACAGCAGCAAAGAAAAATGGTTATTTAAAATAAACTCGTCCAGCATCTTATCAAGGAATAGTGACTGCAAAGAGAATAAACATTGACCCATATTCTTCACCAACATACGAATTGCTTTTTCATCTAGTGCGGACAATATGAATATAAAAACCCCCACGCTTCTTGCTATGCAGCTACAAACACACAAAGCAGCAAAAATGGATAATTAGAATCTTTAACAAATTAATTTTTTCTGAAGAGGAAAACTTATTTCTTTCCCATAGATTAAATACATTCTTTGATTCAGATCTGAGACCGAGACCCTTCACATTTAAGAGCAACAGACTTTTCACTGCATTTATATAAAACACTCTCAGGCAGGAAGATCTGTTGATTAAACATTTAATTGCCATTGAATATCACTACAGCCTTATCTTGTGGTGGTGTCTGAGAATGATTCAATTCTAGCCCACCGCTAAAGCCTGTACGTTTTCTCTTGACTGAATTTGCTTCTTTGCCTGCTGTAATAAAAAAAAAAAACACCAAATAAAAACCACACACACCACCACAATCAAACCACAAAAACCCACATACCACAGCCAGTTTAATCAAAGCTAACACATCTTACAGGTCCTAAAATGAATGGGAATCTACAGGCAAATGATTGGAAATAGAGATGGCAGCTTCTCCTTTTTATTTACATACTTGGTTCAGGTTTGTTCACTTCAAATGTTTCATTACAATTTAGAACTTCACTTGAACAGTTATTTGAACTGTGACTACACTTCCTTGATAGAAAAATATTGGAAATACAATAAACTTACCAGAACCTATCAAATCCTTTTAAAACAGTTGCCTAAAAGAAGGACCACGTAAACACGGTATTGTCCCACTGGTTAAACCACTAGAAATCTTAATTGTATTTATAGTATCATAAGCTACTTCAAAATTCACTTGGCTTTTTTGTGTAGTACTATTTATTCTTAGTTAACAAAAGGTAAATTTAACAGCAGCATTCTGACTGCAGAATAATAGTCTACATGGAACAAAGAAATATTATTATTCTGATACTAAAGCATGCAGGATAGAAGAAGAGATCCCCTACACAAGTCATAACAGAACCATGGCCGCCTTTATTATCTCCTCTAACTGCACGTTATTTAACGTGCAGGCTGTCATATAGCAAAGGAGCACCTACAAAGAGAGCAATCAGTGATATGAGCTCTAATTTAAGGCAAAAACAATCTGTTCGCAGACTTAAACCAAAAGACAAAGAAAACTTGCACGAGGAAGTATCTCCCTGCAGCACAAAGAAGGTCTCACCTTAAAAAGGATTTTCAAATGAGATGTATAATACATTTTGAAAATAAGAAACAGCTCTAATGGGGGGGAGAATGTCTAAATTATTAAAAATATGAATTGACTTAGTTTTATTCTTATGAAGACTAAAATAAAGCTTTGTCTTAGTTTTGTCCTGAGACCTCTTCTCAAATAAGGAGTCCCTGCTGTTGCACTCATGGATATATTATTCCCCCTTTTATTTTATAAAGAAAAAAAAAAATTAAAGTAAGAAATTATTTTTAAAATGGCTCACACATCATGTTAGGTCCCCCTTTTATCCTCCTGAAGGGTTACACACCAAACTTGATTTCACAAAAGAACATAAAGGACATAAAAAGGATGGGGACTTTATTTTGGTTCTTATTTTTGTGTGTCAATGCAAACCATTATATTTAATGTTTTATCTGTCAGCTTCTCCTGATAAAGCAACATGGTACTTCCATCTGAGCAGTAGTTTCTGCCACTTATTGCTTTTTCTACATTAATATTTCATGATATTTTTAAAAAAACAAAACAAGAACAAAGTCAGCAGTAAAATAAAATGAGAGAGAGACCAAAGAGTCATTTCAGGCCTCATTTTCTATTCATGGTGTGTAGTTTAACAAATAGTGTGTCTGTGTTTGATTTTATTATGTTACTGTGTGACCTGCAGACTCTCAGGAGACCAGCTAAGAGAGATGAACATTATTCCATTAGTGAGAAAAATCAATAATAGTAGTTACACACTTTATGCAGTCTTTTACAAAACTTCTATTTTTATACAACCTTAATTCATATTGAACTTTTAAGGAGAAGAATGCAAAAAAAAAAAATCCATAGCTTTCCCTATCCAAAGAAGTGAAAGAAAACTATGTTCCATTCAAAATCAAGGCAAAGAGTCTTGTTACGCATAAATACATAAAATGCAAATGTAAATAGCATCTGTATTACAATACAGGGTTGCTGTTGGGGGTTGGGTTTTTTTCCTCCCATGAAACAATTCTTATCTATAAATTCATATATACTAGGAATAACATCCACATTTTATACTATCTAGAAATACTAAACTCTGAAAACCTACACAAATGGGTAGTAGAGGTAACAAGAGCCAAGTGTTCTGCCTGGAAAGAAAAAAAAAATTAAAATAAAAAAAACTAGCCTGTAAACTTCTCTCCCATTTCTGTTTTCTTGGGCTCCTTTAGTTCTTTTGCTAGGGGAGAAACCTAACCATCAATCACTAGGAATAAAAATATTCTTAAAGCTCTGAACACCAATTTCCAACCACTGGATAATCATTGCATGGTAAACTGCACATTTGTACCTCAGTAATAACTAGATGCCCCAGTCACCAGTTGAGATCCTACTGTGCAAAATAAAGGCTAGCATATTTTAATGACATTGTAAGAATATAATATTTAAAAAATGAAAGAATGCTAGCTGGATGTATACTGCAGGAATAACTCACAAACCAATAATTACCAGCAATTTTTATCATATTTTTAAAATTATTTTTGAAACGCACACTAATATTGCAATTTAGATTAAGGAGGAAAGTGCAGCTATTAATATCAGAGCATAAACAAGAAAATACCGTATTTCTCATATGGTGCAGGAATGCTTATAATAATGAAATTCCCACCTTCTTATGAAAAACTGCAAAGCAGAAAAAACACGTAAGTCTGAAGAAAAAGCCACTGTGCTAAGCGCGTCACTACCGGGGTCAGGAAATCACTCATACATAGGACCGCTCTGTTTATTTCCCTAATTATTACTCTTTCATACCCAGTTCTGTTCATAAACAGAGGACACGGAACTTGCTTCATTACCCATCGGTTGCTATGACACTCTACAAGAAAGCTGGGAAAAGCCTTTCTCTTTGTTGAATGCAGACCGAGAGCACTCACAGTCCCTGCAACAGAGAAGCTGCAAAAACATATACTC
Organism: Chionis minor; assembly: GCA_013398295.1. NCBI lineage: Eukaryota > Metazoa > Chordata > Aves > Charadriiformes > Chionidae > Chionis > Chionis minor. The sequence continues at coordinate 220,183 of VZSF01003137.1, read as the reverse complement.
CAGGAGAAGCTTTCATCCTTTACCGTCTGGACAACAAGCCAGGATGCTACTCAAATCCTTTAACAAACGCAGCAAACGCATCTTTCCGCTCCAGCTTTGTCAGAGTCTGGGAAGAGGAACTGGCTCTGGAGCCCATCGCAGGAAGGCTGGACCAACACCATTAACCACCCGAATGCCTGTGTGCAGAGCTGGCACCATCTGCGCTCCAGCTGAGGGATGCGAGTTACACACACTCTCTTCTTGAGGTGATCAAATAAATAAATCAACTTTATCATATCTACTGGTTTCAATAAAATACAGTGCAAGAGGAAAAGAATTCTTTAAAAGCTACCAGAGTCACAAAAACCAAACCACCAACCCCCAAAACACCCAACCCACACAACAAAACAATCAAAACATTGAACAACAAAAAAAAAAAATCCTGAACTGTCTCTTAGGAACAGTACAAAAATCCTGAGGGAACGGATGGGACTAAGTGTGGACTGGGACTAAAAAACCCCCACAGTGCCAGGATTGTGGATTCCACATCGGTGGAGATTGGAGACTTTCCCTTTTAAGTGCAGTAAGTCAGTGCGTGCCATTAATGACAGCTCTGGTATACAAGACAGCATGAAGACAGAAAATGGAAATCAAGCAAAGAACTGACTAGTTTGAGTACCTCCAAGCTAACCTTCACATAGGGCATCTGGGCTGTGGAAGCCATTTTCTTCATAAGTTTCAGTGGAAACCAAACACGTTTTCATCACACTACTCTACAAATCAAGGTACTTTTTTCAAATTTGCTTTAACAGCAGAGCTGAGAATGAACGACAATGTATTCGTTCTACCATCACCACCCAGTTCGCTGATGACAGAATTTACAGATCATTTTGCCCATTCACAAAAACAAGGAGCCAGATAAAGCCCGTGTTCTGGCTCCAGATACGAAAGCGGGCATCGCTTGCTCTCCTTGCACACCACTCCTTCCACTCGCTCCACCAGCTACACAAAGTGAAAACATCTGAAGAAGTGGCCTGGTAGCACAGAAGATTACAGGCAGATATCCACAGAATATGGCTCATCTCTTAACAAAGTGCAGAATTTAAAATGGAAACTGTATCACCTCTTTCACAAAGAATAAGCAACAAAGGAAAATAAACTTCAAGCAAAATCCTGCCCATGGAATCTCACAGAACGAAGTAGGAAGCACAAAGACCAGCGAATCCATGGTCTCTCGTGAATGATGCCTTAGCCTGCATCCAGAGCCTTCTTCCTTTCCAGAGCCACATTTTGAGGCAAATTCCAGTGCAAAGTCAGCTTATTGAGAAATATGGATTTATAACCTTGAAAAACCCAGCGCATGCTGTTTTGTACTGCCTTGGACCCTAGTCTTGATTTGCAGAACACGCACTATTACATACTATTGCACCCAGTTTTCATCCCTTTACTTTCAACTTCATTCACAAGCCACCTCACTGACTTCAGTGAGGAAAAGAGAATGGGAAAAGGCATTATGCATCATACTTAAAGAGATTAGAATCTGATGCATATTAATCCCAAGAGCCATCTGACTACAGAACAAACCATAAATATTGTATAGCATAACTTGATGTTAAAAAGCTTGTATTTTCACCAAGTCATTAAGAAATGCATCAGACATATCTAGATTGTCTGCACTTCAAACTATTTACACATCTTGCCTGCAAGAATTTCAAATGAAATATTAACAAGCTATCAAATCCATCAGTCTCGTTTACAGAAAAAGTTGCCAAAAACTCATCAGTCCATTGCTCTATGGATCCACTAGTTCTCCTTCTAAATGGAAATGAACAGCACAGTTGAACCCCATGTATAATAATGTATTATATTAAGAATATGCAAAGTATGTATGTACATAGAAATAACACAGGGTATGTAATAAAGATAGACAATATTTTTAAAGTAAATTTTTTTTACTTGAGTGTTCAAATCATAGTAGTTTTCTTCAAGAAATCAACTTAAAATGGCAAACACTTTCATGAGTCACTCTTCCAAATGTCTTCAGAAAGAGCGAACAGCGTGAAAATCCTTTTTTAGAGTTTTTATAAAAGACTTGGCAAATACATTTAAATTCTAATCAGCAATATATACACCTTAAGTAACCCTAAGCCTTGGACTGAGTAATTTCCCTCAGTTGCTGGTGCAACATTTTGTATGAGAAGTTTTTGAGTTATAACACAAAAAACCTGCACAAAATGCATGCAGTGAATTTTGTCCTGTTATCAGCTGTGTTCAGATGTATGGGTGATGAAACTTTTTCAAATCCATCTTCTCTTCAGAAGGGAGTACCATGCTGAGAAACAACCTTGTCCATCAAACAAACAGTAAGCATCTTAAGCTCAGTGTTGAGCAAATCATCAACTGCCTTTTCAGTATTTTAACAACACAATTTTCCTTTTGCAAAAGCTATTTTCTTAAGTCCTACTTGGTTTTAATATCCTTGCCAATTGCTTCATGATATTAATTACTTTTGTTAGGATGCAATCAAAAGTTCACTGGGATAAGTTAGGAATGACAACACCGGTCTCCTGTGCAAAATGCTTTATTGCTTAATTTCACTGAACTCCATAGAGTCAAAGATTATATCACTGACTGAAAGGAGTTGGCAATTAAATAGGTAACCTGAATAGGTTGTCAGCATCTTCAGAACAAGAGAACAGCAAAAGGTCTAGGTAAGCTAAACAGCCTTTTCCAGACACAGGAAAAATTTGAGTCTAGGACAAGCATAAAGCTGTATTTTCTAGTACACTCTCACAGCCTTAAACAATACTCATCTCAGACTTCTTAAACCAAAGGCAGCATCATCTTTTTTTTTTTTTCCTCCTGCACATTACAATGTTTGCTAAACACAAGGGTGGCTAAAACTAACGCAAGAAAGACACTTTCCAACACTTCACTAGCAATCATGTTACTTGGTCAGGTAGTAATTTGATAAACACAAGATTTGTAAACAGATTTACAATCTTGACTCATATAAAGATAAAATTTTTAAATAAATCAACTCTTTTGTTCTTTTCCACTTTTCCAAAATTTTAAAACTGAAAAGTTTTACTCTCTAATCTTAAGAAGCAATGAAATACGCAAATACTCTCATTACACTTACCTGAGTTACAAAGAGGGTATGAACAAGCCCCAGGAGACTTCAGCCCAGCTACCATGACTTTCCAAGTGAACAATTCACAGAGAAGTTGCAAAGTTCTCTTGACTGTGCAGAAGGCAAGTTATTTTTAAAAAAACAAAAACAACCTCACAATTTTACAGGAAGGAGAAAAATTAACTAGAGAAAGAGGAATAAAGTCAATTATCATTTTTAATTAGCTCTCCAAGCTATCTGTTGAATGTTGGTACTCATGAATAATAATCAATACTGCATTCTACTGATTTGTTATGCAAATAAAGCACTTCAGCAGTATTATCCCATCCAAAAGTTAATACCCTTAACAAGAACTCAAAAAAATATTTATTTGCCCTTGTTATAAAGGAGAAGAAAGAACACAGAGCTTACTTTGCTGGAATTTGAGCTAATTCTACAAATATACCTAGTTACATCCAGGAACAATTCCCACAATTTGACAGAGATGATTTTGATACCTAGATGCTTTTGAAACACCAAGCTCCAATTCACAAAAGACAGTTTGTTCAAGAATTATAGCAGGAAAAGTGAATCATTAGCATATGTAAAGTGAGTTTATAGTCTTAATATAGTAAGAACAAAGCCAATATCTCCACTTTGAATGAAACAAGAAACACAAACAAACAATTGATACTGGTGCCATTGTAGCCCAGTCTGAATACAGATGAAGAATGGACAAACCTCTTAATTCTTGCTATAAATGCTAGGAAGACAAGATGGGCCACGAGCCCTTAGCTGTTTCACATTTCTTATATAAGCAGAGAATAACAGTTGCCAGGGCTGCTGGCTCATATCCTTCACATGCACACATGGTAGGATTTTGAATACAGGCACATGTAAGTGTACAAAGAGCCAAATTTTACTCTTGCATGTTATTTCCAGTGATATTCAAAAATACCACATATGCAGCTGCATGCTAAACACACTATATGCAGCAATTCATAAGTAACATCAAGTTAACACTAAGATATTGCAACTAGAAGCTGATAAGAACTTATTTTAAAATAACCCCATCAAAAGCATTCTTTATTTCTCTTCTGTTCAGTCCATAGTATAAATAGAACATGTTCATCTCCAGCAGCAGTCAGGTGTTTTACTGGTCACAAAGAAGTTTCACTTTATCGTATGCATACCTAGACATGAAGTATCGCAAGTATCACTGGTAAATCTTCTCCATCATTTCTGCAAACACAAAGGAGCATGATCCCACACGGTTTATTGAGTTTTCAAGCATACTACCTACTTTATTTCTATATTAGGTCAAAAAGTGCAGGACATTTTTTCCTCCAAAGGCTATGAAACGTGGTCAATACAATTTCTTAGTCGACATTCTGAACTTCTGCGTGCAAACTTGCAGATTAACAACTGTCTGCACACAGGGCCTGATTCGACTCGTCTGTAGTTTGGAAAAAGATCCATTGATTTCAGTCTGAGCTGATGTATCACTGAAGTAAACGTATACTTCAGAATAATAATTCCCCCTTGCAGAAGAACAAGCACACGCTTTTCCCCCCTGTTTACTGTAAAATAAATAGTGCATTGGAATTCCCCTGAAGCAAAAGTGTCTTAGGTTAAACCACTGCAGTGAAAAGTGCAGCAAATTTTCAGGGTGACACTCTCCACAGAAACCATTTGGATACATACGCTGACGATGACATCTCCACTTCTCTTCTGCAACTTAGCAATCATGTTCACGTTCAATCATGTTTTTACAGGAAAACTCATTATCTTTCCACGGTGAGTCCAATTGTTGTTCTGAAACAAGTATCTTGAAAAGCCTATGAAACACCTTCCAGATGAAGGACTGAAGTAACCCTCAAAATTTTGCTACATGCACTCCCAGGTTTAAAACTCCAAAGTTTAAAATATTGGATGCCCATGAGCCAGCAATGTGCCCTTGTGGCCAAGAAGGCCAATGGCATCCTGGGATGCATCAAGAAGAGAGAGTGTGGTCAGCAGGTTGAGGGAGGTAATCCTCCCCCTCTACTCTGCCCTGGTGAGGCTGCATCTGGAGTATTGTGTCCAGTGCTGGGCTCCCCAGTTTAAGAAAGACAGGGAACTGCTGGAGAGGGTGCAGCGAAGGGCCACAAAGATGATTAGGGGGCTGGAACATCTTTCTTATGAGGAAAGGCTGAGGGTGTTTGGTCTCTTTAGTCTAGAGAAGTGAAGACTGAGGGGGAATCTCACAAATGTCTACAAATAATTAAAGGGAGAGTGCTGGGTGGAGGGGGCCAGTCTTTTTTCAATGGTGCCCAGTGATAGGACAAGGGGGCAATGGGTATAAACTCAAATATAGGAAGTTCCATCTCAACACGAGGAGGAACTTCTTTACTTTGGCAACTTCTTTACTTTACAGTGGCAGAGCACTGGAACAGGCTGCCCAGAGAGGTGGTGGAGTCTCCAACACTGGAGATGAATATTCAAAACCCGCCTGGATGCCATCCTGTGCAACCTGCTGTAGGTGGACCTGCTCTGGCAGGGGGGTTGGACAGATGATTTCTAGAGGTCCCCTCCAAATCTTAACATTCTGTGATTCTGTGAAAACAAATCTAATGGGTCATACAAAGCTGGTGGCAATTAGTTCCATTTAATAATGGGAAAAGCAAATGTAAGATGACTTACGACTAAGGAAATGAAAGCTGTATGAATTGTTCTACCACACCTTTCAGATCAAATTCCCGTAACAAGCAGCAGTATGTTAGGAGCAAAACCTTACCTTACAAAACATTAACCTTAATATGTTTGAAAACATGAAAGGATACAGGTTCTGGTTAATTTTCTTCCCACTTCCCGGATCTCACAGATCATAAGGTGCTGAATTTCAATACACTTACTATACACAATAATTTGCATTAGGAAAAATATTGCACAGTATAGAAAGTTCTTACGAAATTTTACATTTAGAACTGTGATTTGAGATGTAATTTTAATAATAAACATGACACCAGCCAAAGGTTTCCCGGCCAACCAGGAAGAACTTTATTTTTCTGTAACTGTACAGTCCTTCGGCTCAAAGTTACATAGCCTTTGGAGACTTATAAGGTACTATAACATCTCTTAGGATACGGAGAAGAAAGCAAGAATAGAATATGACACCCCACATACTCCTATCCCCTTTCTCCCTATGTGAGGAGGGATTAGCACAGCTATTAGTGCTACCCAGGAACAAGGCAAAATAATTCACAAAAAACAGCCCACAGGTGCTGTTCTTCTGCAAGTTCCTACTATGCATTTCCTTGCCTGCCTCCCCTCAAATTTCTCCTACAGTGCATGCAACAATAGCTGAGACAGATAGCAGCACACTATACACATGAAAAGATTGCAAACAGCTCCCTTTACACAGGTTATAGCCAGTGTTCTCCCAGTTCCAGGGGATTCAACTTCCCTGTATAATATTTGGCCTTTGATTTCCTCCTTTGTTCGATATAGTCATTATAATCACTGCAGCAGAAAAATTAAAAGGTCAAAAGTGTGTTCTGGGATGATCATAATTTATATCAGAGTAATTGCTTATGTGGAATACTAGTTAAATCTCTAGTGTGGAGTCAGTCTAAAAGAACTGGGTCAGACAAGATCTGGAAAAAGATACCCAATAAACATTTTGTCAGGATAAACTCAAAAATTCATTACAATAATGCCACAGTCAGCACTTCATAGAAGGTATTTTACAATAGAAAGAGGTAAACTTAAAGATAGAATAATATTCTTTTTCCTCCTGTGCACCAGTTTATCCCTCGTCTATCCTCAGCTTTTCACTAAAAACACTAATCTGCCAAGACTGGTAAATCTTACCAAAATACATTGGGTTGTATTAGCTTCCAATGAAACAGAAGCTGGTGTATAACTAAGTTTCCCTAACACACCTTATTTGCATGTCCTAATTATTTTTTAGGATTTCAGACCTCAACAAGAACCACTACTTGAAATATAGTCAATGCTAGATACTCAAAAGTTTACAGAATTTCAATGTCTTCCCAGCAATCTGAAATCTTTGGACACTGAGCTCATAAACTCCAAGGCTCTTGGCTCCCAGCTCCTTTCTGTCTGCAGGGGTTTGTAGTGCTGGAAGCACTGAAGCCTTAGAAACCTCAGAACTTGAATTGCCAATGTCTGCTTATCCACGTACCAAGCTTTTCCCACCCCCTCTGTTGATCTTGCTGTTGTATTCTCTGTTGTACAAAATAAGATGTATTTGGAACGGCTGTTGTGACAGACTTCCTCATAAACAGCCTTATTTTGCACAGAAAGCATTTATATTGTTCAGTTTCAAGTATTTCCAAAGAAGGTTAAGCCAAACTATGCATAGGTTAGCTTTTACTTCGTGTTCAAATGGAGGGTTTAAGAAACAATTACTGCATTTTAAGATTTATCACCTAGTAAATTCCACTATAGCTTAAGGAATACATACTCTTCGAGGCTAGGAAACGAGACACAAGTTTTCCTTTTGCAGAATATAATTTTGGCCCTGGAAAAAAGTAAATATCCCCCTGAAGTTATGATGCAACTACCTTTTTCAGGATCATCTCAAATGAAAGTACTTCCCAAATAAAGGCACCTTTCAGTTGCACAGTCAATTCAATTTGCTGAGAACTGCATCATTTAACCTCTTCTCCTTTATATTATCCCTTGCTTATCTTCATCACACCAGTTCCTCCTCACTTGTGTACGTATCATACCTATGTTTTAACTCCCCCAGGAACCAGCAGAGTGTTCTGGAGGCACTACTGCAGCCTGCAGGCATACAAACACCGTGTTATTCCACTTGCCCATTTAGCCAGTGTGCACTCCACACACCAAGAGATGCTCCCTTGCAGAAAGGAAAGATGCGCAATGCAACACTGCTACCGGAGTGTAGTTCTGTTTGAGGGGAAGTGTTCTTTAAAAACAAGAAAACATAAAGAGACATTTGTAACACCACAGAAATTGACCACGTAACATTCTGTTGCCACATATGTGCTAAGACACCTTCCACGCTACCTCCTAATCAAAGGTACCCAGCTCAGTGCTGCAATCACACATGAAGTACAGGACCTGCAAAGTGCAACCAGCGGTAGATCCTGACATTGTTTCTATGACCAGGAAAACACACCACTGCTGGTTTAGCCTCAGCTGCACAGAATGAAGTGGGGGTTAATAGCCTTTGAAGCAAATTTCTTAAGAAAAGACAGACATAATTAGACTTTCAACATTTGTCCCCCCAACATGTATACACCCAAAAAATTCCAGATCTGTCTGATGAACTCTTCTGGCAACTGTTCAGTCCAGAACTGAGAAAAATTACACAGAACATTTTTTTGGAAGCTTCTGACAAGTTTAAAATAAAAATTAAAAAAACCCATACACAAACCAAACCTCTGTATTCAGTTGTATCCTTAATACAGAACCACAGCCTCAGCTGGTTTAAAATGACATTGCTGACTTATACCACCTGGAATTTTATTCCCTCTATTTAAAAGTACAATTCTCCAATTTGTTAGTGAAAACATTGAAACTCTCACCATATTGATTTAAGAGGCTTCAAGTATTTAAACTTTGCGACTTACAAATTACTTTGGAGCAACTATTATTTATTTACTAAGACTGACATGTTGAATTCTGTAAGAATTTTTATTTTATATTCAAGCCTATGGAGATTAAATTTAAGTTAAAAAAGAAAGGATTGATACCGGACAAAGTATCTTTTATTATTAGAAACTGTCAGACATCCAACTAACAGATTGACACTTTTTGAGGTCACATTGTTTCCACTAAAAATACTCTCAGATATTTTCGGTAATCTTCACAAGTAACTCCAATATTTCTTGATTTGTGGATCTCTGCAAATTTAGAGCTGGACAGCTGAATGGTAATACAAGCCTACTGAAAATAGACTTGTTTTTCTTGATTGTTTTTTGCAGTCATTGGACACGTTCCACAGACCTTACAACATCAAAGACTACAGTTGAAGGAGTGCAAAGGAAAGAAAAGAAATCAGTTTCCCAAAATAAGCCTTGAAGTATTACTCTTCAAACTATTTCATCTCAAGAACTGTGTCTCATCTCGTATCTTTCACTTCAGCAAAACATTGAAATAATTGCACTTTGATCTCTCCATTTTATACATCTATACTCTTTACACTGTTTTGGGGGAAGAAAAAGATGGAAGCCAACTACAGTATCCCATGCTTTTCCACTTATAACATGAAATGAAGAGTTTATGAATCTACCACCTTATCTACATCTATAGACTGTCAGAATGCAGACTTTTTAAAACCACTTAGCGTAAATCACACTGATTTCAATCTCTCTAGATTTTATTTTTTAACACGAATTTAAAATTCCAGTAACCAAGATCTTAAAAGTTCATTTTTCCTTCCTAAGACTAACAACAATGGCAAATACCATCTGTTCAACTGTAGTTCAGGAATTTACTAGCTCTCAAAAAGAAAAGTGGAAAAAAGCCCTTCAAATAAAACTGCCATACAGTTTCTTCAGAAATACCTCAAATATTATTGCCAATGCATTGTCATATATTGACCTCTGCTAGTAGACTTTGTGAAAGTAACCCCAAAACAGATTTTAGAAACCAAAAATGTCTAGCACACAGAAAACCACGAGTTCACTATTTTAACTGTTTCACAAACCCATATTTTGCAAGCTCCACTTATAACCAAGAAATTCAAGCCAATTACTGCAATTTCATAACCCAGTATAGATAACGTGGAGCGATGTTCTCCAGTTACAGTCAGATTTTTATTGCATTTCAAACAATCAAGTGTAAGAAAAAACCACACAAGCACAAAGTTTAAGGGCAATGTTCATTAATTCATTTGTAAGGTTTTGTGATATACCTGCATTAACTTTTAACTTGTTCCTCATATTATACAAAGGGTTTATTAACTTTTAAGGAATAAAAGTTTACATTTCCTTTCCTTAGTCTCTTGATTTTCAGAAGCTGAGGTTTTAAGGAAAAAACACAAACATCTTAAAAGTCAATAAAAGTCTCACTAGTCATTAAATCCTTGTAAGCAGGTAACGGTCCAGAGATACATGCAGGACATATAACACATGCATACACATGTAGCATTTATAAGCACATGCATACCTCAGTGGGAGGAGAGTCTAGTCAAGTCAGAAAGCAAGAAGAAATCAGTCTCAAAATAAGTATAGTCCAATTTTTCCTCACCTGTTTTACCCACTCTAATCTGCTAGCAAATGAGTGATGGATGAATGCTGATCAGAAAACACCACGATCTTAATATTTACATTTGATGGCAATTTTCTTCAAATTAAATAAAGGCATCCCACTTCATTTTGATTGCCCCAAGATATATATTTTGGTAAGTAGCAGTACGGTAAATAAAACATTATTCTTTGTAATTTATTAGAAAATCAGACAAGTACTATCCATATTTAGGATACACAATTTCAAGAGATTAGTCTGATTTAAAACAACAAAAAGCAGTTTGACAAAGTAAGTACAATTGAAACCTTGGGAAACTGCAGCATTGCATGTCTTTACTCATAGTATTTAACTAGTAACAGACAGCAATCATGGGGATGGGATGGGAGACAGTCAATGAGGAACCAAGAGGAAAACAGACTGCTTCATTACAGGTATTTTGAAAGTCAACATAGTGAAGAATTACCATAGTTAAATCTGTAGGATAGCCATCTTGGTCATCACTTCACTTAATAGTTTTAAGTTGAATAAAAGAACTTTGAAAAGAAAAAGAGAAACAAGAATTGATCTAGTGACTCAATGAAAACAGTTTTACCATAGGAAGCCGTAAAGTGAAAGCAATTAAATCAAATGTTCCTCCCGTTTGGATAAAAGCAGCTATTAGCAGAAGAACATTAAAAGCTTTGAAAGAACTGTTTACATTTATACTAGAGCACACAAAGGATGAAACCCTGATTCCACTGAGATACACCACAAATCTTGCATTGATTTAACCAGGGTCAAGATTTCACGTACAAAGACCAAACATCTAAATAACAGCATTAACCGCTAGGAAACTGCAATTCCATGCAGAACCGTCTTTGCAATCAATGCAGAGAGACGTCATGTTAAAACGAATTGTAATTCAGCACATACCCTTCTTATATCCAATTCCAAAGAGTGCTTTTAGATAATAAGCAAAATCCTCTTTCATAGTCCAATAGTCCTAAATAATATATTAGACAACCTGCGCTCCAGCTGAACGATCTTGAGGATACTCGGTTCCATAAGGGCCAAATAAACATGAACCATTTTTACAATCTGTTTCACTGCTTGAACATCTCACACAGACCCCAACTATACCAAAAGGCCAAAAGCAGGGATATTTCGCCACCGAGCAACAGAACTTAAAAGACTGTTATACAAACCCCAGTAATTTCTTCAAAGACAAATTTTAAGAATCATTCCATCTCCCACATTAGTTGGGATTTCAGCGGGTGGAGAGGGAAGAATCCCATTTAGATTCAATGTGGTTTAAACATTGAATTTTTTTTTTTTTATAATGTCAGTTATTGAGAATGACAAATGTCAAACTAAGAGACACAGTTAGATATAGGTATCTATATTTTTGTGACTAGAACATTTGTGCTGATTTTATCAAGAAGTCAGTTATAGTTTAGATGCCATATTATAATGCTTAGTGTTTTAACAACTTACTCTTAATAATTCATTCCCTTACTCAACAGCTATAAGCAGTCATCATATTCATTTTTATTAGAATACAGCAAAAAATATGAAGTAATTTAGAACGAACTCTCCTAAGGTACACTTTAGAAATCTACACTTAAACATTTTGAATATTTAAATTCCCCTCATTAATCTAGTCTATACAGTATATTTGCAGTTCATAAAAGGAAACAAACCACTCAAGCATTACAGGCATCCTGTAGATGTCTGCTCAAAGCCCCACAGCCAACATGCACAATTCTCTCCAACTCAGCATAGTTGTTAGCATGGTTAATTACTCCAGTTAACATAAAACTAAAACCAGAAGTTCTCACTCCACAGTTTCACTGTCATTCAGAAGAAGCCAGATTACATGAACAGAATTCACAAAGATGTAAACAACATGGAAATTTTTTTTTCATTCAACGGTGGGGTTTACTCTGGAGAAATAATTGCATCAAAGCATACTCAGCAAGTCTGCACAGCCTGTTCAAGGATCTTGGCACACTGCAACCTCATGAGATGTGGAACACAAAACGAATTGTGAAGTTTTCTTTCAGATCTGTACCATTTCTTATACCCCAAAGTTAATTATATAGGCACATGTCTGTATACAAAATTAAATCTGTTTAAAATAAATACACAGCATACATATATGCATGCTTCTATATACACTTTTTCTGAACACTACATAAATCATACACCAGACATCCTGTTATGCTGTTCTGCAAGAAGTAACTTGGAGTACAGGGAAGTGTATGATGCCGCAGAAAGTGCTTTATATATTACATCGTAAAGTGACAGACAAGTAACCCTGCCTCTATGTAAAGTGACAGATTTAACGCCTCAAGTCATGCCACAAATGTTTCTTGCAAAATTCCTTATAGCTTATTTTTACAAACACCCTTTCCAAATCATGACAACTTTGCTATTTTTAAATAATCACAACATACTTAAACTCAAAAGTCCAACAGGATCAAACCACAAACTTTAACTTTAGTCAGAGAATATTTTGTTTTTGATATAACAAATGCCTTTCTCAAGTTTGACATTAGGCTTCTTTTTTCCACCTCTAGTTCTTTTCAAACTGCCTTCTCTTTTTACACTTATTACTTTGACTCACACTTTTCCAACTTGTCAACAAGGCTCACCTGTTCTCTAATTCTGAAGTTTAACAGACCGGGATTCCAGATTCCTGTCACCCTCCTCTCTACCTCAGCTGCAATTACCAAAGGTACACATATAGCATTCAACACGGGCTTGCCAGCGTGCTACTTAAAACCTGTGCTTGTGGAAATGAAAAAAAGCATGCCAAGTCTCAAATAAGCTAGGATGTTCTTTAAAATTCAGCATAAAACCCATAACAAAACAATTTGTGTTCAGCAAGAAAGCCTATTTTGTCAGTGACAATCCCCCACATTTACCAGGCTCCCTGGCGAAGACCACAGGAAGAGTCACCCTGCAGGAGAACAAGGGACAGTTGAAGCCACTAGCCTGGATAGTCTCCCAGCCTCCAGCAGTAGGTTGCGTAAGACCACTTCAACAACAGGTAGCAGTGCCTTTGTATTTTATGTATATGTTCATTTTTTTTTTCCTTTCACGAAGCTGTACAATCATTTGCTGAATCCATCTGAAAGTTTAGCATCTCCAACACCCGACAGCTTCCCCCATAGAGAAGGTTTTAGGGATTAGCTGAATAAAGTCACTTGTTTGTTTGGTGTGAACAGTTCACAAAGATGTGAAGAGTCTGTATGATTGAATCAAGCACCTATTGCTAGACTGTGATTCAGCGACTACTCTAGAGAATAGCAGAACAGGAGATACTACTTCATGCAGCTGCCAAACACTAGGAGAGAAGGGGCTTACCTAGAAGAACATATAAATGAGCACAGGAACATTCCCAAGACGGACGGCAGCCGCTGCTGCCACTGAAGGAGGGCTGCTAGTCTGCAGTCAGTAACTGTGGAGAGGCCAAGGAATGGTACAAGGTACCTGAAGAAGAATCTCAGGGGCTAAAGCATTTTATTAAATGTACACATTGCCTCCAACTCTTTTCTTTCTCCACTACCAAATGTATTGTGGGTAGTATGAAACTCGGGTTTTGGGATGACCTTAGGAGGTCATTGCAGCCATTCTCCTCCTTGCCAATAGGTCTGATCCACTATACATGCCAATATTGTTCCAAATAGTTCTCACAACTCTCCAGTTAAAGGCACTAAAAGATCGTAAGAGAAGCTTTTCCTAAAGTCTACTCTGAACCTTTCCTGTTGCTCTTTGCTTTTTGTCCTACTCACAGAGAACATGATTTTCTCTGCTGCTTAGCCGGAGCTTTTTATATACCTGAAAACTGTTCACATGTTCCTCAATTATTTTTCGTTCAGCTAACCACAACTCTTTCAGCACGTCAGGTCACTTTTTCTAAACTTACCAATTTCTGTTCTCTAACGGAACCAACTCCAGCTGGTCCAGATTCTAGTTGAAGTGCAACATCCAAACCCAAAATTTTTCTCCAGCTGAAAATATACCTTCCAACTATGTTACTGTCCTCTAAAGTGCCCCGTTAAAACTGATTGCAACTTGGAGACTATTTTTCCTCTTAATTTTTAATAAATCAAAAAGGATTTGAAAAGTCATCTGAGAGACTGAGAAACTGCCATTTAAGCATAATCACTAGGAAAGCCAGGGGTAAGTCAAAGATGCCTTTGTATGTATCCCTCACCTGTTCTTTTTAGACTGTTCTTTCTTAAGGATACCAGAGGGAAAAAAGGTCTCTGAGAAGAGCTACACTTAGTTTATGGTCCTCTCCACAGCCAAACCAACCATAAATTTCAGCTAGGCCAGATCTCACTGCCAGAGGGTTTTAAAGTTTGCCTTTTAAAATTACAGTTACACAACACTAAATAGCATTAAACATGTTTTGAATGTGAGGACTTGATTACTTGCTGTATGTGCAAAAGCAGGCTGTGGACAACAGGGTCACTTGACACTAGCAATTAGCTTGCTATAGAAACAATGCATTTTATCTTCCATTTTCCCCTTGCTTATTTTGCAGTAGGGAAGCTCTCTACTAAATGAGGTGCTAGCTACACCACTCAAACACTCTATAGGAGACAGGCAAGCTATTTCCACCTTCTAATATAACCTTCTTGGAAACAAAAGAAACAGAAACAAATCACTTTGAGACAACTAAGTCAAAATGAGGACCAAGAGGAGGCGGAGAACAGATGTACAAAGGGAGGAAAGGAAGTGTATTTGAAGCTGGAATTAGACCTTTGAAATTACTTTCCCAAAACATCCCATCAATCTGACATAGAAAATCTGAAACACAAGAAGCATATGAGAGAATTTACCCTCTAACATTTTTAATCAGGTATTAAATAACATCATCATGAATCTTTATTTTCAAGAGCCCTAGGAATAACATCTGTTTCATAACACACCAAGTTATAATTACATAAAAGTAGTAATTTGCACTCTGCTTTTCAATGCCTAATGTATGCACAGGAATACTGGATCATCAATAATTTTTTCCAATTAAACAGTAAATAATCAAAACAAGGTGACAGTGCCTTTGAGAGCTTCTAAACAGCTTTCACACACTTTTCCAAATATTTAGAAGATGGAAAAAGAAAACTGAGGCCACTTTCAAGTGTGCAATTTGGCCATGAGAGGGTCTATCCAGATATAGACACTGCCTTTGAACTCTGAGGGCTGTCACTTGAAGGAAAAATACCAATGAAGCTATGGCTCCACACTGCTCTCAAGCCACTTACTGGTTAGTGACAAAAGACATACCTTCCAGGCCGTTCTTTAAGTGGCACACACTTTGCTTACAATTGAAACAGGCTTTGAAAGCTCTGAAGCACTTATGTTCCCAGTTTTGGTAGCCTTCCAAATAATGCAATTAAGATTGGTAACAATATGATTATGGCTGGCAAACATTCTCTAGCTTTGTAATAACAACTTAAATATAGTTGTCAGTCTTCTGCGCTGAAATACCTGAACACTAAAGCGGTTATCAAATACTCCAATTTTTGTCTTTTGAGACCTCTGAATCATTTCACTATCTTGACACTCAGACTTCATTATCAGACGAATCTTTTATCCTATGAGACAGAGTCAGTTTTCATGAATTGCTTTTCAATCAAAATACTTAAAAAAAAAAACCCACCCAAAAAAGGAGTATTCCTGAAAAGAAACATTCCTATCTCCATTTATTGATGAGAAAAATGGAAATATGAAAGACACATACATGTCTTTTCCAGGGTTTCTTGGTAAGCTACAGAAAGCTCTTCATCCCCCATCTTCTGGCCTAAGCTGTGTGCCAAACATTACTTCTCATGTATTTTGGATGAGGATGAAAAGAAGGTCTTTTTTTTATCTCTATCCTTTGAACTGATATGGAAAAGTATTTCATTATAATTTACTGTGGCAAAAGCGTTACAAGTAACCATAGTGTTACGCAGAAAAATTCAGATCTGTCTAGCATGGTCTCAAAGATTTTCTTTCAATTTCTTCCCCCCAGGCTTTAAGCTTTGTTTTACACAGAATATGCTATCTCCGTCTCCCTGGGTTGGTTGTTTTTCTACCGCTGATAGTCGTATCAGATGTATTCACATAATAGACTTGCCAAGTGGGACTGAATGTTCCATTGAATTGGAAATGTCCTGTATGACTAAGACTTCAAGTTTTGCCCATGTAATTAATTTAATTGGAATCAAATATTCTTAGTTATTCAGATCATTGAGATGCTTTCAGCTGTACTTAAAAATTAAGATTAAAGTGATGTTTATGTTAATGACAAAGTTCAAATACAGTCAAACTTGAAAGACTGACTAATTGGGTCTCACAAGGAATTTGGATATGGCAACCTTTTCAGGACTTCACCGAGTAGTTTAATAGTAAATACTAGAATAAGATAATCAATAATTTAATAATTAGCCTTATGCCCAGATTTGTGGAGAGACAGGAAGTGAAATGCTGCAGGTAAAGTTTCTCCCTGCCTGTGGCTACATGCACCTATGAATTTTGAATAAGCTGGGAAAAAAAACCCAAACTCTTACTCTTGAGCAATTTCTGTTTTACATAACTGAAGACCACAAGAGATGGTTCATGCAATTTCCAGACATCACTAATGCATTTCCAATAAACCAGAAAGTACACCTCTCCGTCTTATCGAACAAAGTTGTCTGAAAATACTTTAAAGAAACCATTCTTCTGTCCAAAAATTATTTACTTGGAACCTATAATAAAGATCCCACGGTCAACAACTTGCTAGAAACCTAACAAAACCACAAATCGCCTATGAATGTTTAATGCACACTTCTGTAACTGAGCACCTGCTAAATATTCTGGCACTACCTTTTACGTTTGTTTTTCCAGGAAAAACTTTAGAGAGTCTTGTTTTTCCCTTTCTAAGGGGAGTAAAAAACTTTCACAGCCTGGAGATACTTTTGTGGAGACAATTGCGATTTTCTACTGAGTGAGAACCAGGACTGCTTCTGTAGTTCTTCTCCCCATCCTCAAAAACATGTGGGGAAAGGAGGGGTGATGGATTTTGGTTTTAGATGGAGGAGCAGCACAGCAAAGTAGATGAGATAGGATGAGATTTGAAATCATTACCTTAGATTGTCTTGCTGCTCTCTGCATCAGGATGCCGAAAGCAGCAGAGGAGCTTTGTACACACTACATCCTACGTGCATCTCCAACCAGAAAGACCCACCTTCCGGCTAAAAGTCAAGTTAATGCTTACAGTACCAAGCTTCTCAATTGTGCGTGAGAGAGATACACACAAAATGCCTTTTGAAGGAAAATGTGCATCCTATAGAAAAATACAGAGCAAGGAGAAAGCAGCACTATATTCTTACTGAAATAAACCCTTTAGTCTTTCCTTGACTGATTAAGGGTGAAAGAAGAGTCCACAGAGGTAAGCGTATCAGATATTAACTGCGCACGGTGCCAAGATACGTCAACTCATTTATTAATCCTGCATTATAGTCTTCGATGATATCTAATATTAAGAAATAAGGCGTGCAAAGTAATAAGTGAAAGCTTAAAGCACTTAAATATCAATATAAATACCCTTTAAATGCCTGTTTTAAAACGCTAAATACTGGTAAATTGTGGCTACTGTTATCCAAAAATGCTCTTTGCAGCCCTCCAGTGGTCAAATACAAAGTAGAATCCAAGAAGAAAACAACTCCCATCTGCCTGATGAACTACCTGCAGCATTTAAAAAGGTATCTCCCACGAACTAAAAACCCACGCTTGTCTAAAGAACGAATCCATATAAAGGAGATAATGACCTTAAAATGCGTAAGAAATTAAACAGGAGAACAATAATTCCCCTCCATCAAAATATTTCATGGTATTCGTTATATCACGCAGTTAATCTGCCCAGAAAACACTACCCCACCAGGACCTCAAGGTATACATTTGGTTATCAACAGAAGCAGCAATTCATTACCTCTAGTCACTTTCTGCTCTTCATACATGTCAATCTAAGGAAAGTTAAGGCAATATTTGCCGGAAACTATGTTTCCTCTCAAAATCAGGACTCAGGGCAATTTTGTGGGGTTTTTTTAAGAAGACAAGCAAACACTTAAGTTTCCCTTTCTCTCTCTCACACACACGAGTAAAATAAAAGATAAAGCCTCACATAAAACTAAAAAGAACTGAACTGCGTTTAAATAACATGAAATCAATTGAGACAAACTTCTCAAAACTAAGTTCTTCAAACTTGGGGCTAAAAAGTCGGACCAGACCTGCAAGAAGACAATGTCAAGGGAAAAGAAAACAACCAAGGGACAGCAGAGGCAGCGCCACCGGGGAGACCAGAGCCGTTTGGACCGGCGGCGCTGGCGTTAGGAGCGCAGGATGCCCGGAGCCAGGCGGGGCTCTCGCCGCAGAGCACGAAGTTCCAATAAACCTGCGACAACCTGCGCCTCCTGACGAGCGGCGGGGTGAACGGGGAAGCAGCCGGCGAAAGGGGGGGGCTCTGGGTGACCCGATGCCACGGCCCCCCAGAGAACCTGACGGTTCCCGTCCCCTTCTCCCGGCTCCCTCCCTTCAGCCCTTCCCTTCCTGCAAGCGGGAGACCCCAGCCCAGGCGCGAGCCCCGCTTCCACCCGCGCCGGCAGCGGCACCTCCCGCTCAGCTCGGCCGCGTCCGGCGTCCCCCGCGCCCCCTTCCCCACCGCCCACGGGCACGCCCGAAAAGTAGCGGCCAGCGAGTCGCCGGGAACCGGCTGACCCGCCGCTTCCCGGC